>JANHMN010000007.1:73824292-73900240 GCA_030674055.1 Rhabdomys pumilio | reverse complement strand
TGTGTGTGTGTGTGTGTGTGTGTGTGTGTGTGTGTGTGTGTGTGTTCTTCTTCCTCTTTCTCTCTTATCCAATGTTTGGATAAAGGGGGAGAATGGGATTAGAAGAAAAAAGGGTACATAAAGAATGGTAGAAACAAAGGATAGATTAATATTATCTACTTTTAAACTAAAGGGCATTTTATAAGCCAAATATTTTAAACTTGGCATGGATTTTGTATATTGATAAAAATTTAGGGGTTTTTTTGCTACAGCATTTTATATATATATGTATATATATATATATATATAATGTATATGTATATGATATATATGTATATATTTACATACATATATTTGTTTTAGGTTTAAAAACTAGTATTATAAACTATTTAGACTAATTAAGAAATTCAAGCAATAAATCTTGAAGTCATGTTAGGTACTAGTTTAGTTAATTATAAAAATAAGCTATATTATCTTTCTGTAGATGTTTTCAAAGTTAAACACACAGTGGATAATTAGAAACATGAAATGTTTACTCATTCAGATAGATGTGCTGATACTGTAGATAGATGATAGATAATTTTCAGAAACTCAGAGGTCTACAGAATATGGCATTTAATGATGTATTAACATGAGACTTTTCATGACAGTGAGACACAACTGCTCCTGGCAGCACACCCACACCATGTAAAGATAATGAAAATCTAAGATTCTCCATATGGAGTTTGCTTCTATGTGGCATGCTATGAACTGAGTAAGAAATTTGCCTTTCTACTGCTGCTGACAGTATACTGTCCTAACTTGACAAGACACAGGAAAGTCGACTGCCAAGCTTTGCCAAGACAGGTAGGCAAATCTTTAAATATCACTGCTTCACAAAAAAGTCTGTCAGATATTTTGGGCCAGAAGACTAAAGACGATGCTCCAACACTGAAAAGAAACCATGGGTGACTATCCAGGTAGCCAGCAACTTTTCATTTCTATCGTGTTGAAAGCTGCTTGTTCTGTACTTCCATTTTACTCAAGTAGTATTTATCTTCTTTGGGTCTCTGATGTGGTTGAAGATTAGATAGTTATAGTTTCACAATTAAGATCAAGTTATTTAGGATTTAAAATATGTTTTAAAATCTAAAAGAATATTTTTAGTATGATAACGTAAATTGTAAATTGTGATAGAAAATGACTTAGGATCAGATTTTTTAAACTTACTGACTAATAATGGAATACTTCCTTCAAGATGGCTAAATACAAATAGACTGGACATTGTGAATATAATTTTTACCTGATAGTTTTTATAATTACTCTTATTGTACATAACATATTGATGTTAGAGAAAGAGCCTTTGTTGTACTAAAATGGAGAGATGTAGGAATAATCTCTTGGGCACTATTTGGAAGCATCACCTGTTAATAAAAGTCTGAATGCCAATATGGTGAAACAGGATTAGAAGATAGAACATTGCCAGAGAGGCAGGAACTCAGGAAATAGTCAGGCATAGATGATTCACCACTTGGACTCAGAAGACATATAAAACTGAGAGGAGGCAACTGCTATGTGTCATACATAGAATAATATATACAGGAAAACATAAGTTAAGAGCTAGAAGGAAAGCAAGCGTAAGGTAAAGACAAAGGCATAAATTATAAAAAATCCCTATGTCATTACTCAAAAACTGAAGAAATGTAGAAAAATGATTAAAAACGTCCTCTTTTATTGAGTTTGTAATGTTCCAAACATAATGAACTGGCTGAATACAGCTATGAAGAGGACAAAGCAGAGAAATGTCAAGGAGCCACCAGAAAATACTAATAAGATTTTTTTCATTTGGGGAAAGAGGCTGCTTTGGACAGGAGGTAGGGAAAACATAATTCTGAAAGATATTAGTGTTGAAAATTCAAGCTAAATGACATTGAGCTAGCACTGTTGTCATCCAGGAGAAGATGAAGCCACTGCTCACTGTGGAATTGGCATGTTTTACTATTTGGAAATCATGATATCAGAAGAGAGAGTGGCGAGAGCATCAAGAAGTCCAAATCAAAGTCAACAGGGCTGGTCTTGGACCTCCTCCTTCACAGCCATCAGTACCTTTGAAATCTTCTCAGAGTAACCATAACAAGGCCCACATTTTATACCTTCATTTATCCTGCCAAAAACAGTCCACACAAAACAAATTCTTTCACAAAAATAGAACAATGAAACTCTGAACATAGCTTTCCTAAAATTCTATTTGCATAAAATTCTATTCTATGTTAAACTTCATAGAAATAAGTTGCAGAGACCAAAAGAAAAGAAAGGGAAAGAGCATAGCTAGATTTCACAAAGTTATGTCGTAGACACTTATTACAAACTTTAAGTATTGAAGTTTTCCTGCTCTGTATCTAATGAACTTTTTTTGCTTCACACAAAGTATGTGCTCCAATACCCTCTCCTTTTCTAGATGACTCTCTTCAACACCTTGTTATTTAATGCATTATTGCTACATGAAAATTTCTTTGTATTTATTAATGTTAACTATACATACATAGGTCTTTTGCCTACATGTATGTCTGTATATCTTGTATTTTCCTACAGAGGTGAGAAGAAGAAACTGGATACCCTGGAAATGGTGAACCACCATTTTAATGAAGATTGATTGGCTAATTAGCTATGGGATTTTTTTATATTTCTAAACTATTTTTCTTTCATTACTTAATATTTCTTCTTTACCCTAAGTTTCAAAAAAAATTGAAATACAGAAAATTAGAGGGAAAGAAAATTCAGGAAAAATGGGGATAAGTATACAAAAAAAGAATATCAGCTTTTTAAGTCCTCTTGTAAACCAGGCACTGCTTAAAGTACAGACCATAGCTCAGTGTGGGCTTAGTGTGAAAACTGGAAGACCTGAACTTAAAACTCAAGGACCCGTATAAAGCTAGAAGCAGCACTGTACTCCTGTGCTTCTATAGTGAGATGGGTAGAAGGGTCAAGAGAATCCCTAGACACTTGTAAGCCAGATAGCTCAGCATTAATAATACAGTGGTAAAACAAACAACAACAACAAAAAGATCATCTCTTAAGCATGTTGGAAAGTGAAGACTAACACGCAAGGGAATCCTTTGACTTCAACTCATACATATCACATACACACATACACACACTCACACACACACACACACACACACACACACACACCTGAGACTTCTGATCATGTTAAGATAAATTGCAAAATTTCCAATATTTAAAAATAATATATTTCTGAAAAAAAAAAAACTAACTTTTTCTGAAAACATTATACATGTCGGTTGAGCTATAGCTTGGTATTAGCTGACTTACACAGAAAGATAAAGGTATTAAAGATACTAGAATTCAGTGTCCTCTAGTGGAAAGACATCAGCAGTGAGAAGCACCTAAAAGAAATCCCAAGCCCTTACTCCGTAGTACATCTTCAGGTGGGTGTAGGCTGATGCTGTCAGACATAGGCAGATGCCCCATGAGATAGCCCACAAACAGATAGTTAAAATAGTAACAAAAGTATTGTTTTCTTTGTGATTATTTTAGACAAACATTCACTCTATTCTGGGGTCTCCTTACAATTCCAGCAAGCATTTTATACTTCTATGAAATTCTATCATTTATATTTTCTAGAGCTCCATCCTTTTGAACTATCAGTGTTGACATCAAGAACATTTGTCCATTAAGACATATAGCCAGTCCACACTTTTTCTTATTCTCACCTCCCAATAAAGTGACTCTTCTGTTGTACCAGCCAATAAAACAAACAAACAAACAAACAAACAAAAAGGATATCCATTTGTGAAGCCCCCGAGTCATCCACAAAATAGTTTTTGTTTCACGTAATCCTCTGAAGTCAATATTACACTGTCATTAATTCAGTTGGAAAGTTTTTTTGTTATAACTGATCTCTTATATGCCCTGTTCTGTATGCTTCTCGCCCGGAACAAACAACGTCTGTTATAATGTTTCTGGAGAAAAATTCAAATAGTCATGTTGAAAAAATTTTCTAACTACCCTCTCTTACTTAATGCCAGAAATCTTCAATCAATCTTCATGAAGCCATCTATGATTTTCTTTATTAAACACTTCTGACATTCTTCTCTCTTATTCAGATACAAGAAAGAATACTGACAATATGACATTGGCTTTCAGCCTTTGTGGTAAAGGAACATAAATATCCAAAAATTTGTAATCTTGCAAACAGAGACAATTATTCAAAGATGATTTATTTAAGAGGAAAAAGAATTATCTAATGATGAACAGACTGAAGTCATATAAACATGCACAAGACTACTACTTTTAAAATACAAATTTTTCTTACAACCCATATTTTAACTTAATTTTATTGTTTTTGCTTATTTACTTTACATCCTGCTCACTGCCCACATATCAGTCTCTACCTACATCAATCCTTCCCCCTTCCCCTTTCTTCTCTGAACAGGTGGGGGTCCCCTAAGGGATCCTCTAACCTGGCACTTCAATTTTCCGCAAGGATAGGCTCTTCCTCTCCCATTGAGGACAGACAAGGCAAACCAGTTAGGAGAACATATCCCATGTACAGTCAACAGCTTTTGGAATAGCCCCTCATAGGAAGCTGTACTTATGCTACATATGAGCAGGGAGGCCTAGGTCCAGCCCATGAATGTTCTTTGGTTGGTAGTTCAGATTAGTAGATCAATTTTCCAGATTAGTTGGCTCTGTTGATCTGCCTATGGACCTCCAATCCCCCTAGGGATTCACAATCCTTCCTCCTTCCACAAGAGTCGCCAAATTCCATCCACTCTTTGACTATGGGTATCTACATTTTCTGAGTCAGCTGCTGGTGGAGCTTCTCAGAGGACCACATGCTATGTCTGCAAGCACAATAAATATTTATTAACAGTGTTAGAGATTGGTGCTTGCCCCTGGGATATGTCTCAAGTTGGACCCACTGTTTGTTGGCCATTTCTTCAGTCTCTGTTCCATCCCCCATGCCTACATTACTTTTAAACAGAATAAACATTGGGTTGAAAGTTTTGTGGGTGAGTTTGGTTCTTTGTTGCTCCATTGGGGTTCCTTTCTTGCTAGAAAGTGGCCTTCTTAAGTTTCATATCCCAAGTGTAGTCATTCACAGGAAGGTTACTCTCATTGAAACTTAAGACCTGCCTCTCTTATCCCAGGTCTCTGACTGGAGAGGCCTCCATCTCCTCATCCCTGTCAGTTGCATACTACCATTCGTTTTAAGGAAAATCTAGTCATTTCTCCTGTTCTTCCACACACCTGATGCTGAATTCCTCAATTCCCACCCCAATTCTTCTCCCTCCAAGTTACCTCCCACCATCTTCCTCTTATGACTATTTTGTTCCTCCTTCTAAATGAGATTCAAGCTTCCTCACTTGGGCTTTTCTTCTTGTTTATCTTCGTTGGATCTGTAGAATGTGACATGGTACCAGTATTTTATGGCTAGTAACCACTTATAAGTGACTACATACCATGTTTGTCCTCTTGGAACTGTGTTACCTCACTCCAGATGATATTCTAAAGTTCCATCCATTTGCCTGCAAAATTGAAGACATCTTGGTTTTTAATAACTGAATACTATTATATTGTGTAGATGTATCCTATTTTCTTTATCCATTATTCAGTTGAGGGATATCTAGGTTGTTTCCAGTTTCTGGCTATTACAAACAAAGCTACTATAAGCATAGTTGAGCAATTGTCTTTGTGAGGTATTGGAGCATGTTTTGGGAATATGCCCGGGAGTGGTGTAGCTGGGTCTTGAGACAGAACTACTTCCAGTTTTCTGAGAAAATGACAAATTAATTTCCAAAATGATTGTACAAGTTTGTATTCCCCAAAACGGTGGAAGAGTGTTCCCCTTGCTCCATATCCTCGCCAGCATGTGCTATCTCTTGATATTTTGATATTAGCCATTCTAATGGGTGTAAGATGAAACTTCACAGTTGTTTTGATTTACATTTCCCTGAATACTAAGGACTTTGAACATTTCTTTAATCTTATAAACATTTTTGTAAAAATAAGTGGCATGTTTAACTTGAAATTAACAAAGTTTTCAGAACTTTGTGGACCAAAAAATATTCCTGCTAGTTCTGATGGCCACATAGTATACTGCCTCAGAGATCCAGCAAATTCTACCTATAGATTGATATCAACCTTCAAGAAATTCACCTCTAATACTATCCTGTCCTTATTTATGCAGATGTGAAAAATATTGCAATGATTATAGATTCTTTTATAATACATATTCCTTCCTTAAACTTTCTTAAACAGGCTTTTTATTGTTGAAAACCAAAAGTATTCATCTCTTAGAAGAGATATTTTAAAATGTGTTCTTCACTCTCAGCAGTCTGAAGTGTATCAGTTATGGGAGCACCAAATAAAGCAAATAAACTCCAGAGAAGCAAGCTCTGATTTCATTTTTCATATATGATGAAGAAACTTGGAATTTATCTGAGTGGAAAGCTATGTGAGTAAAAGAAGTAAAACTTCTCAGGCATACTGTAGACATAATCTGACTTTGAAACCAGAAAACTGTCTTCCACTCTAATACACTATTCATAACCAGAGTCTCATAATAAAAATAATAAACCACATGAAGAATAAATTCTTCAGACATGACATTAATCATCTATTTTATTAGTATTTATTTTTCTATAAAAGTCCAATTATTACAATATTGATTGTATTATGGATAATTCTACATTTTAATTCAACAAATACTTTTAGAGAAATATATAAAACACATCACCTGGAATTCACTAATAGAGGAGCAAATTTACAGGACAGCTATGAAAGGCTTTGGATCTACCTTGAAAGGGGAATGATAATGTTTTTCTTGTAACTCTAGTTATCCTCTACTAAATATTGTTGTCTCTGAGGTTGGAACACTTGTGTCCTCTTCTTCACACTAATTTTGCATCATGTTAGGAGGCTTGCTTTTACACAGATATTCTCATTTTATGAATTATTAAGTCTGAAAATTTCAGGCTGAAAGCTACAAAATGGGATCACTAGACAGTGTGCCTTGGGAAATAACTGACTTTTCTTATGCAAGGTATCAGAGCTGAGTCTCATATGTGTAATGCACACAGAAAGGAATATCTGTAAAAAAAAATACACCACAGACTCTGACTCTGAATGCATTGTCTAATGAAATGCATCTTGGTCTCATCTGTAAAACATTTCAGTCTCAACTCACCGGCACAAATATTATTACACAGACTCTAGTGAGTAATGAGACCTATTTTGTCTCATTTGTAAACATTTTAGTCTGAACTCATTGGCACAAATATTAGATAATCATAATTTTCTATGTTTTCTTTGTACTATGGGTATTCATCTTTCGCATTGACTTTTTTTTTTTTTTGCCATCTTTGAGTTTGTAGAAAAGCAAGATAGAACAGACTATGTATCACCTTAAGGAAAGAAATATCTGAATCTCTAGAGATTATCTTCTTAGACTATGGGATTTGTTGTCTTCACCTAAGTGGGATAATTAAGGTTTCTGATCCTTAGACACTCTACAGCAACTGTTAAATATTTACTATATTTTTATATAGTTATCAGGATGGTGGGCCAATGAATTCTTTCCAGCTGTACGAACAAAATAGTCAAGAAGTTTCTGCATAGGTTGCTGAGATGAATAAGCAAGCAGTGCCTCTATCATTATCCATCACTACACTGGCTGGATTTGCATAAGCTAGTGAATAACCAAGGTAGAATCTTAGGCAAAATATCAATATATAAATAAAGAAAATGACCATTCCATATGTGGAAAACAAAAGCCTGATGCAGTTTGAGCAGAAACAAACCTAGAAAGCAAACAGTCTCTCTATGAATAATTATTTCCAAAATATGAATGTATTCTAGTCACAGATGCCTATAGATATGGTTGGCTACTGGGGCAATTAATCAGAAGAACTAGTAATCAGGTGGGACTATAAAATTTCAAGGGCCTTTAAGTATGAAAACAGATGAGTCTGTGTCAGAGTAACATACAAATACTTGGTGTGCTGTTGCCAGCTTTGAAGATAGAAGAGGGATACAGGAGCCAAGTAAAACAGGCCATCTCTAGAAATTTAGAAAGCAAGGCAACATGCTCTTCTCTAGAACATCTAAAAAAACACAACCAACATCTTTGCTTGATTTCTTGACATCCATTTTGATCACCTAACCTCCAATTCTCTGGGACAGTATCTGTGCATTGTAAGAGAAAATTGCTACAACACATAACTTTATGAACTTACTTGTGATGTTGGAAACTGACTCAACCTTCCATTTCCTCCAGATCATAAAGGTGTATTACGTCATTTATCGCTGAAAAAAAATGGAAATGTTCTATTATAGCGCATTGCTCACTGCTGGCAGGATATACATCACAGTAGGAAATCAGAGCAGTAGACATAATAGTGCTTGCATATCATTGTGAAGGTTAGCATATGACTGTTAAGTTGACACAACTTAGAATAACTTTAGAGGAGCATTGCTAAATCAGTACTCATATTAGATTAGCATGTGGGCACATGTTGAAGGCACGATTGTCATAATTAATTTATATGAATGATCCAGACTACTGTGGATGGCACAATCCTTTAGATGAGGAATCCTGTACTCTACAAGAATGGAGAAATCAAGCTGAATACAAACAAGTGGATATGACACATTTAGTTTTACTCTGTGCTTGAATGGAAATATGACTAGTTTCCTCAGGTTCCTGACACCTGCCCTCATGATAGACTGTTACTTAGAATTGCCATCTAAAAATAAAGCCTTTGTCCCTGGGGTTGTTTTTTGGAATATTACATCAAAGCAATAAAAATAAAGTCAAAACAATTATCTTCATTGTTATTTGCAATAATGTGAAACATATAACACTGGGTTAATACAAATTTTAGAGTTATTATACTCATTAAAGAAAACAGAATATAAAGAAACATAATATTGTTAATAGCAAAGAGAAAGTGATGTGGTAAATAAATCTTTAAGGAAAGATTCAAAAACGTTTGACTTACACTGAAAGTAAAAACATGTGAAGAACACATTTGTTTCCCATTTTACATGATATACTACATTACACAAATATCAACTGTGTAATGACCCATGTCAATTCAAGTTGACAGTTATTTTGAGAGACAGTCTCAAATACACAGACCTTCTGCACTTAATCAATGCATTAAGATATTGGATATTTCTGTGATGGAGCTACAAGACAAATAAAATCTACAGAAGGCAAAGTCACATACCTACTGCATCTTCTCTGTATTATCTTCAGTAGCTTCATAAAATATACATAATAATCATATTAACTGCCTCTTTATCTCTGGTAGTCTAATATACTTTAATAAACCACGCCCACAAAATAATGACAGTGTCCTGCAATTTGTAAGTGTTCTAGTCTAATAATTATGTTCACTAAGTAGCTGGTTTTAGTCTGCTTCCAACAGTAGTTTCTTGTTGCTATGTGTTCTGGATATACAGCATTTTGTTAACCCTTGAACCAACAGTTACTGAAGTAAATATTTTCCTTTATCTAACTTGTTTAACCGTAGACAAACACTTACATATTGAGAGCACACTTAGGTTGTCATGCTGCTAAAACTAGTCCTTGGACCTCTGTTAATTTTAAGCTTTACACATGACCTAGAGTAAGCAAGTAACTGTGAACTAGCTGGAAATACTAATCAAACAAAATTGCAGACAAGGAAAAAGTAGAAGCTCCAACCATACACATGTGGAGTTCAATATGTCTTGTAGATAAGTGGAGTATGGTAATCAGAGTATAAATTGGGAGCCTTATGAAGCACTCTACAGGCTGGATATGAATGATTATGAAACAAGCAATTCCATTCAATAGAAACTCATGAATTTTGGGTCATAATTTGAGAATAGTTGTATCATAGATGATACAAATTATGTGAAGCTATAATTAGGTTAGAGAAAGGACAAGATCTACTAAAATGACTTGGTTTGAAGTAGATGTCCATTTTAATTTACTTTAACAAAAAAAATACTGCTGGCAGTGGAAATATGAGGACTGGTGTATAGAAATATATCAAATGTATATTCTACTACACTAGCCAAAATATAATAAAAAATCATATCAAATAAATTCAGCTGTGTTTTGTGTATATACAAGTATGGACATTGTATGGAGTTTTATGCAATTTGATATCTTTTGATGTATGTACACACCTCTATAAATAACACCTCAGTGAGGTTGAACACCTCTTTCCATTCATGTACTGATTGTGCACATACTACTTTAAAATAAACCTCTCAAGTAGCTGTAGTTTTCGTCTCAGGCTCCACAGACAAGTATGACATGTTATAGAATGTCACATATGGAGACCAGCATGGTATGCACTCTATCTTTGGCCATTGTCACTTCTGAGAAACCCTAAAAGAGGTATACACCACTTTATCTTTCAATGGTTTTAATATGTTCTTCCACTGATGGAAATTTAGATTGCTTCTGCATTAGACTATTTACAAACCTTTTCCGAACTGCCTTGAATATGTCTTCATTTTTAGAGATAAACTTTAATGTACTTTAGGCATTACTGACAAAGTAGGTGTGACTTTAATACAATGGAAGATAGCCAAATATTTTTCATCATTACACTCATTTATATTCCCACAAATAAAGCATGTGGTGCTGTGCTATCAGTGCATACTTTTGCCAAATTTTATATTTAAAATATACTATTTTGTATAAAAGATTCTTATTTTTAGGTTAGAGTTGCATACTTATGAAGACTAAACATGATTAATACATTTCAAGAAGACTTAAGAGCACAGTGTGTCTTCGCTTGTGTTTTTTCTGTGAAGAGACCCCATGACTATGACAACTGTTATAAAGGACAACATTTAATTATGGCTGGCTTACACTTCAGAGGTTCAGTCTATTATCATCATGGCGGGAAGTATGTCCATGTGCTGGTAAACATGGTTCTAGAGGACCCAAGAGTTCTAGATCTTATCTGCAAGCAGCAAGAGACTGTTTGCCACATATGGTTTAGCTTCACCATAAAATGTCTCAAAACATGCACCCATAGTGACATATGTTCTCCAACAAGGTCATAATTACTCAAGTAGTCCATTTTCCTACTGGTGCCACTCCCTATGGGACAAGCATGTGTCTATGGGAGTCATACCTATTTGCCAGAAGCCAACAAGAAGAATCTCCAAAATAGCAGGTGATCTTTCTGAGATGGTTCCACCTTGGTTTAAAAATCTATGATGGATTTGCTCCTGTAGGCAAAACCCAAGACAATTTCATTTTATAAAATTTTCCCCTTATGAGTATGCTTTTCTTGTGTGTGTACGTATGTGTATATATATATATATATATATATATATATATATATATATATATATCACTGGGTAGTAGAACACCCTTTTGAGCAGATCTCCACAGAACTCTAAAGATGTACTGTCTTTTAGATGATTTCTTAATTTTTAATGATGATTCGATAAGAATTTCTAAAATCATAGTAATTATTAAGCTCTTTTTGTAAGACTGCTATTAAATCTTTTCTGATGTCAAAACTGCAATGAGAACCCTGCCAGCTTTCAAGAGTCATGAGTTAATTGGTCCTGAGATAGAAAGCAGGCATCTAGTACTCAGTGCACAATCCAAGAGATTGTAAAACCATTAATCCAAGACCACAAAAAAGGAACAAAGGAATTACTATAGGTGCAGGACAGAAGATAAAATATTGAATGGGTTTATCTATACAAAACATCACTAATACCTTAGTCACAAAAATTATAGTTTTTAGCTTTCCATGAACTTGTTCAGCATTTAATAGATAATGAATGTTTAGCCAGATAATTACTCTTATATGATATGCATGTAAACCTTCTCTCTTGTAAATTTCTCATTTGATGTATGATTTGAATTCATACGTAAACTTGTGGTAAACTTTTTACCATGTTTTCATATATTTTAAAAAATGATAACTACTGAGGATAAAAAGAAGAAATGGAACTTAGGAGAACTTTTTAGGCAGAACTAAACTCAAGAACTTAGAAGTAAAGTCTTTGGGAATAAGATCATTGTTATATCACAACAGGAGTAGAAAGCAAGATTAGAAGAATACAGAGTAGAATACCTTAGAAACTATAAGGCAATTTAAAAAATTAGAGAACAATATTCAGAATGCAGAGGGAAAGAAAAAAAGAAGCTGCAGAGAGAGAAGGATCAGGCAAGCTACTCCTTACCATAGAACAAAACAGGTCCTTTCTTACACAAGGCAGGCTTAGTCTTACTAGAGTGAACAAATCTTTCTTCATACAGACTTGGTTTTAATTCTTTTTTTTGTTTGTTTGTTTTTTTTGTTTTTGTTGTTGTTGTTTTCCGAGACAGGGTTTCTCTGTGTAGTCCTGGCTGTCCTGGAACTCACTCTGTAGACCAGGCTGGCCTTGAACTCAGAAATCTGCCTACCTCTGCCTCCCAAGTGCTGGGATTAAAGGCGTGCGCCACCACTGCCCAGTGGTTTTAATTCTTTTAACAATAATAGGGTAGAACCATTTTCTTTCTCTAAACAATAAAGATTGTAGCTCATTTTTCATCCAGAATGAGTGATTTCTTTCTGCACTGGCACTTGTATTTTTGCTCCATCTACATACATAAGTATGGAGGTGTGTGTGTGTGTGTGTGTGTGTGTGTGTGTGTGTGTACGCACACACGCACATGCATATGTGTGTAAATATGTAATTATGATATAGTATGAAAGCTGGACCCAATTGGTTTGAATGGAGATGTATTAATCTCTATATGAATTTTTGTGAGTTCCATCCATATTTGTTTGTGTAAAAGTTGTTTTTCTTCCACTCTCTCAAAGACCCATAGCCAAGGGAGCCCAGTGGACTCAGGACACATCACCCCCTACACAACCCACACCTCCACGAATTCTACTACCCTTCTGGCCAATGCTTTCTGCTGGGACAGATCTCCTGTTTGTCGGCTCCCCTGAAGACACCACAGCCTGAAAGTATCTCAAGAGTTCCACTCAGACAGGAAAACTGGGCAGCAGACCCCATAGTCTAAAGACCTTGCTAGAAAAGAAATACACACAGGAAAACAACTTGACTCCCATTGAAGCCATGGAAACGGGTCACCAGTGTACATGCCCCTCTGAAGACCACAGAGTCTGAAGTCTTTAGAGAAGGTCTACTACAGAAAGGACCACAGGCCTACCAGGAGATCTGAAGCAACCCAGGGACAAAAGAGGCAGGTCACAGACAGAGACACCCAGAGCAGCAAACACCAGGGATAACCAGATGGTGAGGGGCAAGTGCAAGATCATAAGCAACAGAAGCCAATATACGTGGGCATCATCAGAACCCAGATCTCCCATCACAGCAAGACCTGGTTGCACCAACAAACCTGAAAATCAGAAAGCTGATTTAAATCATATCTCAGAAAGAATAGAGTCCATTAAGGAGGATATAAATAACTCACTGAAACAAGAGAAAACCTACATACTCATGGATACTGAACAACTCTCTACTTAATAATAGCGTGGTCAAGGAAGAAATAAAAAAAGAAATTAAAAGACTTTCTGGAATTTAATGAAAATAATTACACACCATAACCAAACTCATGGGACACAGCGAAAGCAGTGCTAAATGGAAAATCCATAGCACTAAGTGCCTTGGTTAAGGAATTGGAGAGATCTTACACTAGCAACTTAACACCACATCTGACAGCTTTACAACAAGAAGAAGCAAACACACCCAAGATGAGTAGATGGCAGAAAATAGTCAAACTTGGGGCTGAAATTAACCAAATAGAAACAAAGAAAATAATGCAAAGAATTAGAAAAATGATAAGTTGGTTTTCTGACAGAATCAACAAGATAGATAGACCCCCTAGCAAACTAACTAAAGGGCCCAGAAACAGCATCCAAATTAACAAAATTAGAAAAAAAGGGGGAGACATAACATTAAAAATTGAGGAAACTCAAAAAAAATCATCAGATCCTACCACAAAAAAACATGAAATATCTTTTGGTAACTTCAATCAAACATGTGAAGGTTCTGTATAGCAATAACTTTATGTCTTTTAAGAAAGAAATCAAAGAATATCACAGAAAATGGAGAAATCTCCCATGCTCATGAATTGGCAGCATTAACATAATAAAAATGGCCATCCTACCAAAAGCAATCTACAGATTCAATTCAATCCCCATCAAAATCCCAACATAATTCTTCAAAGACATGGAAAGAGTATTCTCAAATTCATCTGGAAAAAAAAAGACAGAATATTGAAAACAATTCTTCTGGGGGACTTACCATCTCTGACCTCAAGCTGTACTGCAAAGTAATAGTGATCAAAACTGCATGGTATTGGTAGAGAGACAGACAGGTTGACCAATGGAATAAAACTGAAGACCCAGAAATAAGAAAAACACAGTTTTGGATCTTTAACAAAGAAACCAAAACATACAATGAAAAAAATAAAGCATCTTCAGTAAATGGTGTTGGTCTAACTGGCAGTCTGTTAGAAAAATGAAAGTAGATCCACATTTGTCACCTTGCAAAAAGCTCAAGTCTAAGTGGATAAAGGACTCAACATATAACCAAATACATTTAATCTGTTAGAAGAGAAAGTAATAAAGAGCCTTGAACTCATTGGCACAGGGGCAAATTTCTTAAATAGAACTCCAATGGCTCAGGCTCTAAGATCAAACATTGATAAATGGGACCTCATGAAATTGGAAAACTTTTGTAAGGCGAAGAACATAGTCAATAGATCAAAATGGTAACCTGCAAATTGGAAAAAAAAATCTTGACTAACCCTGCATCCGATAGAAGACTAATATCCAAAATATATAAGAATATAAGAAGCTAACCACCCAGAAACCAAATAACCCAATCAAAAATTGGGTATACAACTAAACAAGAGAATTCACAACAGTAGACTCTCAAATGAATATGAAGCACTTAAAGAAATGTTCAAAGCCCTTAGTGATCAGGGAAATGCAAATCAAAATGAAGCTGAGATTCTACCTTACACCAATCCAATGACTAAGATCAAAACCTCAGGTGAAATGGCAAGGATACAGAGAAAGAGGAACACTCCTCCATTGCTAGTGGGATTGCAAGCTGGTATAACCACTCTGGACTTTAGTCTAGAGGTCCTTCAAAAAATTGGAGATGGATCTACCTGAAGACCTAGCTGTGCCACTCTTGGCCATTTACTCAAAGATTCTCCTCCATGCCACAGGAACACATGTTCCACTTTGTTCACAGTGGCCTTATTTGTGATAGTCTAAAGCTGGAAATGACCCAGATGTCCCACAACAGAAGAAATGATATAGAAACTGTGATTTATTTACATAGTGGAATACTACTCAGTTATTAAGAATAAGGACATCATGAGTTTTGCATGCCAATTAATAGAACTAGAAAATATCATCCTGAGTGGGATAACTCAGACCTAAAAGTATGTGCATGATATGTACTCACTAATGAGTGAATATTAGCCAAAATAGTAGAGAATATCCAAGATACAATCCACAGAACTCACGAAGGTTAATAAGCCAAAGGGCCCAAGTGAGGGTGACTCAATACCAGTTCGGAAGAAGAAGAAAGCAATAATAGGGGAGCGGGGAGAGGAAGGAAGTTAACTGGTCGAGAAAGGGAACAGGGAGGGGAAGAGGGAAACATGATCAGGTATTAGGGAAAACAGGAATGAAGCTCTGAGGGCCAGCAGAAATAATGGAAACAGGCAACCTTGGTAGTTAGGAGTTGGGGGCAACCTTTAGAATGTACCAGAAACCTGGGAGGTGAGAGACTATCAGGCCTCAATGGAAGGGACCTTAGATGAAGTGTTGTGGGGAGCCGACAGAAGGCGGCTATCATTCTTGTAGCCATCTTAAGCCATATACCCTGGCAGGAGATTTGATCACAATAACCTACAACAGCTGAGCACACTCTGATAACAACTCACTTTAGATACCCAGGATCTTCCCTTGGGTGTGTGAGACTTAAAGGTGTGATTTAGAGCTGAGACTTGGGACTTGGACTAGGAAGAGAGAATGAAGAATAAACGAGATTGAATCATACTCTGTCTGGTCTCCATTCCTCACATCTGTTTTCACTCTCTCTCTTGCTGAACCCCCACCAGCAGACTGGAGCAGCCTGGGGCAGTGCGGGCTAACAAGTTAGTCCCCAAGGCTTTTGGCAGTGCGGGTTCAAATATTAACAGAGTGGTCTGCAATATTTTGGCCCCCAAACATGGGCTAGTGTGATTCTCAACATTTTTGGCACCTAACGTGGGGCAGCTCAGGCCTCAACAAAGTGTACTACAGTGGGGAAAGAGAATGTGTAGAGTCTACCACCAGTAGAAGGACACATCAAGTGGAGGGATGGGGTTGCCATCCCAGAGCCAAAAACTCTGATTCAGAGTTGTTCCTATCTGAAAGAACTGCAGGGTCAAAAATGGAGAAGATCCTGAGGGAAAGGAGTTGCAGTGCTGGCCCAAATTGGGACCCAGCTCAAGGGAAGGATCCAAGGCCTGACACTATTACTGATACTATAGTGTGCTTACAAACAGGAGCCTAGCATGACTGTCCTCTGAAAGACACAACAAGCAGCTGAAAGAGTCAGATGCAGATATTTACACCCAACCAATGATCAGAAGCTGGTGACTCCTGTAGTTGAATTAAAGGAAAGCTGGAAGAAGCTGAGGAGGAGGGTGACCCTAGAGGAAATCCAGCAGTCTAAACTAACCTGGACCCTTGAGATTGCTCAGATATGAGCCACCAACCAGGCAGCATACACCACTTATATGAGGACCCCAACACATATACAGAAGAGGATTGCTGGGTCTTGACTCAGTGAGAGAAGATGTACCTAACCCTCAAGAGATTTGAGGCCCAATGGAGTGTGGAGGCCTGGTAGGGTGGGAGTAGGGGCTTGGGGGAAGGGGACATTTTCTTGGAGATGAGGGTAAGGAGGTATGGGATGTGAAACAGTCAGAGGGTAGGCCAGGAGGAGGCTAAAGACTGGACTGTAAAAGAAAATTACAGAATAAATCTTTTTTAAAAAGTTCTTCCTTCCATGAAGGTGACTCTCTCCTGGTTCAACAAAAGTTTACTGCTCCAAACTTCCCCCTAGCTTGACAAGAGAGAGACATCTGGACAAGAAGGAAAAGGATCTAGAAATCAATCCATTACTTAATCCCCTCCTGTCTTAAGATGAGGTGCTAATGCTAGAGACTTCAGCTTCTGGCCTGAGAGGAACTCAGACAGGCAGGTCTGCTACTGCAGCAAAGTGACTTAGACTTAAGATAAGTAAACATTTTATTAAACATCTCACACCCTCCGATGCTCTTCCTGTCATTGGCACCTTCAAGAGAGAAACAGAAAGAGAAAAGAACAGCAGAAGCATGGCTTCTGGCACCTATACAGGTCACTACACAGTTCTTCCTCTAATTTGGAATTGTATCATAAATACTCTACATATACATAAATACAATAAACGTGTGTGTTTATATGAAGAAATCTGTCACAAATATGTATCTTCCACACAATACCTCATATTTTTGTATTATGAACAATACCTATAAACATAAGTGAGTTTTACATACAGTACACTTTAATTTCTTCTAAATTTAATGTATTAGGGGCATGATGTACTGCTCTATGCATATAAGAACCTGAATTTGAATCACAGAAGCATATGTAAAATGCTGGGCATAGCACAACCTGCCTGTAATTTCAGCCTTGGCAGGCAGACACAGGTAGATCCTCAGAACTCACTGGCTAGAGTAAACAGAAATGACATCTTTCTGTTTCAGTGACAGACCCTTTATCAAAATGCTAATGGGGAACATTAGAGGAAGACAGCTGACAACCAGCTCTGGTTTGTTGGGTAATAGTTTCTGTGAAGATTGAAATAGTCCATGCTGCAGAGAAGCTTCTTAAGCCAGAAGGTAAACAATTTAAAACAGCTTCAAGAAGTCCCAACTGAACAGATTCCCTAGGTCTCTACCTCCCAAAGACTTCTGAAAGTGTCTCTTAGACAAGCAGAATTGGAGAGAAGTTTCTGAGACAAAACTAGATGCCTGGAAGAAGCAGAAAACAGCTAAGCTGAGAGAGTTTGATTACCTGAGTCACTTGAGAAGGACACTTTCCAACCTGTGGGTAAAAAAAAAAAATGTGGCTGGGGAACCGCAGGGTCTCTTATGCCAAGCTGTGTGTAGTTGGCTGACAATGCCTTGGGTTCCTCCAGCTATAAGTTATGGCCGGCTGATGAGTAAAGGCCTCTGCTGTGGCTCCACGGCTCCTCATGGCATGGCCCCAACACATAAGGAAGTCCTTGGGTTTCCAAAACCGGTTTATTGGCATGGCGAATGGTGGATGGATCTGGATGTGCCCCCCCTCAGGGCAGACCTGAGTTAAATAGAGAGGGGAAGAGGGGGGAGAGGCTGGGAAGGAATGCTTAATTGGCTCCACCTTCTGGCCTTCACGTACCTTATTGGTATGTAAATCTCTCTAGGGCCTGGGGCCTGTTTATCACGCCCACCTGTGTACATGACTGAAGGGTGAAGGTGGAATGGAGATTAGACCTTATATCAGGCCCGACACCAACCTGTTGAATTTCCTGAAGGGTGTGCAATGTGCTCCAGTTTCTCAGGTTTTGTAAACTGTCACCCATGCTAGGATAGCTTTTGGTGATGTACTTGCTTTTGAATCATTTATGCTCCTATAAATAAACCTTCAACCCATATTTTTATATGAAATTGCTATAAAACTGAATGTTCATCAAGTTTGACTTTGGTGGTATCCATATACTGATCTATTGTGGCTTCCTATCTGAAAAGAAAAGACGTTTATTGTGCCTACATAGTAAGAGTCTTGTCATGCAATAGGTTTCTGTATTTGCAAGCACAGGCACATACATTCAGGTGCATGAACCACAGACACTGCACCTGCATACATATCCTCACGGAGATGCACACAGTTATATATTATGCTGTCTTCTACAATAGTCAAGTTTAATTTTTGTTTTATATAACTGAAAATAGATACTATTTGAGTTATTATATGAATTGAAGTTTAATCACTCCTTTATGCTTTATTCCCTGTGTTTAACCAATTATTTAATCTATATATATTTGTATAAATATTACTTTCTTTCTCATGGTTTGCATAAATGACTCTCAACTTCCAGGTCTTCTGCTGTGCTGCTCTGACCAGTCTATCCATCTAACACTAATTATAAGTCTCTGGATGTGTCAGGTTCTCCATGGTGTTTTACTGAAATCAATGGTATCTCTCTGAATGTGTTTGTTTCTATGATATAAGCCTTCGACTTCAACATTAGTCTCATACTTGTAGGTTGTTTATCTGAACAAATCTTACTATTGCTTGTGAAAATCTCTTTTACAACAAAGTTTTGTATTAGTCTGGGCAAGTTCTGTAGGAGAGTTGACTCAATGGAAAAAAAACACTGGCTGCTCTTCCAGGCTTTATTCCCAGTACCCACATAGTGGCAACCACCATCCATAACTCAAGTTCCATGGAACCAGATGCTCTCTTTTGACCTCTGTGGGGCACTGCATTTATGTGGTACACAAACATGTATACAGACAGAACAAACATACATAAAATGTAATAGAATAATCAAATCTCAAAACACCAGAATTTATATCGGGATTCTATTGAATGTATAGACCAATTTACAGAAATAGAACTCAAATAAATGTTTAGGCTTTAACCCACAAACATGGGTATCCTTATTGTAGCTTTATTTTTTTTCTAGCAATTTAGAAGTCACACATTAAAAAAAAAACACATTTTGTGAAAAGAATGTTGTAAATTTTTTGCTGAGATATATTCTTGGGGTGTTAATCTTCTGATGTTTCAAAATGGAAATATATATATATATATATATATATATATATATATATATTGAATTAAACAATGAAATGTTATTCTCTCAGAGTTTCAAAATATAGAAGCAGAAATTAAGGCGTCACTATGTCATGATATTCCAGATATCACTAAGTAAAAATCCTCCCTTGAAGTGTGGTTTCTTCAAAGCCTCTGGAATTCTTGATGTGTCTTGATGTGTAAATAAATCACCCCAATCCACACTTTCATCTTTATTCCTTGTCCTTTTCTGCATGTGTCTTCCCTTTAGCCTTTAAGGACACTTGCTTACAGATTAAGAGGTGCTCTTTCTGTTAATTAAAGACTTGTGCTTTGTTTGGTTTGTTTTGTTTTGTTTTGGTTTGGTTTGGTTTGGTTTGGTTTCGTTTCGTTTCGTTTCGTTTGGTTTCGTTTCGTTTCGTTTGGTTTCGTTTCCTTTGGTTTGGTTTCGTTTGGTTAAAAGTAAGATTATCTTGGATTCCTGGGTGGCATGAATTTAAGGAGGGAGACACTGTTTACATACTATATCAAGCACATAGAAACAATTTATTTTATTTAACGATCTGAAGTCTGAGGATCTCTCTACATTCATGTACTACATAACAGCATTGTCATGTGTAATACATTTTTACACAAGCACATTGCTGCACGAATTCATTACTAAAGCTTACATTGCTATTTGCATCATTTGCTGCCCTTTGTTTTTATTCTTCAGTCAATGCTCAGTGGTAACAATGACACCAACTCCTTTATCCAGTTTGTAAGTAGACACACATTTTCCATGGTAGTCTTACCAAAGGCCTTATATGAAAATAGGTTCCATTGATTTCTCTTAATCTTCTTACAATTAATGTGTTCTACAAACCACTTTCAATTAACTTATTGAAGAAGATAACTAATTTTTCCAACTGGTTTCGTGTTTTGATAAAACAATGTGTACTGTTTCTAATCCTTTGTATATTTTAACTATCCACTTTGTTTATTTCAGCATTGACATTTACTACTTCTTTCTCTTTATTAAATGGGAATGGTTTATTCATAGTTTTCTAGTTCTTTAAGATATAGTGGTATATTTTTTTGATGTAGGCATTGATGGCTATAATATTTTACATAAGCATTTTATTTCCACATATTCTATACTCAAGAATATTTTAATTCTTTTCTTGCAAAGTTTTTCTTTGATAAATTGGTTATTGAAAAGTAAGATGTGTGACAAACAACAACAAAAAATTATAGATGAATTTATTTGATGAACATAAATACAAAAAAAAAAAAAAAAGAAATACCTTGAAATCCAAATTTAGTCTGTAACAAAAGACCATTCACTAGGGTCAAGTTGGCTGCAACCCATAAATGCAGTGATGGTTTGTCATATGTAAGTCAATGAAATTCAACAAATAAATGGCCTCAAGATCAGAAGTCACATGAACATTCCAATAGATTCATTAAAAGCCTATGGATCTCTTTATGATAAGACCCAAAAAAGACTAAGGATAAATGGAATATATCTCAACATATAAAGACTATGTGCAGCAAACCCAAAGCTCTTATTATTATGCTACAGGGAGAAAAACTGGACATATTTCTACTAAAATTAGAAACAAAACTAGAGTGTTCACTCTCCTCATTCCTCTTCAGCATATTCAATAGCAATTCAAGTTACTTTTGGGTATGAAGAAAGCCAGTCTCTAAATAAACAAACAAACAAACAAACAAATAATAAATATTTCTGAAAATGTGAAACTGTTTTAGATATCAGAAAGATGAAAAAAGACTGGACACAGTGATGCAGGCCCTTAATCCCAACACCTGAAAGACAAGGACAGGCTTGTATGAGTTTGAGACTAGCTTGTTCTATATAGCAAGTTACAGAACAGCCAGAGTAGCATAGTAAGACCCTGTATCGGGTCCAGCATAGCTGCATAAGGGAAAGTGTGATATAGTTCCTCCCTCTGGAGCATGACCAAATCATGGATCCCCAAGGATGACTGCTGTTGGCCTGAAACTGATCTATTGTCTCTTCTATTTTATTTGTAGTCTCTCTTTCTGGGGAATATACCTACTCTATTATTAAGAGCTAATCACTTCCATAAAGAATGAAACAGATGCAGTTCTCAAGAATGAATGGAACAGAGGTGGTTATGAGGCTATGGAAGACAAGGAACAGACCTTCCTCTTGGCCCTTAGAGCAATGGAAAATGATCTAGACAACATAACCACAGAGGAAATAAATGGCTCTTTGTAGAAATAGTTCATTGCCAGAGTAGACCTTTAATTTGGAATTATGAAGAGATAATAATAATAATAATAATAATCCTCTAGTCCAAGACTGATACAATAAATGTCCATGGTGAACTTTAGGGCATCAAAGACAGAGAATTAAAATAGTTATAAAAAAAAGGCATGGATAAAAAAAATGAATCTAGATGGGTTTATCTTATAAGAGAAATGTTTATTTATGATCTGGAAACAAACAATATTAGAAGGAGAGTACATGAGGCTATGGAATTGCTAGGATTGGAGAATTAAAAGATGATGTGTAAGCATATAAAAAGTTACTACTTTGTTCTCCTAGTTACTCGAAGGACTGAAGATGACAATGCCTAGATAGATATTAGAGAAAGCTAGCTGCTTTACTTACATACATTTTGAAAATTTGTAAAAAAAAAAATTACTTTAACCTTAGTAGTCTGTCACCTTTCTCCTCTTACATAAAAATAGTTACTTAAGACTGCTGTTTGCTGTACCAGGAGATCACAATAGCTGTACCCAGCTACTCATGGAGGATAGGCTGTATAAAAATTATAAGGAAGGAAACATACTTTTGCTTTGGGTTTACTTTCTGTTTCAAGGAAGCAGAGGTTGCAAGGAATGAGAAGGAAAAAGGTAAATGAATGATGAAAAAAGAAAAAATGAGAAAGGAGAAGAAGAAATAGAGATGAGATAAGAATCCTTGGGGAAAGAGAGAGCACATGAACTGGCAGCTTGCATCCACTTCTGACTCCAAGTCGTTATTGAATCAACACTGTTTCCATATCCACCATTCTCAGGATCCTACTCAAGCTGAGACTGAACCTTGGTAACTCTGTATACAAAAAGAAAGGTAAGAAGAAAAACAGAAGGAAAGAAAGAAAGAAAGGAAGGAAGGAAGGAAGGAAGGAAGGAAGGAAGGAAGGAAGGAAAGGAAAAGAAAAGAAAAAGAAAGTCAAAACTACTTTGAAGTTCAATCTCATCACAGTTAGAATAGATATCATCAAGAAAGTGCTAGCAAGAATGTGGGGATAGAAGAACCCTTATTGGGTTTTGGTGGAAGTACAAACTGGTACAAATACTGTGAAAGTAAGTATAGAACTCTTTTTAAAAAAAATAAAATAACTCCATATGATGCAGCTCTTCCACTCCTGGACATAATCTCAAAAGACTGTGTTCCTGAGAAGAGAGACAAAGGCACCATGTTCACTGTGACTCTTTTCTTGAAACTAGAAAATTTAATCCACCTAGATGGTCATCAGCTAAAAAACAAACAATGAAAATGCAGTAAATATATTCAATGGGCTTTTGTTCAGCTGTAAAGATAAGAAATTGGGAAAAGAATAGATGGAACTGGAAAAAATGTTCTACAGTGAGAAAGCCCAGGCCTTAAAAGGCAAATACCATATGATTCTCTCTCATATGTGAATTATTCATTGGAACTATAGACTTGTATATTTAAATTGAACTATGTGTCTGTACACAAAAGCTCTACAACAGTCCAACAGCTACAATCATGAGTTCTAACCAGTCAGTCATTCCTGTACAATCCTTAAGACAACTGCAGCTTTTTTCTGGGACTATCAGTTCATGTTTAATACTTACTCTTTGTTTTGTTTGTTTGTTTGTTTTGTTGTTTGTTTGTTTGTTTGTTTTTGAGACAGGGTTTGTCTTTGTAGCCCTGGCTGTCCTGGAACTCACTCTGTAGACCAGGCTGGCCTCGAACTAAGGAATCCACCTGCCTCTGCCTCCCAAGTGCTGAGATTAAAGGAGTGCGCCACCACAGTCCAGCTTAGTACTTGTTCTTTATAAACAAATTGGTTTAATTTTCATCTGCCTTAAATTTACTGAGATTTCATTCCTCCATCTTAGTCATTTAATTTTAGATGCTATATTTTTTATTTTGGCAATTTACAACTGGCTGTCTTTCACAATTTTCTTGTCTTTATCTCAATTTTTTTTGGCCTCTTTAAAGTTGAAGTCTTTTATTTTAATTTAAAGATAAGGATTTATATTTTCTTATATTCTTATATTTTCTTTCAAAATGTCTTCTCTTTATTTCTTAAGCATGTACTCTCATAAATATGTTTATCTTTTTAATCTTTTATATTGTTATTCATACACTCTTTCTGGAATAATCTTTGTTTGTTCTTATCCATGCAGACTCAGGGAATATGTCTGTCCATTCATATGCAATCTGTTTAGCATTTTACTGTCAAATTCTTCACTCTGATGCTCCTATTTTTCTCTACCCTTTTGTTAATGTTTCTCAATTTAAATATTATGGTTGCTTTTAGTACTTTTTCTATAGGTTCCAGTATGTATCTATTTTAAAGCATTTTTTCTGACACTGCAAATTTAAGCCATCAATATCTATAAAGAGGGACATTTTACCTCAACTATATCACTTGAAGAGGTTTGTCACAGGATGGAGGCATCCATTTCTAATTGTTCACTCTAACTTTATACGATAGCAGATTTAATGAGAAAATGACAAGGTGTAAAAGAATTGTGCTATAAAACAAATAGAAAAACTGACCGTCCTCCAACATACACAGGAGAACAATTATTTAAAATGTATTTCTACAGTTTATACTCTTATTGACTTCCCAATAACCTTCTATACAAAACCCTAAAACACTCAATGTTCTCACCCTTATCAAGAATTTTCTTCCCCTAACAAAATTTTTTGCAGTGGTAAAATTTTTTTTCGTTGACTTATTTCCATCTGTAATTTGTTTAGGATGGAGTTAGGGGGTAAAAAATAACCACCCTTTTCAATTATTTTTTCTGGCACTGACCATATATCTTTCTTTGTATATATTTGCACTAAAACTAACATATTTTCTGTAATAAAAGACACATAACCAGGGCTTCTCAATCAGTAAATTCAGTGATATACCTTTTTAAAATTTTGTTTCTCGGTTCATTTTACCTCTTGAGATTTCTGAGGTTCTCTTTTTCTGACTTTTCTATTTTGTCCCAAGTCAGCCCAAGCTTTATTCAAGCCTACTACATAATTTCTAATTTTATAAGGTAGATCCCAGAAGTTTTGCTCATATCATACCTGCTTTGCTGCTTTTATAGCACAAAATTTACTGTGTTTACCCCTTGAGTTTATAAGAGGAAGTGAATGGCTTTAACAAGGGAGGATGGGATTTTGATCAATTAGATCAATTGATTGCTCATGTTAGTATATTTATCATTAATCTGTTGAAATTTCCATTTAGGACAAGAGGACAAAGCATATTTGCCTTGTTTGTATACATATGTTTGTACATGTGAGGGATACAGATGATGAAAAAAACATGTCTTTTTTCCTTGTAACTCAGTTTTACCAGAAAAAAGAAAAATGTAGTGAATGAGTACCTTATCTCTCGCTCCTAATGCAAAATATTGTTCAGAATGAAAATGTTAAAATATGTGATAATATTGAATAATATTTGTAAACATCTGTGTGCCCAAATTAAAGGTCTGTAAGTAAAAACATAAAGAAGCAAAATTATCTCCATTTGAAAAATAATTATTCTCATGCATGTGATATTCCTTACCCTCTAAATGTCTTAGAACTCACAGCAAAGACATGAGGTATAATATTCAACATGCAAACTTCTGATATGTGCCTGATATATTCTAACAATGAAGTCCAAAAAAATTAAGGAAAATAATTTCATCACAATAGACTGAAAGTTAACTAATTTGTTAATTAATTTTTAATGAGTGATTGATTACTAAAAATAATGCATCAATATATCCATATCAGGGTTAGAAACTGAAGCTATAGCCTTCAGTACAGAAGAAAATCCTTCATATTCAAACAATTAATTTGTTCAGAATAAATTAATTCCTCAAAATCTGAACATAAAAACACCAAAAACCAAAATCTAAATAACCTTTATTAAACTAACAGATGACATGGCATGTCTAAAATCATGAATCACAAGAGGCCAGTGTCTTAGTTAGATTTTTACTGCTGTGAACAGATACAGTGATGAAAGCAATTCCTACAAAGACAATATTTACCTGGGACTGGCTCACAGATTCAGAGGTTCAGTCCATTATCATCAAGGCAGAAACATGGCAGAGCCAAGCAGACATGGTGCATGAGGAGCTGAGAATTCAGCATCTTGTTCTAAAATCAAACAGGGGGACACTTGCTTCCACTAGGCTAGGCTGAGGGTCTCAAAGCCCTTCCCCCACAGTTACACCCTTTCCACAAAGCCAGACCTACTCCAACAAGGCTACACCACCTAATAGCACCCCTTCTTGGGCCAATCATATTCAAACTACCACAGCCAGTAAACATATGCTTTAAATTATTTATAAACGTAGTCACTGGTGAAAATAACATTAAAATTACACTCACATTCCATCTCTTTTCAGGCAGTGATGTGATCTTTAGAAAGCAAACCACAGCAAAAATAGCTGGTGAAGATGCTGTAAAGGAGACTGCCACGCACTGCTGGTGAAAATTTGAACTGTACAAGGCTCTATGAAATACAGTGAAAAGAAACATAAATAAACTCCAAGTAAGGCTACCCTAGGTATAAGCCCAAAGATATTTAAGTAGACTGTTTGCTGGAGTACTTGCTGACTTAGAGTATCTATTGCTGTGATAAAACACCACGATCAAAAGTAACCTTAGGGGGGGAGCACACAACTCCTATGTAACGCTTCATTGCTGAGAGAAAACAGGGAAGAAACAAAAGACTGACCCTGGAAACAAGAACTGAACAAGAAGTCATGAAAAGATGTTATTTACTGGATTGATCACTTACGGGTTTCTCAGCCGACTATCTTAGAACACCCAGTACCACCAGCCCAGGGGTGATACTTTCCACAATGAGCTGGGCCCTCCAAGCTCAGCATCCTCACCAAGAAAATGACACATAGGATTGCTAACAGGCCAAGCATAAGAGACTTTTTTCCAGTTAAGATTCTTTCTCATCATGTAACCTACCTTGTGTTCAATTTGACATAAAACTAGTCAGCACATTTTCATGTATACTTTTATTGAAGTATGATCTTCACAAGCCAAATTATGGGTTTATCTGTACTGTGTATCAACAGATAAATGCATAAAAATGTGGAACAATGGGATTCTATTTGCCCATAACTCCTGGATATAACAATGGATGTTTAATATATTCAACAACAAAAATTCAACTCATAAAATTAAAGGTGTTTTTCTGCTTGTGGTTTCTAGGCCATACACAGATAGAGAAAAACATATGTATTTATGAAATAAGAAGGAGAATGTGAAATAAGGATCCCAGTAGGAAAGGATCAAGATTGATGAGTTGAAAGGGGGAGGAGAAGAAGACTGTGATCACATTATATGTTATGGTTAAATACATTATCTTAAATAAGCCATCATTATAATACAATAACTTTTTATGATTAAAAAAGACAAAAATTTAGTCCTTAGATTTTTTCTATCCTATTATTTCCAAATTCATCCTTCTACCATTCCTATATTCTGTGTTAACCACTCTCCTAAGTTCAATGTCAGTCAATTCTTTGATGTAATTTACAATTTTCAGTATAAGCATATATCCACTCCTATATGATGTTGAATTTTTCTATTCATAAAAATGTGAGTTAATTAAGTCATATTTGAAGTATTCTTAAGATGTATTTCATTTGTGTATCTAATATTACAATTTTTCTTTAATTTACATTAATGGAAGTAGTTCCACACTTTTGTATTTGCTAAAATAAGGTTTGTAAAAATGATATTTAATTATTGCTTCTCCATATGCCATTTCTTATTTGTCTTTGACTAATATGAGCAAAACTGCTATAAATATCCATCTCTCTGTCTCCCACAGAATAAAATTTATTATAGTGAGAATTCCTTGATCATAAGAATCTATATCTTTCACCTTACTAGGAACCACCAACTGTGAAGCACTTTATTTAATGATTTTTTTTGTTTGTTTCACCTCATGGTTTTCCCAAGCTAGATCACCTGATTGATACTGTTTTTCATCTTGAATGAATGACTCAAATACATCATCAAAGCAGAAATTACTTCTTATCACTCTTCATCACTTATTCAATCCCCAAATCAACGTTCTATCATGGAGAAGTATCATGTAATTATACATGGCTCTATAAAACAATAGAAGGCTAATTATTTTAAAATTCTTTATCACAAGGATGTCTCACAACCTAATTTATTCAGCCATAGCAAATGATTCTTATAATACACCCATATAAATTAAGCCTCTAAATACTGAAGTGCATTATCCACACCCCTTTCCCATGGCTGTATAGACATGTTATTCATTTTACAAAACCAGAAAGAAGTCTTTTCTTTTTTTACATATATCCCATCCATACAAACATAATATACATACTTTTGTTTATTGCTTTTCGCACTGAAGAATAACCCCTGCCAGCAAAGAAATTACTTTTTTCACTTAGAAATCTATCATTTCCTAGGGAAAATGATTGTGTGTAGATAAAATTACTTTCAAAAATTCATTAAGAAATCTACAAAATGGTCTTCCTTTTAAATTGCATGCACAAAATGTGCTTTCTGAAAATTATTTGTTTCAGAATATACCACATTAATATCATACTTCCTTTACCATATAACTCATTCAATTTGAATCTTAATTAGACTCATAATATTTTAACTGAAAATAGAGTAATGTATATATATTACTCATATATATATATGACAATATACTCATATATATGTCATATATATATATATGACAATATACAACTCTCTCTTAAAGTATAATGTTCTTAAGAAGCAAAGGACAAAGATTGCTACTTTAAGTAACTAAGAGTTTCTATTTTCTTGGGTCCTTCCGTATTACACGGTATTCTGGCCCTATTCTATAAGATTAGTAACTTTAGAAATCCTATGCTTAATCCTATGGTTAACTCTACTGCCTTTAATAGCATGAAAAAAAGGGATAAGATGTGGTCTGTGAACATTATCACTTTATTTGAGTATTGTGTGATAAGATATATTTCTTTTTCATTTAAAACAGATTTATTTTATTTTTAATTTTTTACTTTTTTATCGATTCTTTGTGAGTTTCACATTATGTACCCCATTCCAACTCATTTCCCTATCCTTTCATGTCTTCCCTTCACCTCTGTAACATCCCTCCCAAATAACACACACACACACACACACACACACACACACACACACAAACCCACCACAAAGTACAGAAAATATCTCATCTTGGAAGCAGTAGTATGTCACAGAATGACCCACAGTATAACCCTCTGTCCAAGCATCTTCACTTCTGAATGTTCATTGCACTGAGTTATTGGTCTGCTTCAGTATATTTGGCTTCTCTAATGCTATCAATATTGGATGCTCATCTGCCCTACTCCTGGTTATTCTGTTGTTCTTGATACAGATTTTGGTATTGGCCATTTCAGAGCTCTGAATCTGACCCTAGGTGGTAGCTGAGCTAGTCACCCTGTCTACTCTCCCTTATCCACACTACCCAGGTGAGCTTTCCATCACTTCTCTGGCTAGGCCACCCAATGCCACCATTGGCAGGAGGCAGGATCAATTCTGCTCTCATGCCTTTGGGGTTGGCTCATCTACACCCATGCCTCCAGAGAAAAATTCCACTCTTCTGCCAAGTCAAGGTGTGTTCCCCACTCTCCCAAATGCTGTAGCCTTTGAAACTGGGACAGCTCTTCTGCTCTCACAGACTTAGAGCTGGATCACCTGTGCATTTGCCATCAGGGCCAGCTCCATTGTGTTGCCCGGGTGAAGTGCAGGGCCCACTCTTCCAAGTGCTACAGATGCTGAAAGGCAGGGCCAGCTCATGGGGCCCTCGTGATCCTGGAGTCAGATCTCTTTACATCTCAGGTGGTGAGGGGTAAGTGACAGAAGGCATTTTCCCCCCATTTCAGCTAATGGAAAAGGGGTGGTGAATCCAGTTCTCCCAGGCTCTTGTCCCAGGGTTGGCTTTGCTGTGCTGTCTAGGCAAGTTTTAGGGCCTACTCTACCAAGTACTGCAGCTGGTGAGTGTGGAAGAAATTTCCCTGTCTAATCTATTTGCTGTGGGTGGCCTGTGATTAGACAGGGAAAAGGGAGGCGGAGCTAAGGGTGGCAGAAAGGGAGCCTCAGGAGGAACTGAGGAGGAAGACAAAATGGAGGCAGACGTGAACCCTCGAGCCTTTAGTAGTCTCAGGTAGTTATGCATATCAAAAGGTTAGGATAATTGAGACAACTTGTTTAAATTGTGTGAGCATCTTGTGTATTGAAATTTTATTGACAGATAAATCCATTGGTGAACTATAAGCATTAAGAGTTTTGATTTACCAGGTGATGGGTGTGGTGACTGATCACGGGGTGGATGATATTGGCGTGCAGCTAGTGTGGCCACGTTGGGGGGCGGGGTGTGTGGAGCTCTAGTCAACAGAGAGCCTACCCAGATGAGAACACCTGGCCAGTGCCAGGAAGCTCGCTGGTGTCAGCATTATTGTGGGAACATGGCAGCTGAGCTGGCAGCCAAACAGGATGCCTCTTTCTTTTTTTGTTTTTACACAAAAGTTGTATTCAATTTACTTAAGCAATACATTGAGGAAAAATAGCTGTTCACTCATCTTAAACTTTTAACTTCAAGTAACAACTTTCATTTTCTTTATGAACTTAAATCTTTTTTTAATTCGATGTTTTATTTAATTACATTTCAGATGTTATTTCCTTTCTCCATCTCACCCCCATTAATTCCCTATCCCATCCCTCCTCCTCCATTTTTGCCATTATATTTTTTAAATTACATGCAAGTATTAAGGTCAGTTCTAGGTTGAGGAACTAGCAATACAATAAATGCAAATAGTCAAGGAACAAGCAAGACAATAAACCCAGATAAAGAATACACATGACAATAAACAGAGTTCTTTGATCACTCTTTGATCACTCCTTTCATCACTATTTCTAAGGGCTTATCAGGATGATCAAAATATCTGCGCCTACTTCCTTGTCCTAGCCCAAAGTCATTTTCATGGCTGAAACCTACGTCTTTGTTCTAACTTAAGATTTAGATTCTTGCCTGAAATTTCTTTTTTGTTCTAGCCTAGGATTTAGATTTCTGCCAGAAATTACTTCTTTGTTCCAGTCTAATGTCAGATTCCTGCTTTCAGTCCAGTTCCTTGTCCTTGGTCAATGTCAGATTCCTGCCAGGCAGCCCTGAAAGCTCTCCACATCTTCCCCTATTTATTGCTTAAACCAGACTGAGCCTGTCTTAGGTCATTCTAACAAGAAAGCCTTCCTTACCTGTCATGGAATATAGATTATCATAAGTAATGCATTTCTGTCTTAGGTTGGTAAGGCTCTATGTAGACTCTTACCCATCCTTGGCTTGCTAGCCTGTTAAATTAATAACTCTGTCTTGGGATCCATTTTCAGTTTCAAGTCATGTACCTGGCCTTTGTCATAGGTCTTTGGCTGCCAACTTGTTGATATAGTTAAAGACAAGCTGACCCTGTGGACAGCTTTCCAAACTGCCAGAGGTGGTGAGAGGCAGTAGAGTGGAAGAAGGTGCAACACTCATCTCTGCACCTGTGTCATCCCACAGTAGATGTTGTGTGTAGTCAACTTTCCCACATTCACACTCTCAGGTACAGCATATAGACACACATACAGACAAACACACACACACACACACACACACACACACACACACACACACACACCAGAGCCAGCTCCACTGTGCTGCCTGGGTGAGGTGCAGGACCTGTAGGTGGGGTCAGTTATGCACAGCTTCTGGAAATCCACATGGTCTTGAGTACCTGTTTGGACAAATGACATACCTTTGTTCTCTAGTGGTAATATGAGCCAAAGACATGGATTCAGACATGGCCTTTATTGGCAGCTTGGGCTGGAACTTCATCATGGTCCCAGATGTTGGGGCTGGCTCACAATACATATTCTTCTTTACTCTTGAGTCTCTGGTTCCATCTTCATAATGCTCAAGTTGCTCTACTTCTCCTTCTCTCCCATTTGACCAATTCATATTCATACATTGTGGTGGCTACTGCTGTAGGCTGGCCAAGTGGCTGGCAGACCACTGGGTGACTTCTTCCATTTATGCTGCTTGATGTGGCAGTAAATAAGTGTCCATGGTCCATGAGTCTGTGTGCTAGAGGGCAGGTCTGTGTGCAGCATGATGGTCTGCACATCTCTGTCTTCCTCTTCCCATGCTATGCTATCTGGATTTGACGTGATTTTTATGAATCCTAGGCATAAGACAGCTTTGGCTTCTGAGCCAGGCATCAAGATACAATGAACAAAGGAATGTCATCTGCTCTGCTTCTGACTGATATAAGCACACCACCACCAAAATAGTGTCTCTTTACTCATTGCTAGGAAGATAACAGATAATTTTTAAAGTCATTCCAAATAGGTACTTAGAAATGTCAATTCTGCTTCAATGTTAATATCTACTTACTTCTTTTTTGATTTTATTTAATAAATAATAAAAAATAAACTCAATCACGATGATGACAAACAATAAAGGCAATTTTAGGAGAGTTTTCAGTGGAGGACAAGGTAGTTCACTGATTTTCTAAAAAATAGAAACTATATTAAGTAGTGAAAAATGTTATGTAGCAAAGGTTAAAATCAAGTAACTGATTAAATTCAAGAAGCATGCTCATGTCTGAATTTATATATATTATATAAAAAGTGTTCTGCATAAGTGTCATAGATATTACACAGACATATTTATGCTAAAAATACATGTGTTCAGTACAATTTTGTTTATATTTTATAGATTATTAGTGTATATTTTTTAATTTGATGAAACTAGCCAGATTTTATCCAATAGTTTTGTGAAGATAATTAATGTATACATACCAAATAAAATTCCATCAAAGCAGCATGAATGGATTATAAAATGCTGTCAAAATGATAATTTCTATAGCAGGCAATTTTGTAGAAGTCAAATAGACACAAAAATGACGTCCTCCAGACTATACCCTAAATGTGATGTGACAAAGTAAAAAAAATACAAAATAGAGATTGGTTAACTCTGACCACATTCTAAGTTTAGTTTTTGTTCACCTTATAGACCCTTGCAGGGGATCAAGGCTGACCTGGTCTAGTCGCCTTCAGAAGGATTAGTTATATGTTTTTCAGGTTAGAGTCTATGGCTTCTTGGCACTGTGTGCTTTTCAGTGCCTGAGAAACTGAGGTACTTCCCTAGGCAGTGGAGCATTCAGGCTACCTGTGCATTTCTACATTCCCTAGAAGTCAGCAAAGAATATAGAAGTTTGAGAAAACAATTAGTCTTAGACCTTAATCTTGAATAATCTTGAATAGTCTATATAGCTTGCAAACATCATTGGATCTGACAACCATCATTATATTATGGTTTAGATAAGACTATATAAAAAGTCTGATTGCTTGTAATAAACTTGTCTCAGCCTCAGTCTTAAAGAGACCCCCAACTCAATATAATTAATTCCCACCAACCATATCAGGAGATGCTGGTTTGACCTCCGTGGCCATATGTGCTGCTTTTCCAAGTACTGCCAGGACATTGCTCTGTGCCCCAGTTCTGCCTCACTTCTAGATCCTGACATCAGATCTCTTTGTGTCTACCTATCCCCTTTTCAGGATCCTGCCAGTGTATCATTTTATGCCCATGGTTATTCTAATCCTAGATTTTGCCTGCTTCAAGATGGTACCTACATCAGCCTCATACTTTACACACATTATCCCCTTCCTGTAGAGAACTTAAGTTGCAAAGTCTCAGTTGGAGATTTGTAGACTAAAAAGTCCTTACCTCCAATATTTTCTATTTTAAAGTGATTGGAAACTCAACTGGAAAAAAAAGTACTTACATTGGTAACAAGCAGCAAGTGTTACTATTACCAGGGTGGATTTAAACCACATTACTCAATTTCATCTTTCCTCACATCCCTTTTAATGATGGTCCATAGTTCTTTATTTCTAAATGTTACCAATGTCTCTGTAGTATCTCCCAAGTACTTAACTAAATAAGGATAAGTAGATCAAATACTTTCATAGGTGGGCAACAACTAAATATCTTCAAAGTTATCATAACACTAAAACTATCACCACCAAATATGTTATGTTTAATTTAAGTATCTAAGTATCAAAGTTTTCTATTTAAATATCTTGATATGTACTGCTACAACCTTCTTGGCATCACAGTTACTACTGAGGTAGGATATTGAACAAAGGCCAAAGACTGAAATCTCTGGCCTTGTAACTCTCTTTTACTGTTTTGGTGCCAGAAGTTGATGGCCTGTGGAAATCTAACACTCTCTGATTATTCTGTAGATAAAAGTGACTGGTTTCTGGCAATTAATTCCTGCTGTCAACAGCAGGGTATTTAAAAAAAAAAAAAAAAAAGGAACTAACCACTCTGGCTTTTTGTTCTTTGAATCTGGGCCTTTCAATGATAAGGCAGGAAGCTCAGAGTTCATGAACTATTTGTGAGCCAAGAAAAAGGAAAAAATAAAGAAGTTGTGCATGTAAAAAAGACACTCATTCAAGCATGCAAAAAAAAAAATCATTCACTCTAGATAAAGCAGAGAAAAGAAGCTCCAATCAACTTTTATTCACACACACAGGGAAAAAACATATACACACATTCTGAATAAAGCAAAAAAAAAAAAAGTTCCAATAACCTTTTGTTGTGTTAGAATCACAGCTGTCTGGACAGATCACACGAGTCCAGCACAGTTCCATGGGAGAGGGGTTTATTGGGGGTTGGGGAAGAAGGAAGGACAAAAGGGGGCAATGAAGAAGAAGGAAAAGAAAGGAAAGGTCAGGGAATGGTTCTGTCTTTTATTTGTGCTGTGACATAACTGCATGCACTGCTGGTTCAGGTAAAGGTAGGTAGGTGGAGCAGGTGGATGCTGGGAATATATGGCAATTGCCATGGCAACAGACTCACAAGTCCTTTCAAGGTCACCTAGGAGTGACATCATTATCATAGCTAGATTTGGAGGTGTTCTGCAACTATAAAGCTGGTTCCTGACTGTAAAGCCAGTTCCTGATGCTAAAATATCTCCCATTTTCTTTTCATAAAGAGAAGGAAAACAAAAGGGAAAGGGGAAAGCCAATGGTAAAAGGGGAATGGGACATCAGATCTCTTAAACTGCTTCCTGTTGTCTAGGGGCATCATCAATTTCAGGGAATAGCTGACGTTCAACATTGGGATCCACTTGGTAAACGTTCACATCAGGCTTCTCTGTGGACAACAAACAACTCCTCTGTGGACAGTGGATGGTAATCATGTAACAGAAACTGATTAATAGTTTGGTTAGAAAATTTTGTTTGTTGTTGAAGGAATGTAGAAACGAGATTAATGAGGCAGGGAGCAAATAGTAACACCAGGAAAATGACTAGGAAAGGCATTATGAAAGGGAGTATCTACTTCTATATAGGGTTTTCAAAAATCCAGGAGTCAGAGGCCTCATGTTTCCTGAAATTCTGCATGTCTGATTGTAGCTCCTAGATTTTATTTCTCACTATCCCAGATTGATTGATGTAGAAACAACATTCTGCTTGGAGGGAGGTAGAATCTGTAAGTCTTTGTAAATTAAGAGCTGTGACAGGTTATAAGAAGAGAAGAGTTATAGGGGACCCAAAGATTAGTTTTTTGACTCTCAAATAAGGAATTTGAGAGTCTGCTATGGTATGAATACAAGGTGTCAATCCGTAGATGGTTAGATCTAGTATTTTTTTTTGACAAGTATGAAACAGGTGCAAAAGAGGGTCCCAGTTGGTGACCTAGGGCTCCAAGGGTAAATCCCTCATATTTAGTTACATAAAGGGGAAAAGATGAGTTAGTTCAGGGAAATGTAAGGCTGAGGCCTTAAGTACAGCCTGTCGGAGCCTTTGAAAAGGCTTGGTAACAGATTTGAGAAGAGGTTCATAGGTGGGGCTACTTCATATAAGGGGCCAAAAAGGAGGGAAACGGAAGGAACCCAGAAATATAAAAAACTAGCTATTCCTAGGAATGATATAATCTCTTCCTTTGTAGAAGAAACAATTAGGGACAGAATCAGATTTTTTCTTATGGGTTGGAGTAATTGTTAGTCCCAAATAGGTGACTTGAGGAGTAGATGGTTGGACATTAGAAGGTGAGACCCTGTAGCTATAACTGGAAAAGAAATTCAGAAGAGCAGAGGAGTCAGCTTCACTAACTTTTAGGACCTACAGAGAATAATTTAATCTACGTAATGAACAATCTTAGATTTAGGGAGAGACAGAGAAAATAAGTCAGAACCCAGGGTCTGAACAAATAAGTGTGGGTTGTCTCAGAATCCCTGAGGTAGAACAGTCCAGGTAAGTTGGGTAGAAAAGTGGGTGTCAAGATCTGTTCAGGTAAAGGCAAATATGTCCTGTGACTGGGCATCTAGAGGGATAGAGAAAAACACATCCTTGAGATCTAGGACTGAGAAATGAGAAGTCCCTGAGGGGATAGTGGAAAAAAGTGTGTAAGGGTTAGCCACAACAGAATGGAGGGGACCACTGCAGAATTAATGTGTCTGAGGTCTTGAACCAGGCAATAGGTTTCATTAGGTTTCTTAAATGCTAGTATAGGGGTGTTAAAGGGGAAGAGGTAAGATAGAGGAGTTTTTTTTCTTAAGAGGTCAGAAATGATAAGCTTAAGTTCCCTGAGGCTCTGAAGAGAGAGAGAGGGTACTGAGTTTGAGTGATGTACCAGGTAGAGTCCAGTAATTAGATGACAAGAGGAGAATGATGTTTAGCAACAGAGGGGTTCTGGACATCCAAGACTTGTGGGTGTATCTAAGAACATGTTAAAGAAAACAACACATTATGGTTAGTAGGTTGACTGTCTAGAAGAAGGAGCAAAGGGGCTGCTGGCAAACTTGAGTTTGGCAAATGGGGAGAGGGCAAAGGAAATAGAGGCTCCTAACTTAGCTAAATAATTCCTTTCCAATAAGGGGATAGGACATGTTGGTACTGCTAAAAAGGAATATTCCTAAAAATGCAACTAAGTTATGGAGTCTGGTGAGGAAGGTAAGGTTGTCCTCCTACCCAGACAATAGGGGAATGAGAGGGGGAAGTGGGTCCCCAAAACCCTGTCAGGACTGAGTAAGTGGCCCCAATGCCCAAGAAGAAGGAGATGGGTAGCCCACATACCATGATGACTACCCAGGGCTCCCTGCTAGTGATGGCAGTAGTCAGGTCAAGGGAGCTTGAGCCTCTTCAGTCATCCATAGCCAAGCATAGGAGATCAGCTGGAGGGTTACTTGGAAGTAATATCCCTCTGTCCTGTGCAATGTGAGGGCAGTTGACAGTTCAATGTTCCTCCTGATGGCACATACAACATGGTCCCTTTGGCATGAGGGAGTTAGGGCAAGCCCTCAGCCAGTGATCATGTTGACTACATTTCTAGCACGAACCTGGTGGTCTCTGAGTCTTAAAAGACCAGGAGTCCAGGGCTGTGACTGGGGCTGGTCACACAGCCTGTGCCAGCATATGGTATTTTTGTCTGTGGGCCTTCTCATCTCTCTTACTGTACACTTTGAAGGACAGCACCAAGACTTCTGCCTGTGGAGTTAGGAGCCCCCTCTCCAACAGCCTAAGTTAAGCTGTTATGTCATGGTAGCTCTGGGAAAAAAGTAGGTGGTCAGAAATTGCTTACCTTCTGGGTTTTCAGGGTCTAGATTAGTATATTGTAATAAGGCCTTTGTAAGGCATTCTAAAAACTGAGATGGGTTTTCTTTTTTGTCCTAGACAAACTCTTGGAGTTATTCAAAATTTACTGGTTTTAAGACTGCCCTATGGAGACAAGCCAGGAGACAAGTTATAAATCTATCTCTGGCTAAAATACCACCTGAGTCATCATAATTACATAGAGAATTTTGGTCAGGTACTGCCTCAGATCCTATTGGATATGTTTTATCTGTTTGATGAGTCATGTCTGCATGTATTCTCACCTGCTCCCAAACGTCCCTGTGTTCATCAGAAAGTCAATTATTAGTGAGGATCGTATGTACACTGAGGGAAGTCAAGCTATAAGACTGAGTAAGGTACTGAAACTCTTTAATAAAAGCGGTGGAGGAGTTAGAGGTATAGGAACCCAGTCTGCTTTGTATTTGAGAAAATTCACTAAGCAACAATGGAGCATGTACTCTGACAAGACCATCGACCCCAGAAACTTCCCTTAAAGGAAGAATAGTTGCCGATTCAGATGTACTGGGGAGAGAGGGACTTGGGAGTTTGGCTATGGCCTTAGAAGCTGGAACAGACGGAGGGGAGAAGTCTGGAGAGATCAAGCAAGGAGGCTCCGGGGTAGTCTGGTGAGACAAAGAATGTGAGGTGGCAGTTTGGGTTTTCGAAGCATAAAAACTGGTCTATGGTGGAAAGAAAGCGATTTGTTAGCTGGATCAAGGATTGTAGCATCATCTGGTAAAGGTTTGATGGCTAGGAGAAGTTGGGTTGGGAAACAAGAGCACAGAAAGGGGTTGGAGAAAAGATAAATGCCTGGGCACAGGGGACCTCTTTCCATTTGCCAGACCACTGGCAGATCCTGTAATGATCCTATGAAGATCCTGTAAAATAATTAGATTTAATGTACCATTAAATAGCCATTTAGAGGTGTTGTCTAATGGGTACTGAATCCACACCTTATTGCCAAAGTGTACCAGCTTTGATACCATCAAGTCAGATATTAACTTTAGAGATTTGAGATTGTTCAGGAGATGTCCCAGTGGAGAGCCTGGAGGCACAGTCAAAGACAATGAGGTGCCCATTGGATGATGGGAATGTTATTGAACTATTTGTACCAGTGTCCTGATAAAGTTCAATAATGAATACAAGCCAGGCTAGATGTCCAGGCTGTCAGGTGGATCATCTAGAGGCTATGGTGAGTCCCAGACTCACCAGAAAACGTTTCTACCTAGGCCTAGTGTTTTCTGAATGACTGCAAGAGCCCGAGGGGGGATTAGAATCTGCTTTCAAGAGAGATAAGTCACCCAAGGGTTGAAGTCCTATCTTGTACATCAGCTAGAAGGCTGAACATAGGGACCATGGCCATGAAATTAAGAAACCAGGGCCCTCCTTGTAGACTGGAGGTAAAACCTTACCAATCCTCTGATGCTTGTGCAAGAATTTTAGCAGTCTGATAACAGGAAAAGTGGAACTGTCCAAGTGGCAGTCCTGTCCTAAGGAAGTTCAGCCTGTGGGCCTTAACCCACGTTAAGCTAGCCCACTTGCTGGACTGCAGTAGCAACTCATGTGATGGAAGTCTGTGTGTTCTGCAGTGGCAGCAGCAGCTTACTTGGTATAAGTCTGTATGTCCTGCATCAGCGGGTGATAGTGGTTTGCATCTGTGGTGGCAGAAACTCAAGAAGAGGTGGCTGTGGCATCGGTAACTGGGTTGTGTAGGGAGGGACATGCAACATGGCGGCGGCTGAGCAGCAGCTGCATTTGTGGTCTCGAAACGCACAGAGCACACTGCAGGGGCAGAGGTGGCCCCACATGACGCACAGCTATGACTCTGCACTTGAAACCCACATGGTAAACATGGTGGTGGCGGTAGGCAGCAGTGGTGGCAACTACAGTAGAAATCCACTAGGTACATGGTGGTGGCTACAGGCCACGGGTCACCAGGTCTCTGCAGCAGGCCTGGGCCTAGTGATCCCCATCCCGGAGTCTCAGCACCAGTGTTGTGTTACAATCGCATCTCGTCCAGACAGATCACACCAGACCAGCACAACTCCACAGGAGAGAGGTTTATTTGGGGGTGGGGGAAATAGGGAAAGTCAAAAAAGCGCAATGAAGAAGAAGGAAATGAGGGCAAAGGTCAGGGGGCATCTGCATTTTATTTGGGCTAGTACAGGTAAAGGTGGGCAGGTGGACCAGGTGGATGCTGGGAATGTATGGAGATTGCCATGGCAACAGATACATGGATCTTTTCGTCCTCAACTAGGGGTGACTTCTCCATCATCACTGGATTTGGAGGTAACTTGTGACTGTAAAGCTGGTTCTAACTGTAAAGTCGGTTCCTGATGCCAATACCTTTCCTTTCTGTTCTCAGTATATAATATTGTCTCTAAAAAATTACCTCATACAACTATCAGGCAGAATCATTACAGCAGGATAATTGATTACCCTATTTTCTAAACACTTTACATTCTAATAAGTTCATAGTTAGTTTAAGGCAATAATTCATGTCATAAATAAATAAGACTTAAAAAATTACGACAGAATTGTTTACATGTTTTTTCATTAAGACTAGTATCTTACTAAACATTTACTATCTGTTTTCTAGATCCATAAGTTTATTATAAGTTTAAAGCAATAATTTTTATATCACAACTTAGCACAGTTTTGCCAGGAGACAAATCAACTACCTAGTAACTTATTACCTTGAAGTTTTGTATAGATAAACTAGTCAAATCCATTTCCAGTCTACGACCTTTGGTTAGCAGATAATGATCTCATACCTAACCTAGAGGGAATGTTTTCCTTGATCATAAGTTTGTTTCAAGGCTGTTTTGTTTTTCTATTGCAATTAGGCGATGACATATGAAGGTTTACAGAGCGCTATTTGCAGCTATTATTTAATTGAGATTACTAGTTGTAAGGCTGCATTTATGTGGGGACCTCGACTGTACTTATCTCAAGTCTCCACCTAAGAGTGCTGGGCTTCAGGGCTCTGGTACTCTGCTTAGCGGGTGGGAAAATGCATTCTGAGATGTGAGGGGTTAATGCTGAGGTTTCCTGACTTCTGGGTTTCCAGTTGTCATTGTAGAACTATACAGAGAAGTCAGAAACAAAGTGTCTAGGGTCAATGGGCCCATGATGAGGCTGGGACAGCTGGCTCCCAAACTCCTGGACATCCAGATATCATTGAGTCATGAAGAGTTCAGAGCAGGGTCAGGGGTGCACAGGCTGAGTATGGTGAATAGCCCTGGGCCAGGAGTATAGGAACTCCAACTTAGCTCATTGGCAAAGGTAGCAGTAGTTGTCTGGGGGCATAGATAGGCCTTCTACAGAAAATTTAAGCTGTAGGTCTGTAGGCAAAGGCTTTCTCCATGCTCGCCATCATGGTTCTCAATGAAAGAGACAGTCTTTAGTTCCAAATTGTTTATCTGTTGTTCATTATGAAAAAAAAAAAGATTGCATAGCAACTTCTCAGGGTGAAACAGAGATTAAATACCTTTTACATAGAGTAATGTCTGCGAAGGAGAGCTTATTGGCTAAATCCTCAGGGCTTCTATGCATCTCATTAGCTAGCATGGAGAACTCCGTTTTGGGCTACATGACAGAAGTGGGGAGTGTGGCACATGTTTCAGGCTAGGAATCTGGCAGGGAGCAAGGAGGCATAACATGCTTCAGAGCATAATCCATTGTTTCACAACTCACATCAATTTAGGAATTTTGTAAAATCATTATCAGGAATTATAAAATTTACTATCTAAAAGTTCATCTTCATGTTGATCTACAAACAATCTTCCCAATAAGGTGGGCTAATACTCAAGAATCATTAGGCTGTGTACTAATGACAGAAAAGGCATATCAGCAACAAGGTGTAATCCTGGGATGAAAACACTTGAGACCTTGCCTCTTAGAGCTCAAACATCAAAACCACACAAAACAGCCATCTCCAGAATATTTATTTGCCTTTCCTAGATAGCTTCTGACAATATACCCTTGAATTTTTTTAACCTGCTAGTTAGAGGGCTATGTAATGTAAGTAAGTAAACCACAGAATGAGATAGATAAAATACAAAATAGCAAAGAAAACATTTTTCAGAAACAGTGGAGATCTGTCCAAGGATGGTTTACAGTGCCAAAACCTAGGACCCACTGGCCTAGAATTCACAGAGGACAGAAAACTCTACAAGAGAAATGTCTTCTATCAAGAATTATATTCCATAGACTAGCCAGTAAAATCACAAATGTAGAAAAAAGTTAAAGCTGTGCTAAAATGTATTTGAGGAAGGTAAAAGAAATATGTTATATGAACTGTCCACTTGCTTTATTTTACATGAACTTAATATATTTGACTCATAGAAAAATAAGTATAACTCTAGATAAATCAGTGTTGAATAGCAAAAAAGTAAAAGCAGTAAAATTTGACATTGCTTATTTCTTTTGTAAATTTCATAATAAGGCAATGCTAAATCAGAGTGGGCTGAATTATAGTTGTATCTGTAAAATAAAATAATGTTATTATCAGTTTCCATGTAAAGGATTGTTAACATTAGCAAAACAGAGACAAGAACAGTAGTAACAAAAAAATGAGGAATAGAATTAGAAATTTTTGCTGGAGACAACAATCTGCAAGAAAAATAAAATAAAGGAAAGCAATTTGAGCTGTTTCTCTTGCCTTGGCTTCAGGAAAAAATGGAGGGGCAATGAGAGATACTATTGTAAATAGATATTGGTAATCCTAAAACTGCCTTCTGGGCTCAATGCCCCAGTGTAGGGGAATGCCAGGGTGGGGAGGCAGGAGTGGGTGGATGGGTTGGGGAACAGAGGAGAAGCAGGGAGAGAAAGTGATAGTGATTTCTGGAGGGGAAACCTGGAAAAGGGATAACATTTTTAATGTAAATAAAATATCAAAAAAAACAAAAACAAAACAAAAAGCCTGCCTTCTGTTCTACACTCATGGTTCAAGGAAAAGACAGGGCCAATGACTGGCTTACAACTTGTTTCTTGGTTCACTTCCACAGCTCATGTTGTTACAGGCAGATGAAAAGAGGCAGTAGCATCTGGATAAAACTGGAGCAATGTCTCCCCTGAAAATGGAATAAACCACAAGAGACAAAGCATATATGTAAATACTGGCAATACAATTAAGGTACGTGTTAGAATAATAGTAAAGGGAACAGTTTTAATGTGATAACTGTGATTTACACAAACTAGGAAAAATTTAATCTCTTTCACTTATTCTTAGAATTTGTCTTTGGAGTCCCACAGGCCACTCAGCATTTGATCTGTATCTAAATTGAGAAAGGAGGAAAAAGCAGCTTCTACATAGCCTATAAAGGGTTATGAAGTGGCAGATTCTGATAGTGTCAGGTGATATAAACTCACATGGTGTTTTACTGAGGAAAGACCTGTTGGGGGGGGAAATGTGATGTTTAGAGAGACTATAAATAGGACTCAATGAAGAGTGGTCACAAGCTTGCATAGCTACGTTTACAATGCTTTGTTAGTTTCATGTCTTTGCTGATCTTCAATTCATTTAGAGAGGCACTGCAGAGAATTTCTCCTGACACTGGTTGATCCTAGTGACTCCTGCTGACTCATGCCAATTCGGCAGAGACCTGGCTTGTTCTGGTGTTTCCTGACACTGCTGCTGATTCAGATTTAGTATCCTGACAATACTGAACTGGACTGCTGGTATCCTGACAAACTGAAATTGGAATCACCTGAAAAAACTACTTCTATACAACTTTACATTTTCTTGTTCTATTTACCATCTTTTCTCCCCTACCTTTGGATGGTGGACTCAGAGAGGGGGGGGGTCAAAGCATTTAAAAACCCATATTAAAAATAGGTTTTAAAAAAATCTAAGCTTACAGGGTTACTCTAAAGAGAGATCCCAAATATCTTTTCAACTGCAATGTGAACAACTAACTTACACACATTTATACACATGAACAAACATATTCTACCATGATTCCGCATATAGAATTATATGACCTGACTCTTTTTTAAACTTCACAATGAATTTCACGGGATTACCTCTTTCAAACAATAAAATACAGCCACCACAAAGTTCTAAATCCACTTTTACATTTTATTGCAAAGATGATGCAGAGACTGCTAAAAATCATAGAGGGCAAAGAATTTCTGTTTTGAATTTTGGAACAAGATAAACATGGTTTATAGTTAATCTGGAGCCAACAAAACATCTTCAGTGCAACCCACCATTATACTTCCTGTGTTTCTTCATGTTGGTGTGATGTCAGGATGAATAGAAATGCCAAAAAATGCTGAGTTCTTTGTTTAGCACTATATTTAGGTTAGAATCTGTCTTCAGAGTCTATTTTACTCCATTTCAATTTTAACTACAGGACTAAAACTAATGGGGAACATTTAGATTACAGTTTTGAGATACTGCAGTGCAAAACCTGTCACTCTCTTAACACTTTATAAGCTATTTTTGTACACATCTGGCCTTTAAATACCTTCTTCACTGAAAGGTAATCCATAATAGATATTATCTTGTTGCTCTGTGTAGGCAGACAGACTAATAAGCTGTGAAAGATGGAGAAAGCCACTGTTTCTGAAGCCGCTACCTCAGGTTTGCTTGGCAGGTTCAATTACTAATTAATCAGTGTAGTTGATATCAGCAGCAAAAGGTCTCCTTTCATGTCAATGTAGATAATTATGATTCTAGAGACTTTCCACAGGAATATTTAGTTTCAGTAAGTCCATCTAGCTGTACTGACATACCACAGCAATAAAATAGATTCCAATGTGAAAAGAAAAAGACAAAACTCCTCATGGGAGAAAGAAGACAAGTAAGCAACTTTGTGTTATATCAACGATACAGTTAAATCTGTTTTAACTTGTATTAACTTTGGCAACTGAGTCTGTTTCATTTAAAAATTATTTACCAGCACAATTCAGAAGTTTTCATACTTTACCCCAAACCTTTAAATTAATATAGTAAACTCATATCATATTCTTAATGTGTGTGTATTTTAAAAAAATAAAAGGATGCGGAGTGATTACGAAGCTTCCTAGAGCCAAGAAAGGATTTAACACATACGACATGTTAGCCATTTGTGAATATCTGATGTGCAGAATGAGCCTTACTGATAGGCATCCCCAGGAATACCGCTTAACTAAAATCTACATAATCTGAGCTCCAAGAATGTTGTATTGCTTTTGATTGCTTTCTCGTTTGCTACTACATCAACCTCTTAACATTTGCTATTTTTTCATGATACGGGAGTAAAAATTTCTGTTGGATCATGTTTTTCATGGCCTCAGACTTTAGAAATGTAGCAATGAGCATTCTGGACAATTTTCCTTCAGTTCAATTTAGATCACATATATAACTCATCCTACATCAAGTCCACACGTGACCACCTTAGAAACAAGCAGCTTAAATCCATGTTTTTCAAGTTTCTTACAACCTCCTGTCCATGTCCAGGTGTTTTCATCCTTTCCATCCCTTTCTCTCTCTGAAAGTCAAGGGAAATACTCATGTAAAGATTTCCCCACTATTACTGTTAATTCACGTGAGCATGAGGTGTGAATAGAAAAAAGGGCCTCATTTACATAAGTAAAACAAAGTCCAATGTCTTCATACTTTTTGATCCCATTTCTTTAGTTACTTATTATCAAGCATAGAGACAACAACATGTTTCTTAACTCATATTTTTCTAGAACTTTTTGCTTTTCAGAAAGTTTAGGCGACTTGCTATGTTCTCAAGAAAGTAAAACAAAGATAGACATGCAATGAATGTATGACTCTGACTCTCATTAATTAGTAGGTTACCCTCACCAAAAAAATCTCATCATCATATCCAACTTTCATAAAATAACTATGTTACTATCTTCTTCTTATGAATGTTTAGAAGACTAGGTTCCTTCTATGAATGCTTTATGAATTGTAAAATAAATAAAGCATAGCTTTATATAAATATTATTATCTCTTAGAAATATGAGGGATTGTAGGTAATCATATCTTGCTAAACTTCATTCCTTGTCACCTACATTTACAACTGTATAAAAATCATCTTTAAATAAATTTTCAAAGTAAAGTATGAATGATATCCCTGTCAAGGAAGATTAAGTCACACTATGCTACAGTGAGGCGAGAGCCGGTAAAACAGAGGTTCTATAAACTTTTGTAGCATGGTCTCAAGCACTGGAATTGGGCATTAAAACTTGAAATGTTTACAGAAGGGAAACAGAAATTACAAGACATATTATTCAAAAACCTTCTACAACCGAGAGCTTTAGTTTCCCAGGTCAGTTCCTTTTCTCCACATGACAAGCATTGTGTTAACAACACTGACACTGGAGAATCAGACAAATTACCAAGGAGATGTCACAGAGCAGGAAGGTCTGCCCCACTCTTATGTAGCAATTTCCTCACATCTTGACTCGATGTTCATTACAACTGGACATATTCGAAAAAGCCAGTGGTGAAACTTTTCATCTTTTAACAAAAGCTCCTTAGGAGTCACTTAAGTTCTAATGTAAGGCTTAATAAATCTCAGGAAGTAAACTACCCAAAAGTTTCAGAAAATTCCTAAAACTGACCAGATATTCTAGACCCCTTTCTCAACAGGCTTATATGAACAATAAAGTAGCTTCAGTGCCAAAATGTTCATTGGTTTTAGTTTCTAAATATATGAAACAGTTTTTATCTAAAGAGATTCAAGTGCAGGATGATAGTGTTTCTATATTATAATTTAAAGTTTTAATACAATGTCCATAAACTGTGATCTTAGTTAGGGTTTTATTGCTGTGAACAGACACCATGACTAAAGCAACTCTTATAATGACATCATTTAATTGCGGCTGGCTTACAGGTTCAGAGGTTCAGTCTATTCTCATCAAGGTGGGAGCACAGCAGCATCCAGGCAGGCATGGTACAGGAGGAGCTGAGAGTTTATATTTTTACCTGAAAAACACTAGGAGAAGACTAGCTTCCACATAGGAGGAGAGTCTCACTGCCAACCCTCACAGTAACACACTTCCTCCAACAATGCTACACCTACTCTAACAAGACCACAACAACTAATAATGCCACTCCCTGGGCCAAGCATATTTAAACCACCACATTCCACTCTGGCCTCCACAGGCTAGTTTAAACACATGAGTCTATGAGGGTCATACCTAGACATAATATAATACAAAATACATTTAGTCCAACTTCAGAAGTCCCATAGTCTATAATCAAAGTTCAAAGTCTTTTCTGAGATTAATGCAATCTCTAAACTGACATGGTAAGAAATACTGAGCCAAAGCAATATCAAAATCCAGCTAGGCAAATTTCAACAACAGCATCCCAATGTCTGATGTCAAAGCTGCCTTCAGATTTCCAACTCCTTCACCTTTGTTGACTGTAACAAATTTCTTTTTCTTCAGTTGTTTGCACTCCCAGTTATCAACTTTCCTCAGCACATACCCCATGTCTCTGGCATCTCTAACATCTTGGTGTCTCCAAGGCAACTTCAACTTCATAGCTTCTTGTTCCATTGTATGGGCTCCACACATGATCTTCTTCAATTAAAGGTGTATAACACCTGCATGGGCCTAATCTTTGCATGGCCATGATTCCTCAAGATCTACATCAAAAGCTTGTGTCCTCCAACCTCAAGATCTGGATCCCAAATATGCCATCCATTTCTAGATTGTAGTTCATTTCAGAATAAAAGTCCAAACTATTGCTTGTCCAACTGAAAATGCAAACAATAAGCTTAGCTGAGTAGGATCTTTCCCTGAAGTCACCACTTCCTTAATCTTTGTATCTCCTTGAATACATGATTCAGTTCTATTTCACTTCTTGGTACCCATTTATTATTACTTGAAAAAAAAAAAAAAATTTATAATATATTTAATAAAATCTTTTCCTTTGTAAGCTTACTGTGCTTGATCAGAATGTTCTTCTTGAGACTAAACAAGAGAACAAAGTCTCTGTTGGGCTTTCTTAAAACTTCCTTTGTTAATGCAATTAATATAAATCTCTTTACCTTAGTGTTAGGTAGACTCTTCAGAAAAGGGCTGAAAGTAGACACATAGTTCAACAAAAATATCACAAAAACAGTCTCTAGGCTACATAATGAAACTCTGCTCTACTGAAATCTTTTGGGCCAGGTATGCACAGTTCAAATCACTCTCAGCAATAAATTATCCCATATTCCCATTAGTATATAGTCCATTACACTCTACTTAAAGCAAGACACTGCTTTCCAAATTCAAAGTCCTCAAATCTACATTTTTCCAAACAAAAGCATGGTCAGGCATATCACAACAATATCTTAGTTCCTGGTACCAATTTTATCTTTGTTATGGTTTTACTGCTGTGAAAACACCATAACCAAGGCAACTTTTATAAGAACAACAATTAATTGGGGCTGGCTTACAGGTTCAGAGGTTCAGTCCAGTATCATTAAGCCAGAGCATGGCAGTGTCCAGGCAGGCATGGCACAGGGGGAGCTAAAAATTCTATATCTTCATCTGAATGCCACTTGGAGACTAGCTCCCATGTGGTTAGAAGGAGGATCTCATTGCTTACTCCCATGGTGATATACTTTCTCCAAAAGGCCATACCTACTCCAACAAGGCCACACCTCCTATTAGTGCCACTCCCTGGGCCAAGCATATTCAAACTACCAAAGTTGTACTTTGAGAAAGATATTTAATAATTTCATTAAATAACTCACATTGAGTAAAAAAATAAAAAGGAATTGAGAAATATTATAGTTATGGTAGTGTATGCCAGTACAATTTGCTGAATGGGGGAAAAGGCACTAAGATCATCAGTTTGAGGCAAGCCTAGGCTACACATTTTAGCTAGGAAGTGGTGGCATACATTGAATCCCAGCACTTGGGGGGCAGATAGGAAGATCGTTCTGCTTTAGAGACAAGCCTGATATATAGAGCCAGTTCCAGGAGAGCCAGGGGCACCCAGAGAAACCCAATCTCAAAAACAAAAACAAAAATAAACAAGCAAACAAACAAAAAAAAAGAAAAAATATAAATAAAGTAAATCTTGATTGTGTTCCACATACACTGGAAATTTCTGGACTCATCACTTACATCTTTGAATCAAAAAAATGCAAATATAAAGCCTATTATCCTTTAAAAGATTGACGTATTTACAAAGTATATGGCTTAATATCCATAACCCAAACAAAGCTTTAGAAATTAATCAAATGGGCTTTCAAATGTTGCATAATTTTTTAATGTAAACAATAACATGGAACTATAGTTGTTTTTGAACTTCGACTCTTTTTTTACATAGTAATTAGAAGTTTTTACGTTTATTAATTTTCTTAGTTCTCTAAGACAGAGAAAAAAAATACTTGAAAAATATTTAGCATTGGGGTATCCGTGTGACAAACCTGGGAAACTGCTGTGGCATTCCCCTTTACATTGCAAAACACCAAGGAAGTTAAAGCTGAGTAAGTCTAATCTGCATCAGATACTGACTTTGAAGTAATGGAACTCCACTTCTATATGTTGATATGAAGAAAAGACACATACATTCATACATGTACATGTGCACACATACAAAAGCATATATATCAAATGACAGGAAATGTAAAATATTTTTTTTCTAAATCTGCCTTATTTGAAAGCTTACTACCATGGTCTTCAGTACTACAAGTTTTCCTAACAAATGCTATGATTTTTGTTTTTTCTATAGTTAAATAAAATTTCATTTTATATATGTACATTGCCTTTTTCTGTCATAGTGAACACCAAAGCCTAGCAGTCAGTATGTCCTTTCCTTGTTTTTTCTGTTTTTTTTTTTTTTTTTGGTGTTCTAATATGTGGATGGCAAGCACATCCTCTCTAAATAATTGGATAATGTGATTGTTTACATGAGTGAGTGTATGTGATATTTTATTTCATTCTACTCCTATTATTAGTTACACTGTTGAACAATCTGCACCGGCTTTGCTCACTAGGAATCCCTTCAGGTTGGTTCTTCCTTCTTTTCTTGTGTCTTCTTATTTTTTCCCTATCCATTTCTTAAACACTCTCTACCTAAAACTAAGACATTTCAGTCTTTTCTTGTATTTTTTAAACTCAGCTGTAAATTAAAATAGATAAGAAGCACTGAGCCCCTCATTTGGATAAGAGTTTTAATAAAGCAAAATCTGGGACCAGGAAAAGCAGGGCATACTCATTGCTACCAGGAGATCCCACTTTTAGAGTCTGACAGAACTAGGAAGTGTACACACATGCCATAAACCACACTGAGCTAAGGCACATGCACCTGTGTTCCTTTTATTTCTTTCTCATCACTTTTCCTTCCTCACCTCTCCTGTCTCTTCATATCAGTCACTACCACTACTTAGGATCCAACAGTGAAGGGTTGATTTTTGCCATGTCTGCTCCTTTGCCATAACCTATGTACAAACATGTAAATTTTTATTTTATTGCATTTTCTTACATTTTAGACTATAGATAGAGCACTTTTTAGACTACAGATAGAACAGTTCCAGAAATGATAGAATTGTGCCCCTAAATAAAAGTCCTCTGACTAGAGTTTATGTATCTCTCTCTGGAGTACTGTGAAAGACTGTTTTTATAAGCTCAATAAGTTTTTTGTTTCCCCTACCCAATACCCAATACTGAAATATTATTTATTTGTATGAGTGTTAGACATTTTTGATATGTGACATATTTGTTTCCTGTTGTGCCTGGTTGATTTTAAATATGTGTTTGCTTTGAGGGCATATGATAATAACTAAGGCTTCATTTTATTACTTCTAAAGAATTTATATTATAAAATTGTTGGCTAGCAAATAAATTGCATTTCTTAAACGGTAGTTTTCCATGACCTTGGTCTTTTTCTATTAAAATTGTACACAATTACAAAAACAAGTTAACAATATTTTCACTGAGTTGATTTAAATTCTGAGTAAAGTCAAGAGGAAAAAAGTTACTATAAGAGCTATCTCATACCAGACTATAATAAAAAAACACAAATTTAAAAACCACTGCAAATGTTTCACTACTGCCATAAATGCATTGATGAAAATACTAGACCAAAATACCTTCTGCTTTAATTTTCTATTTTTATTGGAATCTTAAACCTTAACATTTATAGTTAATAATAAATTAATATAAAACAAAGTACAAAATTAAAGTTTAAAAAAATTGACAAGGTTCAGTCTCCATTTGATATGGCTACACAAGTGCCCTGGCTCACATTTGAAACGTGTATGATTGATATCTTAATTAATAGTGAGCAACAATGCCTTTTCATCCTTAGCTTTGTGATTTAGCCAATGAAAGCTGCACTTCAGTGCTCAATGCAAGCCCTGGCATTTCAGATGCCAGTTTTCATTTATAGGCCCTCATGGACCCAGGGGAAGCACTGAGCACACAACGCCAACAAGTTATGTCAATTATCTGATAAGATAATACTAACATATTTTTAAATGCTGATTGTATCCTTCTAGGAAAGAAGCAGTCTAAGCACTGTGCTCAAAATAGTAGAAGAATTCAAAGTAAGGGCAAATAAACCTGGAGTGTGTTTCAAAATCTTACATTTCACATTGTTTCTATTTGCTTTTTGTAAATGTAACCTACTTTCATGTGTGCTGCCATAATAAAATACTCTGCCCAAAGGCAACTTAGGGGAGAAAGGGATTTATTTTGGCCTATAATTCTAGAATGCAGTCCATCACTGTAAGGAAATTACAGAGCTAAGAGCTTGAGATAATTACATCACATCCATAGTCAAGAATAGTGAGAAATAAATGAAACTGTGCTGCTTAATTGCTTGCTTATCTAATCTTCACCTTTCCTTTATATAGTTCAGGGTCCCTGACCTAGGGAATGGTGCCACCCAAAATGGGCTGGTTCTATATATCATTTTGAGGTTAAGACAGTTCTGTGCAGACACACCCAAAGGCCAACCAAATCTAGATCATTCCTCAATCAAAATTCTCTTATCAAGAGGTTTTAGGTTTTGTCAAATTAACTATCAAAATTTATCAGCACAATAGGTAATTCAGTTTTGACAAGTATACTTCAATTGAGTAAAATATTTTACGTTTTTCATTTATCAGAATTATACAATTAGGAACAGGGCAAAAATGTAGTAGATTGTTTCTATTATACAGCCTTTGAATTTTCAGTTTAGGAATGTTTTCATGTGATCCAGACTCAAGCCAAGACACATGTGTCTCCTTTAAATACAAAGTCTACTTAAAGGAAGTTCTTGGCTTTTTAAATTTTATTAATTTATTTTTTCTTCTCTCAGATATTACATCCTGACTGTAGTTTCACCCATCCTCCTTTCCTCTAAGTACCTACACCCTACCTCTCCTCTTCCCAAGATCTAAACCTCCTCCCATGATCTAAACCTCCTCCCATTCCTTTACAAAAAGAGCGAATCTTCCAGGAGTATCAACCTAATATAGAATATTAAGTTACAATAATAATAGGCACATACTCTCATATCAAGGCAGGATAAAGCAACCCAAAAGGAGAAAGAGGTTACAAAAGCTGAGAAAAGAGTCAGAGACAGTCCAACTCCCACTGTTGCAAGTTGTGAGCTGCACAGCCATAACTTATATGCAAAGGACCTAGGTCAGACTTGCTGATTGTTGCATCGATCTCTGTAAGCCACTATAAGCCCTGGTTATTTGATTTTGTGAGCCAATTTTTCTGATCTCCTTGACCTTCTGGCTCATACAATCCCATTCCCCTTGAGCAGAATTCCTAGAGATCTGCCTAATGTTTGGCTGTGTATTTCTGCATCTGCTCATATCAGCTGCTGGATGAAGCGTCTCTGATAAAAATTGTGGTAGAATTTGGTCTAGGAGTATAGTAGGATATCGTGAGGAATCATTTCACTGACTTTTTTTGACAGTCTTGTTTTTTCAAATCCTAGGTTTCTGAGTTGTCCTGACTCTGTTTCCTCAACATCCAGGCAGTATCATTAGCATGACATGGGCTCCTGCTTCTTGGACCAGTCATTGGTTGGCTATTTTCACAGGTTCTGTGCCATCTTTACTCCAGAACATCGTGAAGGCATTGCAAATTGCATATCAAAGATTTTGTGGCTGAGTTGGTGTCTCAGTAAGTCTACTGGAATGGCTTGGCCAGTTACAGAGAATAGCCAGTTTAGGTTCCTTATCCTCCATTATTAGAAGTGTCTGCTAGAGTCATCATCTTAGTCCATGGACTTTAAATTGCACTATGTTTCTTATTCGCCCCCAAGATTCCTTCCAATTTCATTCATCTCCCTGTACTGTTTTCCTCCATCCCCCACACCTGCACATTATCTCTCCTTTTCCCATTCTGACCCTTTCCCAGATCGCCAACAAAATCTATTCTATGTCCCCAGAGAGATCCATATGTCCCCCATGGAGCCCTCCTTGTTACTTATCCTCTCTGGGGCTCTGGAGTGCAAGGGTGCTGGGGTGCTGGGGTGCTAAGGAACTTGGGCTCTGGGATATAGATTGATCATCTCCAATACATAGAATTAGGTCTGATGTCAGAACTAGAACAGAAAAATATACAACAGGATAACACCTTCTTTTGGCAATGAGTTAGGTCATACACAAAAAGATATGAGGCATGCTGAATGAATACAAGAGCCAATTCAAAGAACACATTTAAAACTACAGTTGACATTGATATAGCAATAAATAAATAAGAAATACTAACATAAATGTATAAATGAATCAATAAATTTGAAAAGCATATTAGAAATAATTATTTGTAGGAAAAGGCCAAATTAACCAGTGATAAGAAATTTAAAAATGGAAGCATTTTTTATTAATTTATTTAGTTATACAGTTTTCATCCCTGTATGTCTCCAGACCCTGTCTCCTGGTCCCTCTTCTTACACAGGCCTTCCCTCAATCCCCTCCCCTTCTCCTCTGAGAAAGGGGAGGATCTCCTCTGGGTATTAACTAACCTGGCAGATGTCACTGCAGGATTAGGCCCATCCTATTCCACTGAGGCCAGACAAGGTGAGTCAGTGATGATAACAAGATATACAAGTAGGCAACAGAATTAGGGACAGCTCCCGCTCCAGTTGTTGCAGGACCCACATAAAGGTCAAGCGGAATATCTGCTATATATGTAGGGACCTATGTCTAGCACATGTACGCTCTTTGATTGCTGGTTTAGTCTCTGCAGGCCCCCAAGGATCCAGGTTAATTGATTCTGTTGGTCTTCCTGTGAGTCCCTATCCCTTTCTGGTCCCTCAATTCTTCCCCCAACCCTTCCAAAAGACTCCTTGAGCTCCATCCAACGTTTGGCTGTGGGTATGTGCAATTGTTTTCATAAACTGATAGATGAATCCTCTCAGAAAACATTTATGATAGACTCCTGCAAACAAGCATAATAGTGTATCTTTAATAGTGTAAGAGATTAGTTCATGCCCATAGGATGGGTCTCAAGTAGAGCCAGTTATTTGTTGGCCATTTCCTTCATGTCTTCCCATTGTTGTTTCCTGCATATCTTATAGGCAGGAAAGACTTTAAGTAGAGGGTTTGTGGGTAGGATGCTGTCCTTATCCCTCTACTTCAAGTCCTACCTAGCTTCAGAAGGTGGCCACTTTAGGTTCTGTATCTTCCATTGCTGGGAGTCCCAGCTACCTCCATTGATTCACAACATCCTCCACAATCATGGGTCTCTGACACATTCTAGAGATCTCCCAACTCTGATTTTCATTCTCTCTTTCCCATTTTATTCTCCTCCTCATTTTCTCCCTCACTCAGTTCCTTCTCTCCATTCACCTCTGATGACTATTTTACTTTTATTTCTGAGGGAAATTCAAGCACCCTCCCTTGGGTCCTCCTTGTTATTTGGCTTCTTTGGGTCTGTGGGTTGTAACACAGTTACTCTGTATTTTATCGAGACTATCCACTTATAAGTGAGCACATTCCATCCATGCATGTCCTTTTGGGTCTGGGCTAACTTAGGTATTTTCTAGTTCCATCCATGTTCCTGTAATTAGTATTTCATTCTATAAGTGAACCACATTTTCTTTATCCATTCTTCAACAGAAGAACATCTGGGTTGTTTCCACTTTCTGGCTAATACAAATAAAACTGCTATGAACATAGTTGAGCAAGTGTTCTTGTGGCATGGTGGAACAATTTTTGAGTATATGCCCAGAAGTGGTCTAGCTGGGTCTTGAGGTACAACTACTCCCAATATTCTGAAAAGCTGCCAAATTGATCTCCTTAGTGATTGTACAAGTTTGCACTCCCACCAGCAAAGCAGTATGTTCCACATGCTCCACATCCTCAGCAGCATGTGCTGTCACGTGAGCTTTTGACCTTAGCTATTTTAATGGGTGTAAGGTAGAATCTCAGTACATTTCTTTGATGACTAAGGACATTGAACATTAAGTGTTTATCTGATATTCAAGATTCCTTTATTGAGAATTATATTTAGCTTTGTAAACCATTCTTAAATTGGGTTTGGGGGCTTGTTGTTGTCAAATTTCTTAAGTTCTTTATATATTCTCGACATTTGTCCTCTGTTACCTGTAGAGTTGGTGAAGACCTTTTCCTCTTCTGTAGGCTGACATTTTGTCTTATTGGATGCATCCTTTGCCTTACAGAAGCTTTCTACTTTCATGAGATACCATGCATTAGTTATTGATCTTATTGCCTGAACTACTGATGTCCTGTTCAGGAAGTTGTCTCTTTTACCACTGTGTTCAAGACTATTTCCCACTTTCTCTTCTATTAGATGTAGTGTATCGGTTTTATGTTGAAGTCTTTGATCCACTTGAACTTGAGTTTGGCATAGGGTAATAAATATTGATCTATTTGCATTCTTTTACATGGAGACATCTAATTAGACCAGCACCATTTGTTGAAGATGCTTTCCCTGTTCAATTATATGGTTTTAGCTTCTTGTCAAAAATTAAGTGTTTTTAGTTATGTGGGTTTATTTCTGGGTCTTCTGTTTGATTGCACTGATCCAGCTATCTGTTTCTATGTCAACACATTGCAGTTTTTAATACTATTGTTCTGAGGAACAGCCTGAAGTTAGGAATGGTGATAACTCCAGAAACTATTTTATTGTACAGGATTTTTTTTAAACTATTCTTTATTTTATTTTATTTTATTTTATTTTATTTATATGAACACACTGTAGCTGTCTTCAGACATACCAGACGAGGGCATCAGATTCCATTACTGATGGTTTTGAGCCACCATGGGGTTGCTGGGAATTGAACTCAGGACGTCTGGAAGAGCAGTCAGTACTCCTAACCACTGAGCCATCTCTGAAGCCTTGATTTTTACATATAAAATTGAGAATTGTTCTTTCAAGGTCTATAAAGAATTGTGTTGGGATTTTGAGGGAAATTGCATTGAATCTGCAGACTGTGTTTGGTAAGATGACCAGTTTTACAATGGTAATCCTACTGATCCATGAGGTTGGAAAATCTTTCCAACTTCTTATATCTTCTTTAATTTCTTTCTTCTGAGACTTGAAGTTCTCAAAAAATTTTTTTTCACTTGCTTGGTTAGAGTTACACCAAGATATGTTATAATATTTGTGGCTATTATAAAGGTGATGTTTCTCTAGTTTCTTTCTTAGTACATTTATCATTTGTATAAAGGATTTGTATGAACTAACTTTTTGAGTTAATTTTTTATCCAGCCACTGTGCTGAAAGTATTTAGCAGCTGAAGGTGTTTCCTGACAGAAATTTGAGGGTCATGTCTTGCTGCCTGTGCCCTGGACTGCCCACTGCCTGATCCTATTTGCTTTTGGAAGTTAGAGGTGAGGTGGCACAGAATCAATGGCACAGATTCTGGGAACAGGTGAGAAACTCTGCAGCAAGCTCATCTGAGCACTGCTGCAAGCTCCTTTAATACCCTCTACCCATGCCTCACTGGTCCCAAGAAAGCATCTCTTCTAAACAACAGTTCCTTATTGGCACTGTCTGTGTCAGCAATCATTGGTCTCTTAGGTAGTCCTCAATTAGATCCTCCTACAGGAGATGCCTTTGGAGCTCCATAGCCCCCAGTGTTTATGCAGAAGTGACCATACCATTCCTTCTACATTTCCACCCTTTTGTTTTTAGGTTTTGACAGCCTAGTAGAAGTTAGGGTATCATTGCCTAAACATTGTTGACCCTACCTTGAAGAATTTTTAATATGCCAGACTGTGCCTATCTTAGGTTGACCTGTCTTCCAGGATCTTACCCATAATTGACTACCAACCCTCAAAAAGATATTACTTACACCCTTTAAAGATCGGGCAGGCAAGAATGTATACTCAAAATATCATCCATGTAATGGATTACAAGGACATCCCTGGGGACTCCATGTAGTCACTCACATATAGCTGACAAGTGGTTGAGCTATTTTTCATGCCTTGAGGCTGGACTGTCCACTGATAGCATTTAGCTAGTTTATTCATATTAGGTTCCCATACTGTGAAGGCAAAATGGCATTTTTCTTAGTGAGCCAGAGGGATCTGGAAAAACCAATCCTTAATATCTAGGATCATCATATGCTACTTGGCTGGGATAGCACTAGCATGAGGCAGACCCACTTGAATGGTCCTTTTTTTCCATATTTTAATTACTGACTCTCAGATCCTGTAGAAGCCTATATTTCTCTAACTTCTTTTTAATGACAAAAATGGGAGTATTATGTCTGCACTGGTTAAGGGTTCCAAATGACCCAAAGCTAGTTGTTCCAAGACCAATTTCTTGAGAGCAGAAAGCTTAGGTTCCAAAATGGGCCACTGGACCATCCAGATATCAGCTTCAGGCAGGCAGGCCAACAATAGAATAAGTACCTGGATGTTGACTGGCCCTGGGTGGCAGGTGCCATAAGAATTAGGGTTGATCCCTAACTTTGTGACCTGTGAGGTGCATTTGAGAATATTGCATGATGTCATCAAAAAAGGTGCAATCCTCTGCAGTAAAAACAGCATCCATGTCTTCCAGAATATCTCTTCACCAGAGTTTTCAGGAAACATTAGCCATGGGAGATGTAAAAGATCCCTAGTTGCAGTCCAAGTCCTGCCAACAGACAGGTCATGTTGTCGTTTTGGTGACTTGTTGGCCTCCAACTCTTATAATTGTGGGACCACACCAGAATCTCCAATCAGGGAACCTCAATGATTCATTTTTGTTGTTATAGTAACATCAGCCCCTGTGTCAACCAACCCTTTAATGGGTATACCATCTAAATGTGGAGTCATCATCAGGGAGTGAGGAAACACAGGCATGGTCCAAAAGACTCTTGGCTAGATGAGCAGGGCTACCTCTTACTGGCGGGTTTGAAGGGTGTCAATTTTGGTGTTTAAATTAACTTTCTGATTTTGAGAATAAAGATCCTTAGCCCAATGGAAACCTTTGTTATAACATGCATATCTGGTATTGAGCCTAGCTGAGGGGCAGTCCTGTTTGAAGTGACCAGGTTTGCCACAGTCCCAAAAAGGGCTATCAGGCAGCCCTTCAGGAGGAGGTCGCATCCTCTGTACATGCTCTATGACCAAGTCATTAATGGAGGCAGTCAGGGTTGCAATGGGGCCTTGTGCCAGGGTCTAAATCAAGAGGGGCAACAACCCATTTATGGATATCATCATTCCTTATGGCTGCCACAGCATTTCAAGTAGGGGCATTAAAGTCCTCCCATGAAAGTTGCTTGATGAGCATGTCTCAGGTTGGGCCACCATCGACACACCTGACCACTGCCTCAGTTATGCAAGACAGAAAGTCCATGAAAAACCCCAGACTGCTGGATCAAATTGTGAAGTAAACAGAAGGGTCCCAATGGGTGCAAACTGTAAAGGCCTTAAAGGCAAGATCAACAACTTGGTTAAGTACTAGCCTGAGTGACAGGGATAATATATGCCCTGTGACCAATACACATATCAAAAGTAACATTAAGATTATACTCCAGGTTAATCCTAGACTGATTCTCAGCCAAGTCATGATATGTAGACCTCTGATTAAGAAACATGGTGGTGTTGAGCATTGCCTTAAGGGGATTATACCAATCATAATAGGTCTAGAAGCTGAATGGCCCATTGCTTCGGTACTTGTTCAAAATAAAAGGAATTTGGGACAGAGTAGTTGGCATCTTTTCTGAATCCAGTGCCTTATCAGGACCAAGATTGACAGGAAAGCCTCAGCATAAACCCAAGGAGGATGAGGCCTCTGGGGAACAGACAGTCTAGCAAGAGGAATGGTCATCACAGGATCAACCACTACAAAAATGACTAATGGAAGGTAAAGTCTGCCAAAATTATGCCATAGGTAAGCTAGGGTTACTACCAATGGGACAGGCAAGAAGTGCTAGTGAATGAGGGACCTGAGACAGCAGGACTAGAAGAAAGCTTGGAGCCTGAGGGACGGAGGGCCAAAGCAGAGGAGCTTTCATTCTCATCACTGAGATCATCCTCCTGCCCAGAAACAGTGGGACAGGGTCAATAAAGGAAAGGTGAATATTAACCTTATCCTGGAAATGTTTGTTATAGGTGGTCACCACTTCCTCTGGGGAAGAAGTCTAAAGACTTGTAATGGCTACAAGGAGGATGAGGACAAAGAACAAGGGAGAGGTAGTCTCAGATTGTACCTCATCCTTGCAGAAGAGAAAGGGAACATGAATCTAAAAGTCAGGGTCCCACATGTTCTCCAGCGATATCCAGGGTGCCAAAATAGCAGCCTCCTCCCAAAAGTGGTCCAGGTCATGAGTTTTAAACTTGAGACCATGCATAACTACAAGGGTTTTGAGTGCCCTAATCTGGGGTTCCTTGATGGTGAAGGAGAGGGAACCCATACCAATGAGAGCAAAGGAAACAAATAATGAACAGATATGAGATATATGACAGACAAGGCAACAAAGTTTTATATTAAGCAGGGTCTCCCTCAGGTGTAGCTCAGAGGCCATATGCCTACAAGGTGTCCTGTGGATAAAAAAGATGTTCCAGAGTTAGTCCCCAGTACCATCACCTGGGAGATCAGCCCCCATATCAGGTACTGGAATAAATCCAAGCCAAAAATAAAGCAAGTAGCTCATAGAGACAAGTGGACAAAGTCAAAGAAGACAGAAAAAATGTCCACATACAAACCTTCGAATCAAGACCAAAAGCAAATGTATGTTGGTTGCCAAGGTGAGCAGACAAACAAAGACAAAGGAGACAGAAAATGTGACCACATCACGCTTACCCTAGAACCAAGACCAAATGAGAGTATGACAGTAACCAGGACAAACAGACCAAAAAGACAATGAAGACAGAAATGAGGTCCATGCACTCACCTTCTAGGGACTCACAACATAAAATACTAAAGGGCTAACTCACCAACTAAGTAACTGAAGGGGGAACAATAGCAGCAACTTGAAGAAAAGAGCAGATCAGGTCGAACTGTGAGCACAGTCCTTGCAGCAACAGGCAAAAAGGAGACCCAGAGAAGGCGTTTCACAAGCAGTCACAACACAAAGATAATGTGGTCCATCCACATTTGATGCCAGATGCTGCCTGTGCTCTGGACAGCCCACTGTCTGACTCTACTTACGCTTGGGGTTTGGAGGTGAGGTGGCAAAGAATCAATGGCACAGACTCCTGGAACAGGCAAGAAACTCTGCAACAAACTCATCTGAATACTGCGGCAAGCTCCTTTAATACCCTCTACTGGCACACCATCAGTTCCAAGAAAGCATCTCTTCTAAAGAGCGGTTCCTGATGGACTGGCATTGTCTGTGTCAGCAACCCTTGGTCTTTCAGGTAGTACTCAGTTTGGTCCTCCTGTGGGAGATGCCTCTGTGACTACAAGGCCCCTGGCATTTACGCAGAGATGGTTCTGCTGTTCCTCCTACAACGTGTGTATACTATCATATCTTTCACTAGTGATACTCTGACCTCTTCCTTTCCAATTTGTATCCTCTTGATCTCTTAGTTATCTTATTGATCTAGCTAGGATTTCAAGTGCTAAATTGAAGAGATAAAGAAAGTGTGGACAGCCTTGTCTTTTTCCTAATCTCAGTAAAATTTCTTTAAGTTTCTGTAGGCTTAGATTTTTTAAAACCTACTTTTAATTAGAGTTCTCAAATGCTTTGACCCCCTTCAAGCCTACCATTTAAAGGTAGGTGAAAAAATATGGTAAATACAACAAGAGAATGTGGACCTGTTCACAAATTTTTTGAGGTGATTCTAATCTTTGTTTATCAAAATACAAGCAGTCCAGTTCAAAGCAAATATGAATCAGCAGCAGTTGTTAGTTTTCTTTGCAAAATCTTCAAAAGACCCTCTTAGTATCAGTACAGTCTTACCTCATCTTTCCTCATGAATCTGCCTTCTGCAATAAGCTACTTCAGAAAACACAAGAGTTTTGAAACAGAATGTTTATAGAGTGGCTAGGTTCCTATATTTATATTTTAAATACTTATTTGCACTCTTTATTAGGAAAACCTTCTTTTATTTAGTATCAGAGAATAAATCTAATGACTTTAAAGTTGCCCCCCAAAAATTTATCACTGACCTATGTTACTAGTCTTAAAATATTTACCATATTGTCATATAAGAGAAATATTTTCTAAGTATTTATATTAAGCCAGATATATAATCCATACATAAATGTATTAATGTAAATATATGTATGCACATACATATTTAACATATATTATGGTAAGCATTTTCCAACATCTTGCTTTAAAACACAGTTAAATATTGTCCTACAATACAATGAAAGCCTGAATATATATTAAATGTAAGTGCTAATACAAAACCTAAACATTTTAAAAGTCTTTGCAAAACTCTTTGCTTTGCAGAAGATAAAATTCAAACTATCTTTTAGCTTTACACTGATAATCTTGCTTTGACTTTTCTCTCGTGTCAATAATTAAACAACTATAGAAAAAGTTTCTAGCCTTCTGCATTAATATCTTCTTTTATTCTCAGTACTGGGTTTCTACATCTTTTCATTTCCTTTTCCTTTGAAGGGCAAGCACCAATTCAGGAAACGACAATGACCTCAAGACATTGGAGCCTGATTCTTCGCCCCCTTCACATTAGTTTGTCAAGACCTTGTCTACTCCTTTACCATGACAGAAGCTTACGTGAGATTTCCTAGCTGGAAGGTTGTTAGGTTTTCTGGGAAGCACTGTGGATAACATGTACATGACTGACTAGCCACTCTCTAGGTTTTCTTGTTGCTACTAAAACTAAACATCTATTTAATAGCAACACAGTAATTCTTCCCCAAAGAACCTTAATACCAGCATGCTCCTTTCTCATTCTGAGCATGATGCCTATCAAATATTTTATGTAAAAATAATCAGACAGTATTCTTCTATCTTCAGCTGATTTATTTCATTAGCATAATTGCCAGCCCACACTGTAAGCAAATCAAACTTATTTGGTTATCAGAGAGAGGCATTAATGATGCCGGTAGCACTTAGTAAAGTTCAGGATCTCTTGCGTATCTGAGGGTCATCTCTTGTTTTGACTAACGTTTATTCAAGTCTTCTTCCGTTTCTATTGAGTATCTCTTGGTTCTGTATTTACTATTGAGTTTAGATGATGTTCAGATTTTGGATATCAGTCACTTGCGAGTCCCGTGATCAGCAAATGTTTTCCTTATTTCATCTGTTAAAAAGTTCCCACCCCCTTGTGTTATTTGTTTGCAGTTATTTTTATTCACTATGTTCCTTCATTTAAAGATTTGGTTGTGTTCCTGAGAGATGAAAACTAGTATATGAACGAACTGAGGATGGAAAAAATCTGCAAGCCAGTGAAAACAGTGTGAAGGGCATTAGAAAATGTATCTGGTACACAGGACATACTAAGAAGCATTTAAAATTTGTCAGGAATTTGGTTTACTTGTTGAAAAATTTAACTCATAATGGTTAGACTGTGAAGAAAATAGCCCCCTCAACACATATATTTCCTCTCTCCTTTTTTGGATGCATTTAGTCAACATCTGACTATAAACTTAAAGGCAAATATCTTAAAATATGCTATAAGGTAGAAAAATATTCACATTATCTACTTTATAGGAAGATAATTAACTTGGAATATACAACCTAAGAAATGCATTAAGATCAAATGAAAGTTTTATTTTTGCTAAATTGTCTTGGCTTTTTCTGAGTGTTTGAGAGGAATATCTAATTTGAGCATTTTTTTTTTTTGCGAAGGAGTTCCAAGATCAACTGAAAAATTAGTGGATTGCTCTTTATTGGAAATAAACTGGTTAGTGGTTTTTGAATATCAGTTATGCATTTATTGATAATTATTCATTCTCAAATAAGATCACTTTCAAATAAATATTTAAAATACATAATTTATAAAATAAGGAAGACAAGGTAAAAAATATACACTCACTTATCTAGACTTTGAAATTTAGCTTTTACTAAAATTATAGAATCAATATTTTATCTTATAAAACTTAATTATAATGATGCTCAGAACAAAAACAATAATTATGAAGTTGATTAAACTTAAGTATATGGAAAAGGTGTTCTTGTGACTTCAGCTAAATATTTTAGTGTTTTTACATATCAGTTTTAATAATTTATTATGTTTTCATTAAATCAGTATAGTAGTATGATCTCTAATATCATAAATATAATTGATCATTACATGTATTAATTTCCATGAATTAAAAAACCCCATAGGTTGGTACTTTTATACAGAGTGGCCTATGAATGTGACCATCATCAATGGAAATCTCGAGAGCTTATTCAGAGTGATGATTCCAAGTACCACCCCCACCCTTTCCACAAAAAATCACAGTTTCCTGGGATAGAGCTATAGACTTTATTATGTTAGTTTTCCCACATAAACTCAATGCAATTTAATTTGACAGTAAATTATTTAAAAGATTAACTACTTTTCAGAAATAAAGGCAAGATTAAGAAGTCATGGTTATCTTTCCAGCAACAACTAGGGGCATCTAGCTTTCAGGCTAGATACTACTTAGAAAGTTGGGTTTGCATGAAAGAATCCTGTCAAAACACATTATCTCCTTTTGAAACGTGAAGAGTTTGACCTTTACCAGGTCATTTGTCTTAAGTGTTCTATAGAAGCTTTTTAAGACATAACAGCAGCATTCAGAAACATAGAGCCTCTGGGGTTTATTTCATCACATCTTACAAAGACTACGTTTCTATATAGTCAAGGTTTTTAAAGTTATCGTGCCAGTTTACCACCGATACATGAAGTACATGAAGCATCTGTTGTTCCTCATCCCCAAAGATGCTTAACATTCTCATTTTCTTCTTTTAAGCTGTTGGGATGCAGTAGTATCTAGTTTTCATTTTGATTTGTATTTCACTGAAGATTAATGAAGTTAAATTTGTTTTGATTGCTAGTCTCAGCACTTGTATAATGTATCATTTACATTTTTGACTCATGTTTTAAGTTACAAACACCTGTTCATGGTTTTCAAGTTGAAGGCTTCACTCTTCATGGAAATAATTGTATACTGATTTAATTTTACTCTTCTCAGAATCATGTTTACCTTATCTGTGTTTTTTTAATGCTCTGTTAAAGTGCTATCAAAGCCAATAAAAGTATTTATATATAAATATTCACATACATGAGATACAAATAAAATGATTACTGACAGACTTAGTCTCTCCAGTGTAGAATAATGAGTTCTTCATTTCTCAACTATATTTATTCTCAAAACAAGCAATAGTGAATCATTCTTATAATAGATTAGAGATAGTCCTGCTGAAAAACAAACAGTGAGATATTGGCACATTCTTTAATGAGCTAACTGCAAAGGTTTCAGGGCTGGAGAGATGGCTCAGAAAAAAATCACTGACTACTCTTACAGAGGCCCTGGATTCAATTCCAGCTACTGACTGGTGGCTCACAGTTGTCTATAACTTCAATCCCAGGGATCTGACGCCCTCTTCTGGTCTTTGTGTGCACCAAACATGCATGTGCTTATATAAAGACCAACCATCTTTACACACAACAATTAATTAGTTAGTTAATTAGTAAAAATAACAGCAACAAAAGAGTTGCCATGATTACCCAGAGGACCAAAGAGACAAAACAGCCTATGGTGGCTTCCTATTGTTAGGATGACATTTTAGTCACTGTTTGCCTAATGATAAAGTGCTGAGGCAAAGTTCTTGGACAACCTCAGTGAAATGAATGCTTGGATTTTATGACACATAAAAAAAGAGAAATATAAACGAAAGAAAAACTTACAGATAAGTACAGATATTCATTTCTAGCCTTGACATTCAGTTGCCTTCTACAGCTAATTTTCTAAGTCCATCTTTCCTCTGAACTCAGACTTAGATCAACACTCAAGGTCAATGCTCATGTGAGTCTAAGAACTTAAACAGTCCTTTTTCTACAGTTTGGCTTAACATCACCTTTGTACACTTCACATACCATCTTCCTCTAATATGCATCTAAATTCTGTTTCCCTAATTAACTCACAAACTCAAGTTACTTAAGCCCCTTGCTAGTGCTCTTTTAATTGTTATCAATCTCATCCACTTTTTTGCCTTTACTAGTGTTTCTGGCGCCACCTGCCTCATACTCTTCAGCCTTTTTAGGTTTCAGATGTATACTTTTTACCAACTTCCTCAAACTAAAACCATCCTTATGCTGTACCAGGCAGATGGGAGTTAGTCATAAAGCGCGTAGACATATTACTTGCTGATGCTCCCAGGATCCTTTACACTGATCTGTTGTTCTAGAGCTCAGCATGTGACTTCTCTGTCAGGTGAATGTTTCTTACATGGACTTCTACTGACTCTTAAAAATATGAATTATACAGATTCTGTTTATGGTGTGTTTGCTTGTTATTTGTTTGGATGTTTTAGATATAACAAGATACTTCACAACAAACTTTTGTTCTATAGACCAACCCCGTGGCTGTGGTATCAGTCATGACCGTTACTAAGTAGCAAGGAAAGCAAAGTCCCTCTCCATGTTTTAATTTGTCAGAATTACTGAGCATCACTGCCTTTCTCAAACTAATAAAATATCTTCATTCTTTCTTTTTAAATCATCACCAGGTGTTATAAATTTATACAAAACAAGGATTAAATTAGTGATACCACTGTTAATAAAAACTATAGTTTTAACCTATGAGCTTATTATAAAAGAACAACTTAACACTGATATTTAGTAATCAGAAAAGCATGGTGAAGGAAAATATGCACTTTGCAAATACTCAATGTAGTGCTTGACTTCTCCAACCAGCTATAACAGACAAGATAATAGCCCCTCAATGATGCATGTGTTCTGGCACCTATAATGTGTTTCTAAAGATGAATAAGGTAGTACATAGAAGCAAAACTGCTCAGCAGCTTACTTTGTGATAGAGGCTAGACCAGATCATTTTAATGTAGAATTAGGATTCTTATAGATAAAAGAAAAAGTGTGCAGACTGGCATGCAAGTGATTCTATATGAGAAACAACCAAAACCCACTACCTACTTTGACAATAGAAGGAGTTGAGGAAGGTAGTTAGCTCTATGGAATGGGAAAGGTACAGAGAATTATCCATTAGAGTTAACACAGAAGATGGCAGTTTTGGCTTCAAACTAACTCACCTGAAAGATATGAAAAAAATGTATTTTATTTCAAGTTACTGAATATGTGGTAATTTATTATAATAGTTATGGAAAACTAATACAGCTAATTATCAATAAGTGCCTTGAGCTAGCTAACCATATGATACTCAGCTATATCTTCTAAATGCTATTACCAATATATTCTATTAAGTATAAAACTTTGTTAACTATAATTATATATAAATATCTGTACATAGATAAAAGATTACTGATATTTAAAATATGACTTTAATTTAACTTTGGTACAAATCTTTCATTGCTCTTAGGGAAATATCACACTTTCAGGTTCTTTCACACTTACTAACATGTAGATTTTTACATCATACTGACAAACCTAAAAGAGAAATTTTAAAAGGTTGCTGCTAAAACATTCTCACTTTCTGCATATCAACACATATGTATGTGGACATGTATCAAACATATGGATGATGTAGATCACATTTTAGCTTTCCCTGGAAAAGCGAAGAGAAATGAAGAAACCTGAAATTCAAAGCCAGGTAATCATCTGTAGAGGAATGCAATATTTTATTCAATTTAATGAAAATGTTCTGAAGCCATATTGAAGTGAGCTCCTGAAAAACTCAAGGTCAGTGCTAAAGCTGATTAATAAAGACAGCAAATGCTGCCAGTTCACAAGGGAGGCATTTTGATTGACGTTGCCTGCTATTTCAAAACACCAGAAAATGGTTAACTAGAAAAAAAAAAACAGAAATTTTGTGAGTTTTCTTAATCTTCTTTTCATCTCTGGGTCTTATTAATTTTTATAGAATGCTAGGTACATTGGGGACACGCTTTTTATTTTAGTGGAAATTATAATTCTGGATAAAGAAGTGTTTAAAATAAGTTTATTAATATTTATGGAAGCAAAATAGATTCATACTGATATTTCCTTAATATGTAAACAAAAAATAGATATTGATGAACAGTTCAATATATGTGGGGAAGAAAAGAGATAATCTAGGGAACAAGTAAAATTATTTTATGGTAAAATGTATTAAAAACTACCTTACCGTTTCTGTATCATCATTGACATGACTTTGTCGGGAAACTACACCACTAAATATCTCAAAATATTTTTTGATGAAGTGAGTCAGCTGCCACTGTGGAAAACATGCATGAGTAAGCAAATAACCATGGTGAATTCCACACTGAAGAAGTTTTAAAATATCAAATAGAAATCTTAAAACTGAAAAAATCTATGCTTGTTAACAACCATATTTGACAGTTCCTTCAAAAGATATATTAATTTTAACTCAACAGAACAAAGTTTATTAAAAAATAAAACTTAGATTCAGTGTAAGTTCATAGTCATTCTATTAATAATTAAAATTTTCTACAGTGGGTACAACTTTTGTGTGGCATTTATATCCATCACTTAAAAATAATCATCCCTACAGACAAAAGAGATGGGATAGATATATAAATAGGTATAGATAGAGACAGAGAAAAGAGTCACAAAAGGATACATGACATGCAAAAGTTGGTGGTAAATGATGATATATTTTTTAAAAAGTAGCCGACCTTGACTTTATCATTTTTTTCTAATTTAGTACTTAATGTCAAATTTCCATTTTGGGGAAGGTGTGGTCGTTATTTTCTGATCTAGTATTTCATTTCAACTTTGCATTGTTTAAGAGGTGTGGTTTCTTCTATCTTACAACACTGAGATCACAGTCAAGTATTGAAAATGGTCAGGACAGGAACTTAACACAGAAAACTGGAACAAAAAATGTAGCAGACAGTGTAGAGGAATGCTGCTTTCTCTTCACTCTTTTGCTCCATGCCCCCTGCTTCCTTCAGTACTGCTACTCGCACATGTGTACATTTAACCATTTCTAACCAGTGAGTAATTTTGCAGGTTATCATCACATTAGTCCCTGTGACTGAAACATCAGTACAATCAAGACCTGCCTCTTGAGAGTTTCAAATGCTTAAATACTTCTTTTGAAATATTAGGTAATCTAGAAAGCACTTCCACTCAAATTCTAAATGTAACTGTTAAAATTCTATACATAATATGAATGTAAACTTATATTTACCATTGCTTGAGTAAAATTCTGTAATAACTGGTAATAAAATCTACAAATTATCATATACATTAACATGTGTTATCATTTAAAAAGTTACAAAGAAATTAAAAGGCTATATAAATATTGAGAGGATGTATTATTTAAATATTAATAAATATCTAAAATATTTTTAGACAGTAAATATGAAAATGATGTAAAAATGTGTCAACACATAAAATAAAGTAATAATAACTGGTATTCCATTATTTCCAAGTTTGTTTTTTCTAAGGAACTTCAGCTATGCAGCCATTAAATATAAAAAGCCAATTAGCTTCAGTAATATGATTTTATTTTAAGAAATTTCATGTATGTTGTCAGTCTTTAAAATACAGAATAGATAGATGAAAAATAATAAATTCATGTATTTGAGAACTTTTATGTATTTACAATGAACCTAAAGTTGATTAGAGAACCAATGTCTTTTATGAAGTTGGATGTGGCAAAATGTGTTTAGATCTGCAATCTTTTTAGCTAATGGCTCTTTTGTTAGCATGAAATGTCCATTAGATTTGTTTCAGTCTGAAGTCTAACTTATCAGATATTAGATAAAACATCGAGATTCATATTTTGTTTGCCTAAAGTTATATGTAACATAAATTTATGTGTATGCATACACATAGATATGGTGTTTAAATAAATTATACCACTAGGGTGAGGGATACTCATCTCTTGGTAGCCATCAACTCCCTACCAAAACTCTAGTTCCATGGATGAGATAACTAGTTTAAAGATGTTGATCAGGGAAGCCCAATAGAAACCTAAAATGATATAGGCTGCTGTTGTTGCCCTTGGTTTCCTCTCAGATTGGGAGCTTCCACTTCGAGAACTAGATCTCTTGGTATCTGAAGGTGTTATGGAAGTTCTCGAGGGAGGGGAGCAATCAATAGCTCAAGTTAGCTGTACAGCCTATGAACCAAAACAAGGACTGATCTGGCAAGGTATCTGTACTGTTGGAATACCAACTGCTGTTAAATTAGATTCAAGGTTTGCTTGACAGGAGGGATATTATAGCTGCTACCTGAAACCTATCCAACCAACTACCTGTGGTTATAGAGGTCAGACTGGAGAAGAGAGCCTACTTCTGACAGTTTCCTAAACAAATACAATTTATAACTATTTCTAAATACCTATCTTTATACCCACACGTAAAGGTAACCCTCATTACTCATCAGAGAAATCTCTTTTTACAACAGATGAAGACAGTTAAAGAGATGGACAACTGGTTAAATGCTGATAAGTGACTGTGAGATATTTAACCTCAACTGATGCATCTGCAATAAAATGCTTAAACATGAAGCTCAGGGAAAATCACAGAAGAGGATGTGGAAAGATGGTAAAAGCCAGAAGTCACAAATGCCAACAGATAGATCATATCCCTATACATGACAATAAAATTCTCCATGAAGTTTAAACAATATAGTTACCCAAACAAAATAACAAGATCAATGGACATGCATATGGGGACAGGAACAAAAAGACACAGGAGTTCACAACTCCATGAAGAACCATGAGATGATAATGGATGTTGAAAAATATGTAAATGTATACATATATATATATGTATATGTGTATGTGTATATGTATGTGTATATGTATGTGTATATGTATATGAAGAGTAGCAGAACAAACACCATTTTGCTTTTCAGACTCCACTAAACTAACTTGTCCTCAGAGTGACTTGGTCCCTACCCTTGAGTTCTGGGAACAGCCATGAAATATTCTTGACAGTTGTAAAATAGACATAACACATGTGGCCAGCCGATAATAACAGGGTGGGCTAAGTAAACATGAATCATTACCAGTTCAAAATGTTCCTTTTAGATGTGTGGTCCCTCCTTGCAGTTTGACCAGATGGTATGAACCAATCAGCTTAGAGGCCAACATTCCTTTACCCTCTTATCCAATCATGTAATGCCAAAGATTGGAAATACTCATTTGCTGATTTTACCTTTATAAATGTCCATTCCCCTAGACATTGGGCTGCCTTCCTATCTTGTTCCATCAAGATGGTTTGTGGCTCAGACTCAAGCTTGAATAAAGACTCTCGTGTGCTTACATCGAAGTTGTGGTCCCTGATGGTCTCTTTCGGATGCTCGAAATCTGGGCGTGAATATATATATGAATGAAACAGTAATAATGTTTTTGTTTTGCTTTTTTTTTTTTAAAAAAAATGAAGTGACAAAAGCACAGGAGAGTGTAAATACATGTATGAAATTCTCAAAATAAAACTTTTTTTTTCCCAAAGCAGGGTTTCTCTACTTAGCCTGGGTATCCTGCAACTCACTCTATAGACCACACTGGTCTTGAACTCAAAGAGATATGCCTGACTCACTGCTTCTCTAGTGCATGGATTAAAGCTGTGTACCACTACTGCTTTGCTTAAATTTGTTTTAGTAAAAAATAATAAAAATGATAAAAGAAATTAATTTAGTACAAGAACAGGATAAAGATGCTCTAATATCTTGATGAAGTTTAAGTAGGTTTATCTGTTTCTAGATAGAAGATTCTAGAGCTTTTCGAATGTTCCATATCTCAGCATATATGATAAGCATTTCTGTCCTGGTGATGAATGTTGGAAATTTAAAATAAAACAGAAACTGCTTAGCACTTTAAAAAAAAATAACATTTCTCTTAAGTCAACTAAGGTCATGTTTCTGGCTGGAACTGTATAAACTCATGATTTTGGTAATTCATCTATTCACTCTGAAGGAGCCAAACAATCATCAGAGCAGACACAGACACCAGGAAGATGATATGTACACAGTTCACATCAGAATAATTGAAAGAAATGTATCAGTTTGAATGAGCACGTGACATTACAAATCTGCAAATTGCACATCAGATCCAAAAAACTAAAAAAACAAAAAAACAAAAACAAAAACAAAACAAAACAAAACAAAAACAAAAAAACATCTGCTGTGCACAGCTCAACTTTTTAATAATTTACACTTTTAAAATTATTAAAATTATTTCCTTTGGTATTCTACTTTCATAGAGTTCTCTAAATCACTGTGTTGAACAAAAGAGTAACTATATATATGGTACATTCTGTTCGTTAAAAATTATTTCATTTAAGAAAAATACAAGAGTCATTATAACTTCTCTTTTTGATTCTCTGTTCCACAAGTTCTAAAAACTTGAGGCAAGGCAGCTTATTCTATCTGAGGTATAGGTAAGCAAAGGTGGGTCAGGAACATATGTCCAATACAGCTTCCCAGTCACCATTGTCAGGGCATTCAGCAAGCTCACAGGTCAGCATCATTCTTTGTCCAGTCATCAGCATGTCTCACCCATCGCTCTGGCAGTCACCATGCTCTTTCAGCATCCTACAGAAAAAGCACAAATATGCCCTCTTCCCTATATTAAATCTCTGATCGGGATCATGCCATATGCAAGTAAGTGGATCCTTCTCTTTCACCTATGCATAAATATGCCTAGCTGAAAAGTACTACAGACACTCAGCAAAAAGTTCCTTGGCATCCAAATTTTTTTAAAAAATTTAAAATAAAAAGAACATGATGTCTTGATTGTTGCTTGACTATTTGCATCTACTGTCTTGCTGGTTCCTCAACCTAGAACTGACCTTAATACTTGCATGTAATTAAAAATGGTATAAAAGCATAAAGGAGGAGGGGGCATGGGATAGGGGGTTTCTAGGGAGGGTAAATGGGGAAAAGATATGACATCTGAAATGTAAATAAATAAAATATCCAATAAAAAACAGAATGTATTACATAAAAAATAATTAAAACAGGGAAAAAATAAATTATTTCAACCATCAACATTTCCTTGTAGTATAAGCAACCTGAAAAAGTATGAGAGTTTCTTATGAGACATTTCAGTAGCGTTGATGAACAGCATGCTTGTGAGATCACAGGAAATCATACCTAACATAAATTCTAGGCTATTTGGAGCCTTATAAGAAACTGGGAAAACCATCAAAGATAACAAATTTCATTGTATTCACACATCATCTGAGGTTAAGCAGAAAAATACTTTTCAGTTTTATAAGGCAAAAGGACTGCTTTACCTTCATATCTTTTTCTGAAAAATAAGTGATTAATCATGGATGGATAATTCAGACCACATGGCAATATAGAAACGCACCTAGTAATTTAGTGTTTACACAGCAGTAGTCTTTCATAATATATTATTATAAAAGCTATTTGCCCTCTATGCCAAAGTGAGGCATGATAAAAGATAACAAAAAATAAAATAGAAAATAAAACAAAAACACTTACCTCTATAGAAGAAAAATCCAGGTTTCTAAAATCATTAAGAAAACCGTCCACTTAAAAAGCTAAACTGAAATTATATTTTCCAATAGAAAAAAATTTTAAATGTTAAAAAAGAATTTTTTTTAGAATTTTCTGAGATTAATAACATATTAGCAACAAACAATTCAAAAGGTAATAGGAGAAGCTACACCAAGTCACAAAAAGCACTTCTGTTGGATACAGAGCTCTAGGAAGATGACAGTAAGTGGTTGTACTTCACAGGTGCAGTGACACCTTAGAACAAGAGTTAGGGAACAGACCAGTGAACTGAGTTAGTATGCTCCAATTGGAAACAATGTTTCACACATGTTGAATGCAGTGTTAAAAGCAGACATGAAAACTTTATAACACAAAACTCAAAGTATAAAATATTCAGCTAATCTCCTGCAAAACAAGCTAATCCCACCTTTAAAATACTTTTGTATATCAGTGCTTATCAATAAAGACAACTGTTTTCAGTCATGGAAGAGAGCAATAAGTAGCATAATCTACCAGTGGTTTTTTTTTTAATATATTTCACATACAGATACTAATTATAATGAAGTGCTACAAATTATAATAAACTTTCACTATATTGATGACATTAAGTGTGCAAAGGAATTGTATTACCAGCAAATTTTCTAAAAGCTTCATTGTTAGGACATGATAAAATGTGGACAGTAAGCAAAAGGATTATCCTACATTGCATGACCTCCCAACTAAGAATGCCTCCCTGTAAAGAGAAAATAGACAAGACTTTTTAGGTGGACTGAGAGAAGGTAGGAATAGGAAAATAAGGGATCAGGTTGGGGGAGGGATGGTGGGTGTCTACAAGGAGAGACAACTGGAAATGGGGGTCATTTGGAGACAGTGATGTGGAAACCTGGTGCAGTAGAAACTCCTGGGAATCTCAAGGGTCATACTAGCAAATACTCCTAGTAATGGGCATACGGAGCTTAAATTGGCCATCTTCTGGAACCAGAAACTGGCTACCTTCTGTAACCAGTCAATTCTTCCAGTGGAGGGATTGGGGCACCAACGCAGCCACAAAACCTTAGCCTGCATGCAGTAGTGGCACAGAACTTACAGAAGTAGACAATCAATGACTGGTATAACTAGAGGGTCACATGACACTGCTTGGATGACCAGGCTCTGTACTGCCCAGAATCCTAGGCTAGAACCAAACATGACTAGACAGAAAGAAAGAAAGAAAGAAAGAAAGAAAGAAAGAAAGAAAGAAAGAAAGAAAGAAAGGAAGAAAGAAAGAGAAAGAAAGAAAGAAAGAAAGAAAGAAAGAAAGAAAGAAAGAAAGAAAGAAGGAAAACAAGGCAAAAAAGCTACATCTACAAAATGATTCTTAATGATAATAAATAATATTCTGCCAATCACCATCAGAGAAGCTTCATCTGGCAACTAATGGGAACAGTTAATAGAAACAGATACAGAGACTAGGCCAACATTAATTGGAGCTGGGGAATCCTAACAAAAAGGTGGAGGGGGGATTGTAGGAGCCAGGGAGATCAAGAATACTAGGAGAACACAGTAAAGAGAGTCAATTAAGCGAGGCTCATAGGCACTTCCAGAAACTGAAGTAATAAACACAGACCCTTGCATGGGTCTGGGGCAGATCCTCTGCATATATGTAATGGTTGTTTAGCTTGGTGCTTTTATGGAACTCCTAACACTGGGAGTTTGGGAGGGGAGCCTCTGACTTTTCCCTGATTCTGGAATACTTTTTCTTCTACTGGATTGCCTTGTCGAGCCTCACTATGAGGGTTTGTGCATAGTTTTATTCTATCTTGTTATGCAGTGTTTGATTGCTATCCAAAGAAGACCCACTCTTTTCTGAAGTGAAACAGAAGAGGAATGGATCTGGGGGAGAAGGGTGGTGTGGGGTGTTTGGGGAGAATGGAAAGAAGAGAAATTGCTGTCAAGATTACTGTATGAGAGAAGACTAATAAATAAATAAATAAATAAGTAGATTAGGCAATGATAGATAGATAGATAGATAGATAGATAGATAGATAGATAGATAGATGATAGATAGATAGATAGATAGATAGATAGATAGATAGATAGATAGATAGATAGACAGATAGGTAGGTAGATAGATAGATGATAGACTGAATGAAAACTCAGAATCTTTTCAATTGCAAATTTAGAAGGAAGCAGTTCCTCCATTACAATAAGCTTATTTTCTCTGCTGATTATTTCTAACACTGTCTAAAACATGAACTCTTCTTCAGCAGCCCAAGCTCTGATGCAAGCAATCTTGCTTTTCATGCCTTTTGACTAGCTGAGCAAATGTATCAAAAATGCTTGTAATAGGCTAAGGACACATATTTATTCTTTGGAAGATATATATTCATTCTTTGGAAAACCAAAATACAGCAATCAACACAAGTCTTGGAGTTAGATCAAATTTTTTTAGTTGAAAAAAAAAAAACCCCAAAGTCTGCTTTCAAAACTTGTAAGCTCAAGCAGTGACAGCACTGTACACGTCACAGCCCTCGGTTATATATCCAGCTCTGTCTTCCATGTTCTGATCACTGTGGAATCCTTCACACTGTAGAGCTGAAGCTCCACAGCAGCATTGCATTGTGAAGTAATAATAGCATAAGAGACAAATGTGAGCAGCCTAGAAGGCACTACAAAGCTGGAGGAGAGGTGCTTACTTTTTTGCTGTACTTTCCCTTGGGTTGTAAATTCTTCTTCACCAACATTTATAATCATATCAAGTATTCATTACAGTCAGCTGGCAAAAGAGAAATATACATGGCATTGGTTCCTAGAATGGACCTTGATGTTGGTATCTTCAAGCTTCCTGAGGTGGGCTTGCATCATTGCATTCATTCCCAGAAATTTCTTAAAATAACTACCCTAGATCAGAACATCAGTGGGTACATTTGTTAATCAACTTGATAGAGAAGAAAATGTCTTCTGTATCAAAGGGTAGCTTTGACAACACAGGATTAACCTGAGGAAAGCAGTGACTTGTAGAATCAGGAACTTGGGTCAGTGCTAATAGCAGCCAATGGGATCTGCACTAGGAGGGCTGATGGGGGACAGTTCAGATTGGAACCAACTAGGCTGCTGCCTATGGCAGCCATCCGTTAGAGTAATCACTCAGTGGACTCTTCTCTGAGGGAACAAAGCATGATTCATTGGGGCCTGCACTCCCTGTGACTAGCACCGGGGAGAAACTCTGAACTCTTTTGTTTCTTTAGGGGATAAAGAAAAAGAAAAGACAGTAAATTCACACACACACACACACACACACACACACACACACACACACACACAC
>JANHMN010000007.1:73807287-73819456 GCA_030674055.1 Rhabdomys pumilio | reverse complement strand
ACACACACACACACACACACACACACACACACACACACACACACACATTATGTCATATATACATATATATGAGAAAAATTAAAGGAAATAAAACAGAATTCTCCAAACTAATCCAAATGTAGACAGGATAAATATAAAGAAATTAGACTTGCATATGTGTGATTATGAAACCTCATAAATAAGATAAATTCTTGTCATATACATTTAGGAAGCTATCTGTAAGCCCCTATATAATTATAAAATAATGTTCCAGTAAACTGATAACTCTTTCATTGGACAAAGTTAATTCTTTCACTCTCAAGACTAATGTAAACCCTGAAGGAATGAAGATGTATGGACATTTGTGGAAACACATATTGTCCAGGCTTTGCAAAGCTTATTTCAAACCCACATTTCTGTACTCAGCAGTAATCTAGTTGTCTTCAGTGTGCTATTCTAGGCTATGTTCTTAGTATTGAGTCTAGTTCCAGGATAGAATGTAAAGAGCAATGAACATATGAAACTTGATCTTCTGGAGTCATTCCACTCAGTTCCTCAGCTGACAGCAAGCCCTGTGACAGCTGCCCACAGGACACTGACCATAATTTATCTTAATACTTTCCTTGAGTTATTCAGGAAATATTCTATTGAGTGCCATAATACCTTAGTTCTTGGGGATCAGGTACTCTCTTCTGGCCCTTGTGAGCAACTTTTAAGAGTCAGATGTCTCTACTCCATTGGTTCCAGGGATTGAAACAAGTATTTAGGCCTCAGAGTTAGGTGTCCTTGTCTACTGGGCCACCTAGTTGCCCTCTGTCCTTCACATGTGAGTTATAGCAGGTAAGTTCCCGTTGCACACATATACACTTGCTAAATAAATACTTTCAAAACTAAAGAAATAAGAACAACAATGTACATAATAAACATATCAGGTTTTTATTTTAAAATTTATTTTATTTTCAGTGTATGGATATTTTGTGTACATGTATGTCTGTACATCCTGGTGTTAACAAGGACCAAAAGAAAGTACCTGATCTCCTAGAACTAACGTTGTAGAAGGAGTGAGCAACAAATGTGGGACAGAAACAAATGCTCTGCAAAAGCAGACAGTAGATCTAACCACAGTCACAATTAACTGTGTAACTTTTCTTCTTTATAAATTATAAATACAGTAACGAAATACATTTTTAACTAGGAGAACCAAAGAGGGTTTTTTTGTTTGTTTGTTTTGTTTTGTTTTTGCTGGACTTCAATATGTTGATAGAAAGTGGCCAAATAAGGGACTAGACTTTGGCCATAGCTTTAGGAATGTAATCTAAGGGTTTTTAGCAAGCCAGAGGGAATGGGGGAAACAGGAAAGGCCTGCCAAAGCCATGTTTGCTAGGCCCTGGCTACTCAGAGTCTCTCCAGAGACAAAGACAGAAATAGATGAGGACCGACCCTTTGACTCAGTGCATAAAGCACTTACTGACAAACCCAAGAAAGTGAATTTGATTCTTACCTGTCATTTGCAAGTAGTCCTCTCCTATCCCAAGGATGATCTTGCATGTAAGCTCCCAACAGACACAACACCAGATAGATAGGCCAAAATACAGACAGAAAGAGAAAATAGACAAATGGGAAGCTTTTTATAAAATCATGATAAACAGGTAAATGGGGCTAACGTTTTGTGTCTAGCAATCACTGCTTTCTTAGGCCAGTAACTGTGTTCTTCAGCTTGTCTACTCTGAATAGATGATTATTATTTCTGCCTGGAATTTCACAGTTAACACTTTTAAATTAATAAAGAGGTATTATAAATTGACATTCAAAATGGGCATTTACTTTACTTAGCTTTAATAATTAAGAAAGAGATGCCGAGTAAAAGCAAAGTTGAATTCCATTATACGCTCATATGAAACCCATTATTAGCAAGGGTATATAGCATTCATCAGAAGAAACAAAAAGCTTTACTAAAAACTATGGCAGGAAAAAGTTAAATATTCAAATAATCAAACTTACTGGACAAACTAAGCATTTTTATTTCACTGTATCTCAAATCACTAATTGGTTTTTTTCACACATTAAATAGACAATTTAATTTAGATTACAGGTTGCTGTAATGGACTTTTATCTCTCTCAATGTATACACCACTGTTCCCCTCAAAGCTCAAGGACACTAGTTTGAGAGAATGGGAACCAATTCAGACAGTTCTCTACTTGTCAAACTCTTGGCACTAGGCTGCCCAGACTCTATGAAGTGTTCTTTTGAATTTTTATTTTAAAATGACGGTATATGTGTTAAGAGGGTCCCTAGTTTTGTAGCATAATATTAAACAGATTTCTTACAAACTAAAGGAAACTAGCAAAAGGTCACAGAAAGGTCATGCTCCTGACACTGGGGAAAAAAGATAATATTTTGAATTGACCACTCAGTGTGTCTTTGAGAAAGAGATGTGGTATCTCTGGGCTTCACTTTCCTCTCATAAAAGATCAAAACATTAGTTCCTATCTTTCCTGGTTGAAAGAAAAACTAGAAAAAATTTAATGTTTGTCACACAGAGGAAGTTACTTCACACTCTTTCTAAATTCTTAGTGAAGTGCTATCACAGAATTATAGTCCTTGGTTCTGGGTTTTAGTTTTTTGGCAGGTAAAGAGCTCTATAATTCCATTTTATGTATGTAATTAAATAATTCTCCAGTTAAAGTCAAAGTACCAATATTTATGGAAGCCAATAGCTTGTAATTTAGTTTAGTAAAATGATCACAAAGAAAATATTCTTCAAAATGTATATAAAATTATTCTTTTATTTGCATTTTTCCAATTTTTTCCATAGTTTCAAAATGCTGCTTTGTGGCATAAAAGTTATCTTTGTGATAATAAAATTTGAAAACAGCTTAAAACAGACATGCCCCCTCCAGGGGCAAGGTTACCAAAAGAAAAATAAAAAGGCATGCCCCAGACAAGTCCAAACTAGCCCAAGGGAATAATGAGCCATCCATTGTTTACTTCTCTCTCCCTCCCTTTCTGGGAGGTCCGGGATTGCTAGCCATCCTGCCGCCTCTGCAAGTTGCTGATATTTGAAATAACCAATCTTGTGTAACCCTGCCAAACTTTCCCACCTTTCCCTACCCCTACCCATAAATAGCCCACGCCTCTGGGGTTCGTGGTCGAAATCCCTTGTCTCCTTCGTGGGACGGGTTTCAACCCAAGGGCCCTTGCTATTAAACTACCTTAAGCAAATGCATCAAGGAGGTCTCTCGTGTGTCCTTGGGTGAGTGCCGGTCCAGACTAGAGGTAGGGTTACCTCGAGGGTCTTTCAATCTTCACAAGATAACATCCAGTGACACCTCCTGTAGGGTGTCATCCAAGCTTCAATGTCTAATTTCTGACCAGTCACATCTTGTCGTAAAGAAATGACTTCCTCAGAACCAATAAGATCCATGGTTAAAGATAATAAACAGTTTAAGATTAACCACAACACAACAGAACCATATGGCTCCACAGAAACACCAGAGAAAGCCCCTCAAAGACCCAAATGTATGTGTGGAGCAAAGGCCAGGTTGAACCACCTGTTAGACATCCCAGAAAGGCAGTTCTAAGCTAGTGAGCATAAATATCCTTTGGTAGCTGGCCTGATACAAACCTGCAGATTTCTATATCCAAGTCTCGGCAGTGAAGACGTGTTTATAAAAAAGATAAAGTGATAAAGAGAATATGTTCTGTGGGTTTGTGGAGAGGTATGGGGGAAGGGAATGTCTCAGCGGGCCCATGCAAAGGCATCTCTTTGCATATAGTATAGAATAGAATTTATTCAGGGCATGAGCGAGAGAGGGGGGGGAGGAAAGGGGAGGGGAGGGGAGGAGAGGAAGAGAGAGGAGAGGAGAGGAGAGGGGAGGGGAGGGGAGGGGAGGGGAAGAGAAGAGAAGAGAAGAGAAGAGAAGAGAAGAGAAGAGAAGAAGAGAAAGAGGAGAAAAGAAAAGAGAAAAGAGAAAAGAGAAAAGAGAAAAGAGAAAAGAGAAAGTAGAGAAGCAGAGAAAGGACAGCCATGACCACGTGGAGAGAGGAAGAAGGGAAGGGGGAGGAGGACGGACAGAGAGAAGCTAGAGGCAAGAGATCAAGAGATTAAGAGAAGAAGGAGGGGGCAAGCAGCCCCTTTTATAGTGGGCCAGGCCTACCTGGCTATTGCCAGGTAACTGTGGAGGTGGAGTTTAGACAGAATACAAACACCACCAATCTTCTTTAGTGAGCCAGTTCATATCATCCCTCTGGGTTTTAAGTCTTCAATGATTAATGAGCACTCTCCCAGGGCAGGATGTGTTATAACTGAAGACTCCCAAATTCGGGAGACCCTTACTCAAGTCTCGGGAAGTCTCGAACACCCACAAACTCCAAGACACCGTACCTGGATGCAATTAGCAGAGGTTTATTAGGGAAGAGAGCTGGCAGCCAGCATTCAAACTGCACACTCGTGCAAGAGTACAGTTTGACCCCGCGTGGTAGGCTAAGGAGCCTTTTATAGTAGGGGGTAGAGAAAGAAAGGAATTTTCGCGCGGTTACACATGATTGGTTGTTTTCTGATTCTTGAACATCAGTAGGTTGAACCCGTCCATGGGGGAGGGGGGGAGGGTGTAGTTCCTGCAGGCGGATGTTTGTCTCTCGTTTCCGGCCTATTCCTCAGATGACTCAGCAGCTCTTTGTCCTGTAACTCCGAATTCTTTGTTAACTGATTAACTGTAGGCTGCGGCTTCAGCTACTCAGGTTAGGGAGAAGGAATCTACAGAGCCCTATTTCTGATTAGTTTCTCATGGGTCCCATTAGATTTTCTTTTACCTGTATATATTTTATAGAATGGTCTATAATTTTTCACTCTACAATAACTATATGTTTCTTAATAAGCAAGTGATTTAAATTGTTCCTCAAGTAAAGTTCCACCATGTTTTATACACTACTATAATTCTAATTACTATAAAACACAATAAAAAAATAACCTGATGCCTGTAGCAAAGCAGACAGATCTCATTGCAAGCTTCCTTGTTCTGAACTTTGCTGCCTCTGTGCTGGCCAAGCTAGGTTGTTTTGTGTCAAAAACAAAAAATAAAAACAAAAACTATCCCTAGAACCTTTGTACTACCTGTTCCTTAGTCACTAATGCTTTTCTCCAACATGGTACATGGATCATGTCCCAGATTAAGTCTATCCATGAAGAAATATCTCTTGGTCAGCCACAGGATTAAACATCTCAGTTTCTTAGTCACTGTGTGTTTTGTCATAAATCTCAATGAAAATAATCATGTGATTAAAAAAATAAATAAACTGCTCAAAACTCCCTAGCAGTCCGTGAGCACTCTTCGGTACCCACCCCAATGCTCTGGATTCCTGAGTTAAAGACACACATGCACAGCCTTATATTTTATATGCCATAAGCAGGACAATGGCTGGGACACCAGCTAACTCACACTCCCCTCCAATGTTCCCCAGTTATTACTTACTAGAATCTATATTTTATCTTTGCTGTCATAGACATTGCTAGGCAACCCTCCTGGGGCTGCTCAGACCCCACCCCACCCCACCCCCTTCCCCCACTCCCCCTACCCTGGGTCCCCCATGTAAGGACATATCAGCAGTGCATCTATCCTGCACCTTTCTGTCTCCTACACCCTCCTCACAGCAGACTCCTCTCTTTCTCCTCTCTCTGTCCCATCCAAGGAATCCTAAAAGTCCCACCTCTGTCTCTCTGCCCAGACATTGGCCACTGGTAACTTTATTGACCAGTCAAAAAAACAACTGGGGACAGGCTTCCTTTAGTCCTACATATGGGACACTGCAAGCAGGTTTTTGGGTAACATAATTAGCATGAGAACACAAGCTCCTATAACTAATTGTTGAGAATTAAGGTTGGAGAATGACAGAGCAGCCTGTCCTCTCACACCTCAAGGCCTCACACAGCTCCATTATTAGCATCCAAGTGATCCTGGAAACAAAGGAACAGAGCACTGCTGTGAGAGTTTGCATCTGAAATCCAAGGTAACCAGGCTCCATTTCTCTTTACCAGGACCATAATCTTTCAGATGCTTTTACAGAGCATTAAAAGGCAAAGATCTCTTCAAACCATGCCACAGTTTAACATTAAGGTACTTCATACTATCCTAACATACACACAGGCCAGGTTATAATCACAAAGCCTAGAAACTGAATCTCTTGTAGAAAGTCAAATTTGCTCAACTAAATGTGAAGTCAGTAGTTAACTGGCTGACTGTTGAGTAAATAAACTTACCAGCAGCACAGCACCCCTCACAGAGACTATTTTCTTTTGCTATAAGATTTTAAAATGTTTGACACAGCCCTTAAATAACTCTTTGTAATAAATATCACTTAAAATCTCATCTAATTCTTTTTTCCCCACACCATAATATTTTATTAATTGTTTAGGAATTTTATAAATTGTGGCCTGATCCTACTCAATACATAAAACTCGATTCTTTCATAGGATAGGACTTAAAATAGTATGTGAAACACACACACACACACACACACACACACACACACACGTATACGTACACACATATAATGTTCTAAGCTAAGGGTTGTAGACAAGATGTGTTTCTTTTCTTTCTTCTCATAACTTCTGAGGACAGAAATAGGCTTTCTTTTTTAATTCTATAAGTCATGGGTTTTTTTTTTTTCCACAAGAGAAAGGGTCTCTTCATGTCACTGAATAAAAGCATATTATATCTACATATATCTCAATTTCTGAGAATGATTTTGCTGTTTTATCTTTGACATAAAATAATGAAAAGGTAAGTGAAGAAAGGAAAATTCTATGCAAGAAAAATAGCAGGTTTCATTCTATTCAAACGGATATATGTGACACCACATGCCTCAGGAATATGTTCATAAAAATTTTGTGCAATCCTTTCTTAATAAAGTCTATAATGTTCTTTCACTAGTCATAGTACGCTCCAAAAATTCTAAATGTCTGGAGAAGAAAAGAACCAGATTTCTAAGTCCACAAATCACAAAAGTAAATGAGAAAACATCATTAATAGTTTAAAGTGTCTCCCTAATAAAATTTTCAAAGAAGAAAAGGATACCTTTAGTATCATGTGGAACTGCTGTATTTTTGAACCTCAGACATAATTCCTAGTAAATAAAACTCAACTGTTAAGAGGACCTCTCTTCTCGCATAGTGAAGTCCCACTGTGATATAAAGCAGCCTAGTTGTTGTGGAACTTAAAACTAAACCTGACCTAGAGAGTTGTACCTGCAACGAGAATCTGAGACTTAACTAACTTATCAGTGACACCTCAATAAACAACAGGATGACGGCTCTTCAAATCACATTAAAATAAAGCAAAGACAACCTGGAGCCGATCCAGTTTTTTCTTTGGCCCTGACTCCTCTCTTTCCTGACCATCATGTTTTTACTTTTTCTTTTCCAAATGCTTTTCAATTCACAATATAAGCACGGGCTTCCCGAATTTTCTCTGCTTCTGAAGACGGGAGAATTATAACTCTTTCTTTGCTTATTTAAGTTGGTTTAGTCAAAAGCTTGTTTTTTAAAGAACAACACTTTAGACAATTTTTGTGTTTAGTAAAAAAGTATTTTCAAACTATCAGGACTTCACACCTCTGAAAGTATCAAGTGTGGAAGAGTGAAAGAAAGGATTGCAGAAGCCAGAGCTATGAAGGACACCACAAAGACAGGGCCCACAGAATCCACTAGCCAGAGCTCGCAAGGGGTTAACAGAGACAGAAACAACAATCAGGAGCCTATGTGGATCCTCAAGAGGTCCTCTGCGCGCGCACGCGCGCGCGCGCGCGCGCACACACACACACACACACACACACACACACACACACACTATATATATATATATGTATATATATATATATACACATATATATATCATGGTTGTGTAGCTTGACCTTTTATGGGACTCATAACAGTGAAAATGGCGGCTATCTCTGACACTTTTGCCTGCCTTGGGCCCCTTTCCCTTCTATTGGGTTGCCTCATCTAGGCTTGATATAAAGGTTTGGGTCTAGTCCTATTATAACTTGTTCCTGGTTGTCATCTTGACTACGTCTCAAAGGAAACACTATCCAGAATTGGAAGGCTCACCTGTGATCCTGATCTTGAGTCATAGGGGCTATGAAAAGCTTAGGCCCAGGCAAGGTAGTATACACCTTTAAGTCCCAGATCCAGGAGTGTTGGCATGTTGGGCTGTGGAAGGGTATCCTGATTTTTGGGTTGTGGGTTTGGCCACGCCCCCAGAACCCAGGCTCCTGACAAGAGGTCTGATCTCCATTTAACCTGCGCCCTTCAGTCATGTAGGACACAGGTGGAGGGCGTGATTAACAGGTCTCCACCTCCAGAGATTAAAATATTAATGAGTTATCTAAAGGCTGGGAGTGTGGCTAATTAGGTTATCCCCTCCCCCTTTTCCCCTCCCTATAAAAGCCAGGTTCCCCTGGCTTTTTTTTTGGGGGGGGGGGAGCTTGAACCATCTATATCCATTCACCAAGCCATGAACAATAAAAACTTTGGAAAACTGGACTCCACGTGTCTCCTGAGCCTGCCACCAGGTTCACAGCCTTTGGAACCCAGAACCTTCCCAATGCAGCCGCCAGCCAGCCCTCCTCTGCTGGCAGTGTGGGAATCCTGCCCGGCACCCTGCCACTGGCCCTCTCGACTTTGTCCCTGCTGCCGGGGTACCCCTCGATTTTTTTCCCACATTGGTACACACCTTTAATCTGAGTCACACCTTGTGCTGGAGACCTACATAAGGACATTGGAAGAAGGGAAGGCTTACTCTTCTCCAGCTTGTCTTTTGAGACTAACTGCTAGATCCTTGGACTTCCATTCACAGCTGCTGCTGACCATTGTTGGGGAGTTGGACTACAGACTGTAAGTCATCAACAAATTCCTTGCTGTATAGAGACTACCCATAAGTTCTGTGACTCTAGGGAACCCTGACTAATATAGTTGTTATGCCATTTTTTGGTTGATATCTCTGCGAGGCCTGTTTGTTTTTTTTCTTTTTTTCTTTTTTTCTTTTTTTTCTGAAGGGAAATAAAGGAGGAATAGGTCTCGGGGAGAGGTGAGGTAATGAGACGAGACTAGGAGGAGATGGGGAGATGTAATATGTGAAGAACAATAAAAAACAAAGATTGTGGAGAGTCTAAAGCAAACATCCTTGTCTTTACCTATCACCACTCATGCACAAATCTGTGTCTTTACTCTATGGGAACTTTACCATGATTTTCCTCAGAGAACAAATAGGCAGAAACAAAACTTTAATAGTGCCTCACCACACAGCTGTTTTAGATTCTGAAGCTCTTTAAAGTATACTCAAACGAGAATCTCATTAATGACACAAAGAATTCTGGGAAGCTATTCTAAAAACCATTTCCAGAAATGTATACAATTAAAAAGTCATATGTGATTTCTCTATATGAGTGGCACACAGTGTGTAATGGGAAAGGGAAGGTTGCAATCATTCCATAGACTTTTAAAATGTTTACTATGAATGTCTGCCAGATATTCTAATTGATGTTAAAATTAGTTTGTAAATATATCTACATCTATTAACATTTTTAGTTGTTTGTGCTGAGAAAAAAATACTCCTTCTTTGCTAGGTATTGAAACATGTATCATCAGTCATGTGGTTGGGACACATCAGTTGTCTCTTCCCTAAGTTCAAGCAAAGAGATATATTTAAGTTAGTGAATCAGGGGTACATATAAAACCTCTGTATTTAAAAGGTGCCCCATATGACCTTTGAAATACAAGTAAAACATGAACCAATAAAATCACAAGTGAGGTTAACATAAAATATGGTTTTGTGGAGATGCAAAATTAATTATCAAATCTTAAATGCAGGTTCAGATAGCCACCAAATGGCTATACCACCTGAAGGTGCACTTGAAAGTATGTAAATGTACAAGCCAGCAGCCAGAGCAGAGAGTGGCCATAACTAGGCAAGGACACATGTAGCATTCTTTGTGGCTTAGGCCATGGAATACTGGCCATGGATAGTGAGGGACTGAAGAAAGGACAGGCACAGGCAGTGAATCTGGGATCAGCTGGGGTTCTGCTATCACTGCCAGGGCATTTTGAACCTCAGTGTGTTTACATTGAGTACAGCACAGGGGTAGAAGTTGGTGAGTCTAGGTACCTGTAGAAAGGAGTCTCAAACTGTAAAGATCGAGGAGGAAGCTGCTATTGATATAGACTTTCCACATGTTGATCAATGGTTTATCAACAGCTTTGTTGTACCATTTGAACCTGGCCCAAGTGCATGAGTAGAGCTCTGCCAGTTGTCTCATGGATCCAAAGCCTTGGAGTTCTTCACATGACTGTGCCCATGTCAAAATACAAATCCACTCAGGATTTAACTCATGTAGGTATTTGCCTACTCTGTAAGCCACAACTAGAAACTACTTCAATAGAAACAGCTATAAAATTTCCAAGTTCAGCTGGATGTTTGAATTGGGAAGCAAACTAGACACTAGTTTTTCCCATGTGCTGCAAGGTATTTTTAGTTTCAGAATATTATTATTGCTATTAGATTTATTCCCTTAAATGATGCCTGTGTAGACATACATTCCTGGCAGCAAAATTGTAAAGCTTGAGAAAGGATCCTTGCTTTCTTATGTGCTAATCTACAGACACTTCAAATACTAAGAAAAAATTGCTTTCATCAACAGACACATCTTTTGTATCAATATCTACTGTATAGTTGTTCACCCGACAAATGCAATAAAATGCTTCCTGTCTGTCAAGAATGTTTTCCAAGACAATGAGGAAAAGATAAATCAACAACAAATAGTTCTTAGTGTCTTGGAGTTCATAGTTCAATGAGCAGTGCAGACAAAACCACAAACATGGTATTTATTTTCAAGGGAAACTTAAAAAAAAAAAAAAGAAACAAAAGCCTCTCCAAAATTATTCTATTTATTTGCTGTTCTAGAAATATAATCATTGAAAGCAGATCTCTCATGCTCATAGATTTGGAGGATAAACATAGTAAAAAGCATCTTACCAAAAGCAATCAATAGTTTCAATGCAATCTACATCAAAATTACAACTCAATTCTTCACAGAGATAGAAAGCAATTCTCAAATTCATTTAGAATAACAAAATCCCAGGATAGGGAAAACTATTCACAATAAAAGAACACTAAAACAATAAAAAAAAAACTTCTGAGGGAATCACCATCCCTGACCTCAAGCTGCACTACAGAGCAGTGGTGATAAAAATCACACGGTATTGGTACAGTGTCATACAGGTATAACAGTGGAATAGAATTTAAGACCCAGAAATGAACCCACACCTGTAGTATTCTGATCTTTGACAAAGAAGCCAAAACCATCTAATGAAAAAAAGACAGCATTTTCAACAAACGGTGCTGGTTCAACTGGAGGTCAGCATGTAGAAGAATGCAAATTGATCCATTCTTATCTCCTTGTACAAAGCTAAAGCCCAAGTGAATCAAGGATCTCTACATAAAACCAGATACCCTGAATCTAACAGAAGAGAAAGTGGGGAAGAATCTCAAACACATCAGCACAGGGGAAAATTTCCTGAGCAGAACACCAATGGCTCAGGTTCTAAGATCAACTATTGACAAATGGGAAAAGCTTCTATAAAGCAAAGGACACTGGCAATAGGAAAAAGTTCAACTTACAGATTGGAGAAAGATCTTTACTAACCCTAGATCTGATAGAGGACTACTATCCAATATATTCAAAGAACTGAAGAAATTAGAATCCAGACAACCAAATAATCCTATTTAAAAAAAATGATGTACAAAGCTAACAAAAACTTCTCTACTAAGGAATCTAGAAGGGCCAAGAAGCCCTAAAAAAACAAAATTTAACATCCTTAGTCACCAGAGAAATGCAAATCAAAATGACTCTGAGATTCCATCTCACACCTGTCAGAATGGCTAAGATCAAAAACTCAGGTGACAGCAGATGCTAGAGAGGATGTGGAAAAAGAGGAATATGCCTCCATTGCTGATGGGATTGCAAGCTGGTACAACCACTCTAGAAGTAAGTCAGGTGCTTCCTCAGAAAATTGGAAATAGTTCTACCAAAGGACCCAGCTATATCACTCCTAGGCATACACCCAAAAGATGTTCTAACATATAACAAGGACACATGCTCCACTATGTTCATAGCAGCCTTATTTGTAATAGCCAG
>JANHMN010000007.1:73759229-73807277 GCA_030674055.1 Rhabdomys pumilio | reverse complement strand
GATAGATACCTGTATATGTGTAAGTATATGGATATGTATGTGTATATGTATGACCCTGGCACTTATAGGAAAGAAAAGAGAAGACTTAATTTCATATTCATTCTCAACTTGCCAGTGCATGGTAAGCAATTGATTTGGAGATATCCCTGAGATTTCATATAAGAAAACACAAACAACAGCTGCTGAGCTGCTGGGCATATGCTGTCAGGTTTCACAAATATGCTCTGTAATCTTACAAACATATGTATTTAGTTTTATAATTTCTGTTGTATAGCAAAATATTGGAAAGACAAGTGGATTTAATGAAATATTTTATCTTCACTAAGAGTCACTTAGGAATTGATTATTCTATGCTGGGGTTAATAGTAAACCTCTGTGCCCCATGTCCCTCTTTCCCCTTTTCTTCCTAGAAATAAAAGGCTCATGTATGTGATTTTCCCACTGAAAGAAAAGACATGGAATAACATAAAAAGGAGCATATATGAACTCTTTGAAACCAAGGTTCTGAAGAGCTAAATATTGATTACCAAATGTAACAGCTTTATATTAACTGAAAGACATCATGCAGAACTCACAGTCAAGGGAAAGGAATAAACTGTATCCATCTACTTCATCTAGATTAAGTAGAAGGAGGCGTGAATATTATAGTTGGTATAGATGGAAGAATAAAAATAATGTATCTAATAAAACCTGTTGTATGTTCTTAATTTTCTTCAATAGAAGAAATAATGCACAAGACACTAACCTACATAACATATAGACAGAGTGTAAAGTTAAAGGTTTAAGCAGGTATGGAGGTAGAGGTAAGGGGTGAGGGGCATGGGGGATATGCAAAACTAAGGATGTATAATAAAATACTGTAGAAACCCACTAATTTGTGAGCTAATTGGAAAATATGAATTCAAAACACAAAAGATATTTTGAACACAGATATCCTGCAGGGGTAGAAAATGATTGCTCCAAAAGTCATGAGTTCTTAAATGAAAATCTCAGTGTGGAAACTCTTCCTACATGGCTCGGAGGCCTCACAGAGGCTCCTAAACAACCTGTACCATTGCCGTTGCTCTTGGTTACCCAGCAGAACCACACAGTAAGAGCCTGTCACTGAAGATACAGACATTCTGGTTACAGACTATAGAGAAATTAAACTGGAACTGACCTGAGAATTTCCTTCCTGCTGACCAGTGTTTATCAAGCCAGAAAGTGTTATGCAGGTCACTTTTTTAAAAGTGATATCAGTGGAAACTTTCATACAACCTGCAATGTACAATAATGACCTCCCAGCAGGATCTGCTGCAATAATGTCATGAAGGTTATAGTTGTACCCAATTACTTTTGAATTGGACATGAAGCCTGCTCTACAGGAAAGAATTAATGCCTGATACTGTAAATCTGTTTGAAAGCTCATGACTTGAGAAGTCACAGGCCCAGGGGTGGATGTACTATTGTTGTCCTGCTAAATGACCTGTCAAACTGTCTTCAAAATGTTTATGATTATACCCATAGTTTAGTGCTGCCCTCAACCTTGGCCATAAAAGCTTCTCTCTTTAATGTCAGCAATTAATGCAGAGGCTTATGACTAATCTATTCCATTACTACCCAAAACTCAGGTTCAGGAAATATCCTAGGATAGGAGTGTAAAGAATTCATGAGCTGGTATGTGTGGAGCAGTGCTGTGAGATGCTGTCCTCTCGCCTCGCTGCATCTACAGTGACCAGCAAAACCAAGATCCAATCAACAAAGCCAGTCAGTACATCATGAGGCAGCACTGTTGGATTCTGAAACTTATTAACAAAACAAAAAATAAGATATAAAGGGGAAGAGGACATGTTGGTTGTTCCAGAGATTGGGGGGTGGGGGGGAGCTTAGAGTTATATATGATCAAAATGAATTGCTTATGTGTATAACATTGTCAAAGAATAAAATATATCATACTTTTAAGAAAAATACTCTGATTTGACAAAGACTATAGAGCAGCATGCACCACCTACTCACATGAGGATTTACATGTAATCATAAAAGGACTTCTAAATAAAACAGACAAATTAAAGAAATAAACATAGAACACACACACAGAAAAAACAGAACTTGATGTATACATAAGATTAGAAGGATTATTTTCTTTGAAAGTAAATTTCCTTTTAAGTGGCATTCTCATATTGCACATGGGATTGTTTTTAAATAATGTCACTTTTACAAACCCAGTTCAAGTTCTATTTCTTTTATGATTATTGGGCACCTGAGTATCTCAGAGTTTGATGATGCCCTTCCATGCCCTTTGCTAACATAAAAGACACTTTCTAAAACATATTTTTATTCTATATTCTGCCATTTCCTCACTACAGGCTTGTTTTCTCTTGGCTGTATAAGAAGATCTAATCAAGTGTAATGGCTGAGTTGTGTATTGTATCTACAATCTTAAAACTTCTAATTTTCTGGTGCCTTTCATTAGAAAAGTAAGATTTTTTTATCATTTTTTTCAGACTTCTATATTTACTCTGCTGTGTTCAGGACCCCTTTTCAGGGATGCACCTGAAGCCATGGAATGAAATGACATTCGCTAGATAGATATTCTAATATTTAGATCTTTTCTTGTGATTTCCAAATCAATTAACAGAAATACTCTATTAGAGAACAATTCTTTACATTTTTAATAGCTGAGTAGTAATCCACTGTATAAATTTACCACATTCTCTGTATTCATTCTTCTATTGAGGGACATCGGGGTTGTTTTCAGCTTCTGGCTATTACAAATAAGGCTGCTATGAACATAGTGGAGCATGTGTCCTTGTTATATGTTAGAACATTTTGGGGGTGTATGCCTAGGAGTGATATAGCTGGGTCCTTTGGTAGAACTATTTCCAATTTTCTGAGGAAGCACATGACTTACTTCTAGAGTGGTTGTACCAGCTTGCAATCCCATCAGCAATGGAGGCATATTCCTCTTTTTCCACATCGTCTCCAGCATCTGCTGTCACCTGAGTTTTTGATCTTAGCCATTCTGACAGGTGTGAGATGGAATCTCAGAGTCATTTTGATTTGCATTTCCCTGGTGACTAAGAATGTTGAACAATTTTTTAGGTGCTTCTTGGCCCTTCTAGATTCCTTAGTTGAGAAGTTTTTGTTAGCTTTATACATCATTGTTTTAATAGGGTTATTTGGTTGTCTGGAGTCTAACTCCTTGAGTTCTTTATATATATTGGATAGTAGTCCTCTATCAGATCTAGGGTTGGTAAAGATTTTTCCCCAATCTGTAAGCTGAAATTTTGTCCTGTTGTCAATGTTCTTTGCCTTATAGAAGATTTTCAATTTTGTGGTCCCATTTGTCAATAGTTGATCTTAGAGCCTGAGTCACTGGTGTTCTGCTCAGGAAATTTTCCCCTGTGCTGATGTGTTTGAGATTCTTCCCCATTTTCTCTTCTATTAGATTCAGTGTATCTGGTTTTATGTGGAGATCCTTGATCACTTGGACTTGAGCTTTGTACAAGGAGATAAGAATGGATCAATTTGCATTCTTCTACATGCTGACCTCCATCGGAACCAGCACCATTTGTTGAAAATGCTGTCTTTTTTCCGCTGGATGGTTTTAGTTCCTTTGTCAGAGATCAGGATACTATTGGTATGGGTTCATTTCCGGGTCTTCAATTCTATTTCAGTGATATACCTGTCTGTCTCTATGCCAATACCAGGCAGTCTTTTATCACTATTACTCTGTAGTCAGGGATGGTGATTTCCCCAGAAATTCTTTTTTTGTTGAGAATAATTTTTGCTATCCTGGTTTTTTTTTGTTATTCAAAATGAATTTGAGAATTATTCTTTCTATCTCTTTGAATAATTGAGTTGATTTATTGAAAATTTTTAATGTACTTACTTTTAGATGGGATGTCTTTGTCAAGCCCCTCCTATTGAGGCTTATGGTGGTCCCAGGATGTAGAAAAATTGTAAGGGTCAGAGATAATGGAGGACACCAGATACAATAGGATTGATATACATATGAACTCACAGAGCCTGTGGTAGCACAGATAGGCCTGCATGGGTTCAAGGCAGAGAGAGTTCAAGAACTGAGAATGAGAAGCAAACACAAAGTCCCATGTCTAACCATGGGAAGCTACTTACAATTGATATCCACTGGCAAAGGAAAATCTGTTTTCTGCAATGGAGTGTCACTGGCTATATCATTCACACTCCAACACAGTCCCCATGCTCAGGAGTAAGTGACCAACATGAAACACATATGCAAATGCCTATTAAATAACGAAATAGTTTGATGTGTAGACTAAATATCTTACTTAACTCATGAAATACGTCTTTAAAACAAGCCCCAGTTGATGTGCTTTTCCTGTTGTTTATCATAGAAAATCAAATACAGGCTTGAAATCATGTGAGCACATGGATTTTAAAGAAGATGATTCTTCAACCATCAACCCAAAACAATATCTGGTGCTATTTCTACATATCAACATATCTTACTTGGACACTACTTGTGGGCTCTCCAACAGGCCCAAGCTACCTTGTCTCTTTGTGATGCATAATAAAGGATTTCTTTGTGCTGGGAATTGGTGTTCTGTGCCAAATTTGGGATACAGAAGAGAATACCTCACAGTGCACAAGTCTCTTCACTGAACTTGTTTGTTTTTTAATTTTTTCAATTAGAAATGTGCTTATGAATAATATAGAGCACCCTTTCAATAAGTACATATTCAATTCTGTGCTTTTGTATTTAAACATTTTTGAACATCTTATTTTTTAATAAGAAATCAATAGATAAATACAATTATTTTTAATGTAAAGTAACAAAATATAATTTTTAAGTTGTAAAATCGCCTGTCATGACAAATATCCACTTCTGCTCCGATAAGTTTAAATGCTAAACTGAAAAGTATAAAACATCACCCTTTCTTCCTTGAAGAATAACATCAATAAAATATTGTAGGGTTAATGGTCCCATGTCCACTCCACCACGGACGTGGCCGCTGGGGAGGCAGGATGAGGAAGTTTTGACTGTGTGGGGAAAAAGAGAAAAAGTCTGGATGAATCCCAAGGGGATAGAGTTCTTGGCTTGTCTGCTTGGGGCTGGTTTGTCTTGATGGTTGTGGCTGGGATCACAGAGAGGCCTGGTACTGAAGATTAGATGGCCAGCTTTAGGTGAAAGCCTTCTTCATTGCTCCCCAAGTCAGATCCCAGTGAAAAGAAGCAGTCTATAGTTTTAAGGCATTTATTGTCATGGCAGAAAGTAGCTGAGTAAAACCATACCCCACTACTTAGGGCTGGCCTGAGGTTAAATAACTTTTGCAAGGAGGAGTATCTGGGAAGTAAAGCTTAATTGGCTGAGCACTCCAGGCCTTTAGGTACCCCACTAAAATGGAGATTTGTCTTGAGCCTATGTGACCTGTGGTCATGTCCCTCTACCTATGGAAGGGCTTGGGGTATTACCCTTACTTGACTGATGGTCACAAATCGATGAAGGGCTGTGGCCTTGTGTCGGGAGCCTAGTGTCGGAACCAGGCAAAATGCCTGTCATCTCTTTAAGGTCACTGGTTTCCAGCCTTAGCTCAACCAGGAACCAGGCTGCCATTCGTAGGTGAATCCTTGGGAGATTCATTTCTTCTCTTCCACAAGAAATTATTCATGATTTTGTAGTCTGTAATTAATTCTATGTATCTTTTTAGCTTTATTACACCATATGCTTAAGAACATGTTAGAATTATTTTTCTCATAGTAAACTATTTATGCTTTGGAGCAAAGTTTTTTTTTTTTTACGTAAAGTGCGTGTGTGTGTGTGTGTGTGTGTGTGTGTGTGTGTACGCACGCGTGCCTCTCTCTATATTTCACTCATTCACTTACTTCAGAATTTTATCTCACATAGACATAGCTGCACACAGACACACAGACACACATACACAATAGCAAAATCTATGCACATGATGGCTGTTCATTAAATAATTGTAGAATAGTGGCTTTTTTAATTAATTTATTTTTTGCTTTTAGAATGGCAGAATAAAAAGGAAACATTAAGTGAATCTAGATATGTATTTTGAGAGCTGTCTCTTTATGAAATGAGTGTTTCTATAAGAATTCAAAAGTTAATTCTTTCTCTAAGGAATGAATGTTGTTTTGCTAATCAGAAAAAAAGTTGTTGTTGTCTTTGGGTTGAGCTCACACACATTCTGTGCCATCTGTGAAGAACTAACAAAAACTAAAAATAAGGGGGAAGGGAGAATTCTTGCTGCAGAGATCTGGACAATAGTCATTTCATGTTTTAAAAGAGCTCTAGAACAAAAAGAAACAAACACACCTAAGAGGAGTAGACTACGGGAAATAGTCAAACTCAGGGCCCAAATCAACCAAATAGAAACAAAGAGAACAATAGAAAGAATCAACAAAACCAAAAGCTAGTTCTTTGAAAGAATCAACAAAATAGATAAGCCTTTAGCCAAACAAATTAAAGGACCCAGAGGCAGTATCTAAATTAACAAAATCAGAAATGAAAGGGGAGACATTACAACAGAAATGGAAAAAATTAAAGGAAAAATCATCAAATCCTACTACAAAAGCCTATATGCAACAAAACTGGAAAATCTAGATGAAATGGATGGTTTTCTAGAGACATACCACATACCAAAGTTAAATAAAGAACAAGTAAACTATCTAAACAGACCTATATCTCATAAGGAAATAAAAGAAGTCATTAATGCCTCCCCCCTCCCCAAAAAAAGCCCAGGGCCTTATGGATTTAGTGCAGAATTCTATCAGACCTTCAAAGAAGACCTGCTACCAATATTCTCAAACACTGGACCATCAACCAGGCAGCATACACAAGCTGATACGAAGCCCCCCGATACATATACAGAAGAGGACTGCCAGGTCTGTGTTCAGTCAAAGATCTACCTAACCCTCAAGGAACTAGAGGCCCCAGGGAGTTTAGAGATCAAGTTGGGTAGGGTTTCTGGGTGGTAAGGACATTGTCATGGAAACAAGGGGCAGGGAGGAGGTATGAGACATGTAAGAGTAGGAAGGTGGACCAGGAGGGGAATAAATTCTGGAATGTAAATAAATAAATAAATAAATAAATAAATAAATAAATAAAAGATTTTTTTAAAAAAAGCTGTAAAGGTGACTCTTTCCATGCTTCTTTATACTTACAGTCACAGAACATACACCCAAACCCTCTCTCATACCTGATGCAGGATTAGGACCACTCTTCTTACAGAAAGTTAATAGCACAAGAACCAAAAGAGTCAATTTACTTTGTGACCAAGTATTTTTGACCGGAGAAGAGAAGGACTCAAGAGAGGAAATTTACTGGCATTTCCATATCTTAACATGTTGCCAAATGGCTGTGTAAGTATTTATGTTCATAGACTGGTGCCCTACTTAGCCTGGGGAAGAGACACTCCTGTGTGCAGGGAGAGACAGGCATTATAAAGACTCACATTTTCTGAAAGTTACTAACTGATGAACATTCATTATTAAACTAGACATCTGTGTCAATCTCCTCACGGAGACCTAGAGATCATCACAGAAGAAAAGGTATGGACAGTATAATTAGAGGATGGGGAAAGTGTCATGGCACTCTGCTTTCCAGATTTAATAATGGAAATACAATCATAAACACACAGCAGCTGTGGATATATGCACAACACTGAACCCTCCAACTTTCCACCATGGCTAGAGGAGATGCCCTTGAGGACTCACTGCTAAAGAGCTAGTAACTGTTGCTGATTGAGATAGGAGAAAGTGTCATTTACTCTATTGGTGAAACTACTGTGAGACTAGGTGGGGAAAAAAGAGATCAAAAGTTAAGAAAGAGAGATAACAAAATGCAGTGGGGAAGGAGTAAATATGACTTCAAACAAAAATGATCAAATAAATTCAACATAGTTTAAAAATAAACTTGTTTAGAATATTGGAAGCAATATTTTATGTAATGCTCACAAATTTAAATATTAACAAAGTTTTAAGATGACTTAGAATATAGATTAAATATTTTTACTTTCATTAACCTTTTATTTGATATCATAGCCTATAGCTCAAGAAAAATTGGATATAGTGAATTTGTTGTATTTTATTTGACACTTCATTTATGTCCAAGTCAGCCACTTCAGAGGTGGTACTCCAAATTTGGCATGATTTTATCTGAACTGGGACTATGCAAGAATATTATTTCATTGAATGGCTTTGATTATAAAATATAAAAATGAGGAAATATTACATAAGAGAGATTTATTTTTAAATAGTGCAACATTTGAGAATTTATAAATTTATACAAAGCATTCTGGTTAATCTGTCTCATTCACTCTTATCTCTGTCACATTTTTTTCAATACTGCCATCTCATTCCTTTCCCAGATTCTTACGTTTGTTTATCTGTTTGTTTTGTTTTGTGGCCCATTGCTGACAGGGACAGCCAAGTGATCATTGGTTTGGTGCTATTCACTGGAATCAAGAAATTGTTTAAAAGCCAATGTTATTGTACTAAGGAAAGAGAGAAAGCAAGAGGACACGTTTGCCTTGAGAACTAGAACACTAACTTAGAATGCTGAAACTACCATATGTGCCCTGAACACTAGCAAGAAGAAAAAGTGGGGATCTTCTGAGAAGATAATTCCTGGGCTTAAAGATTGATTATGACTGTGGTGGTTTCCTTGGTGTCAACAGACTACATCTGAAACTAACTAAACCACAAGATGCTGGAAACACATGACAGGGATTTTTTTTAATTAAATTGTTTGTAGTAGGAAGGCCCACTTTTAATCCAGATCTCTTGAGGTAGGAAGATCCACTCCTAACCTGGCCCACACATTCTGTGAGTAGCCTATTTAAGGGACTAAGCAGAAGGAAGCTTGCTCTCTTTACCTACTTGTTCTCTCTCTCTATGGCAAGTCCATTTCTTAACTAGAATTATAGCCTATTTCTTCATGATTCTGGCGAATACTGAAGACTAGATGAGTCATGCAGCCTCATGGACTGAATAATTACTGGGTTCTTGGACCATCTATTCATAGACAGCCATTGTTGGGCTGGCTGAACCACAGCCTATAAGACATTCTAATGAACCTATATTTATTAGAAAGTATGTGTGTGTGTGTGTGTGTGTGTGTGTGTGTGTGTGTGTGTTCTGTTCCTCTAGAAAACCTCAATTTATTCTAAAGACAATACATTTGATTTTCACCAAAATCTGCCTGTACTTCTGACGTCTTGGTTCAGAGTAGGATTTCTGTCATTCCAAGAGTCTAGCATTTTTTATTTCTGTTGCGAAGACAGTTTGAATAAATACGTTATGTGTAATCCTTCTAGTATAGCCAGACATTTCAGACAGAAATGTCTCTATCATATTGCTAAGTACATGATTTATTTTCTGCCTAGAGGAAGGATCATTTGTTAATCACATTAAACTCAGTTACAAATCAAGTTGAATAGTGACAGCCCACGGGTGGTAAGAATAATAGAGCAAAGAAATCCATCAAAGTCAGGCCTCCAGTATAGAAGGAAATCACTGAGATTTGTAGCCACCTTCTGACCTTTAATAAGTTTTTGAAACCTAAATTTTCTCATTGTTATGTAAGAAGATATATATATATATATATATATATATATATATATATATATTGTCACATGACAATGTATATATGTAGTATAACATATATATGTATATATGTATGATATATATATATATATATATATATATATATATATAAACTTAGCATGATTAAATTGCTCAGTCATCGATACCTTGTAGTCTCAGGCCTATGGACTGTAGCTATTGAAGTTATTTAGTATGTTTTTAAACTTTAAAGTGGTTTTCAACCTGTGGTATATGACCCAATCAGAGGTGGAACTACCCTTTCACAGGGGTTACATATCAGATATGCTGCATATCATATATTTATATTACTATTCATAATGAAAATAATTTTATGATTGTGGCTCATCACCACATGAAAGACCGTATTAAAGGGTAACAGTATTAGGAAAGTTGGGAAATACTGCTTTAAAATGAGTTTTCTAATGCTAACTTAAATATAAAGCTTAAAATATGGTGATCCTTCTTTATAATACACTATTACATTCTTACCATGGGAGAAAAATTTTACATAAGATGTGCTCTTAAAGGCCTTAAACAGAATAAATTGCAAAAAGCACATGTAAGAGCACTACAAAAGTCACTGCTGTTGAGAAAATTCTTTTTTTTTTTAGTACTTCATTTTTTAAAAGTAGGATATTTTATTTATATCCCCTTACCCCATTTCCCCCCACCCAGGAATCCCCTATCTCCTCCCCTTCCTTCTGCTTATATAAGGATGTGCCCCCACCCACCCCCCTACTCTCACCTCCAGACTCTTGAATTCCCCCACACTCGGAATTCAGCCTTCATGGGGCCAAGGATCTTCTCTCCCACCCATGCCTGACAAAGCCATCCTCCACTACATATACAGCTGGAGTCGTGTTTCTCTCCCTATGTCCTCCCAGACCGGTGGTTTAGACCCTGGGAGCTCTGGTTGGTTGGTATTGTTGCTCTAATCATGGGGCCTCAAACCCGTTCAGCTCCTTCAGGGCCTTCTCTCTAACTTTTCCATTGGAAACCCCTTGATCAATTCAATGGTTAGGTTTGAGCATCTGCCTTTGAATATGTCAGACTCTGGCAGACCTCTAAGGAGACAGCTATATCAGGCTCCTGTCATGCACTTCCTGACATCCACATTAACGTCTACCTTTGGTGATTGTATGTGATGAATACTCAGGTGGAATGGTCTCCAGACGCCCCCCCCCCCCATCAATTTTTGTCCCACACTTTGTATCCATATTTGCTCCCTTGAGTATCTTGTTACTCCTTCTAAAAGGACCAAAGCACCCACACTTGGTCTTCCTTCTTCATGAGCTTCATGTCGTCAGTTAGTTGAATCTTGGGTTTTGCGAGCTTCTGGGCTAATATCCAATTATCAGTGAGTGAATATCATGTGTGTTGTTTTGTGATTGAGTTACCTCACTCAGGATGATAATTTCTAGTTACATCCATTTACCTAAGAATTTCTCAAGTTTATTGTTTTTAATAGCTGAGTGATATTCCATTGTATAAATGTACCACATTTTTTTGTATCCATTCCTCTGTTGAAGGACTTCTGGGTTCTTTTCAGCTTCTGGCTAGTATAAATAAGGCTGCTATGAACATAGTGAAATATATGTCCTTGTTATATGTTGGAGCATCTTCTGGGTATGTGCCCAGGAGTGGTATAGCTGGGTCCTCAGGTAATGCTATGTCCAATTTTCTGAGTAATCACCAGACTGATTTCCAGAGTGGTTGCACCATCTTGCAATCCCACCAACAATGGAAGAGTGTTCCTCTTTCTCCACATCATAGCCAGCATCTACTATCACCTGAGTTTTTTATCTTAGCCATTCTGACTGGTGTGAGGTGGTATCTCAGGGTTGTTTTGATTTGCATTTCCCTGATGACTAAGGATGCTGAACATTCCTTTAGGTGCTTCTCAGCCATTTGAGTTTCCTCAGTTTCGAACTCTTTGTTTAGCTCTGTACCCCATTTTTAATAGGGTTATTTGGTTGTCTGGAGTCTAATTTCTTGAGTTCTTTGTATATACTTAATATTAGCCCTCTTTCAGATGTAGGGTTGGTAAAGATCTTTTCCCAAGTTCTTGGTTGCTGTTTTGTCCTATTGACAATGTCCCTTGTCTTACAGAAACTTTGCCATTTTATGAGGTCCCATTTGTCAATTCTTGATCTTAGAGCATAAGCCATTGGTGTTCTTTTCAGGAACTTTTCCCCTGTGCCTAGGTATTCGAGGGTCTTCCCCACCTTCTCTTCTACAGTTTCAGTGTATCTGGTTTTATGTGAAGGTCCTTTATCCACTTGGACTTGAGATTGTACAAGAAGATAAGAATGGATTCATTTGCATCCTTCTACATGCTGACCTCTAGTTGAACCAGTACAATTTGCTGAAAATGCTGTCCGTTTTCCACGGGACACTTTTAGCTCTTTTGTCAAAGAACAAGTGATCATAGGTGTGTGGGTTCATTTCTGGGTCTTTAATTCTATTCTATTGATCTTCCTACCTGTCTTTGTACCAATACCATGCAGTTTTGTTTTGTTTTGTTTTGTTTTATCACTATTGCTTTGTAGTACAGCTTGAGGTCAGAGATGGTGATTCCTCCAGAATCACCTCTTAACTACATTTTTTTTCTGTGTTTCTCCCTTGGTTGATGGTACATAGACTATCACAAACATCAAAATACATATGACTCAGCTTTAGCCATGTGGTGATAAGACCACTCTTATGGCCAAGTTATTGCCTTTGCTTCATACAATGGACACAAATAACACTGTCCTTCAATTCTTTTTCTTCTCATTGCAGTGTGGGAGTTTGAACATGGAGCCTTTCATGTACTAAAAAAGAACTATATCACTGAGTTAATTTGCCTGTCCAATTTAAACCTTAAACATCTTGTTGAGACTAGTTGAAGAATGGAAACCAAATGTAATAAAAGAAAAACAGAATTAATTATTCCTTCCTAAATCACTCATTTAATGTATATTCAAGGTGTTTATTTATTATGTTTGAGTGTCTCACATGACTTTCCTCTAAGTGCTGAAAATAAATAATATAAATGGACTTATGTCTGGTTTCATGAGGAGAATATTTGAAGTTTGCTAATAGTGACATTAAGCAAGTAATTATACGGAAGCACCAGAGCTCAACAGTGAGAAATTAGCAAAATGCAGAGAGAAATAAAAACATAGATAGTAGAGATTTTCTACTTATTAAAACTAGCTATAAATGCAGCTTTAGAGATAACTACCAGATAGACAGGTTAGTCCATAATTGCCAAATTTAAATTATGGCTGACTTGAAAAATAAAATATATATATGATAATGGGATTCTTTGGAGTTTTTGGAGTTTTGATTGATGCTTTGCCAGATCTGGGCTTATGAATTATGAGTAACATAGCCCCAGCAACTGGTCAATGACCAATATGAGAAAGAAGGCATGGGTTGAAGAGAGAGCTAAAGTTGTCTTGACAAAATCCACTCTAACACCTCTAACACTGATCATTTTAAAGGATAAGATTAAGATTGTCAGACAAGCCACAGAAATCTAGCAGTGTGAATCACAACTTACCTTAAGACAGTTTATTCAGCAGGCCACTAATTAAATCAGCCTTTCTAATTAGGTAAACAAGGAAATAAAATGGTACAGAATTTATCAGAACACATTTGTACAATGAAGAACAATAAATTTAAAAACAAGTTTTTTGATAGTAAGGAAGAATTGACTGAAGAGAATAAAACAAGATGTCTGAGGCTAATAGTTGTGTAGCAATCTGGAAAGAAATATATCCACATTATATCACTGTTATATAAAAAACTTGTATGTTATATGTCTTGAAGGAAGAGCTCATTTACAATAAAGCATTTTTTTAATTTGCCAAACTATCTCAATGTCATGAGGAAAGGAAATATTTCTTCTAAAGAATAACAAAGAGGAAGTATAATTAGAAATGCGTGGGTGGGGGAGACAAAACTAGAAAAACAATCCAAGACTAAGGAGAAAAAAGCATTACATATTCATACAAACATGAACACACACACACACACACATATATATATATGTTTCTCAATTTAAAAGTATCGAAGGAAGTCGCTGAGTAAAAGTCTATGACAAGGTGAATATACTGAAGAAGACATAAAGTTTACATTCTGTTGACGTTTTTATTCTACAGAAGGAATATAGACATTACATGCAAAAAAATGCAATAAAATCAAGTTGTAATAAATGTTATAAAGGCCATAAAAGAATAATGGAAAGGGGAGTGTCTAGAAGCCTGTGTCGGGCCAGAAATGTAGTAGTCAGGTAGAGAATAAATAATGTGAAGCCGGCCATACTTGAAGCTGGCCAGCCATGCTCTGTCTGAGAAAAGTATTACAAAAGACTGAAACCATGGCAAGAAAGCTTGACAGTGCTAATATGGCTGTCATGCATTAAAATTACCAAAAGCCATCAGTGAGGCTGGAAAGCTGGGTAGAGGGATTTGAGTCAAAAGAAGTCACAAAAGGAAAATCATTCTGGATTAGAATCTATGAGTTATGCTAGGACAAGAAGTCTCAAACTCAGACTACATTTAGGAGACTATATTGAGATTTCATTTCCTTCATTCATCCATACATTGATACACACACACCACACACATACACACACACACACACACACACACACACACACACACATATACATATGTACATATACATATTCTGGGAACAAGATAGGAAAACTTAGTTATTGGCTATACAGCCTATATAATTTGTACAACTATGTCAATATGCAAATAATGATGATCATATGAAAGATACATTTTTGAAGTAGAACTAGAAAACTGCTCCTAGATTCAGTATGAAATATAAGAAAAGATACCAAGCAACCAAAGGAAAGAATCAATTAGAATGACAGTCAGACAGAGAGAAGCCAAATGATAAATGACATCAAAACTATCTCATTTAAAAACAAACCAAATTTCTTTTTTAGATCCAACAGTACAATAAATAGATACAGAACAAAAGGTAGATTTTATCAACTTTGAAAATTTATAAATCAATAAAAAAGGTTTACAAGGGTGGTGGTGCTTACATTCATGTTAAGAACTCACCTTACTAAGTGTATGGAACTAGAAAAAAAATTACTCTGTGTGAGGTAATCCAAACCCAGAAAGACAAATATAGTATTTGTTTGCTTATATGTAGATATTACCTTTTAAATCAATGATAATCAAGCCACAATCTGAAGAACCACAGAGATTAGGGATAGAGTAAGAAATCAAGAGGACAGATCTCCCTAGGAAAGGGAGATAGAATACTTATGCGTGGGTAGAAGAGCTGGATCGGAAGTATCCAGCAGAGAGGGGATCAGTATATATGAAGGTAATCTAAGTGAAATCAACAAATAATTGTGGAGATAGAGTAGCCATCTCTTGTCATCAAACAAAGCTGTCATCATTAAAATTGGGTTACAGCTAATTGAATTTTTGGTAAGGAACAAAAATTCCTGTGTGTATATATGCATGTACATGAATGTGTGTTTAAATTCTGTTGAATTCCTAAGCAAAACTGGGGGAAAAATGGAACATCTTTTCCAACTGAAAGAGGATTCTGGAGATACTATCAGCCAAGTTGCTATAAATTCCTTTTGAAATTAAGACACACTTGCAGGTCTTCCCTGATAATCAGACTCACAGAACCCTGTGACCTTGGTCTTTCTAACCTCTACAGCCATGAAAACAGACCCTTCTCTTCATTGCATAGCCTTGAATACAATACACTAACAGCTTCAGCTGTGTTTTCGACCTCTGGTAATTCATCCCATGGAGGATGAAAACTGTCTACCATATGTTTGAGAATCTCTTGCTTTAGAAATTTAAAAGAGAAGTTTCTTTCTGAGAAATATTAAGATCCAAAATATTCAGTTAGTTTTAAATATATACACACTTACGGAAATTGTATTATTTTAATTGTGTTAAGACACAATAACAAAAATGTTACTCAAGGTGACACCCAAAAGAATTCAGAAAGCTTTTACTGGTCACTGGAGAAACTGAGCCCTGCAAGGCGGGCACTGTGGTGGGAGAGTTTGGTTCTGGAAAGCAGTTTTATACAACGACCAAACCTTCCCAGATAATTTCTCCTGATGTCCATAACACTGGTGCTGAATTCTGTACATAAACCAAGAAAGCATAAACAATACTATGCCATTTTAATGACACTTCAGAATACCCTTTATTTTATTATTTTAAGATATCTCGGGAGTATAATGCAATGTGAACAGATAAATTTAGCCAGAAATGGAGCACATACATTCAATTGTATGTCTAGCATAATGTTTCACCCCAAAGCAGATAAAATAACATTGTATATGTTGCCTTACATGGCAAAAGGGATTTGGCAGAGTAATTGAATGTGGTGTTATGTGTGGGTTATCGGAATCCAGGGAATGTCAGTCCACTGGGAAAACCACACTGAAGAAGCGGGTGGGGTGAAGATGGAGGAGAAGACGGAAACTCAGAGGGTTTAGGCAGTTTCCAGAAGCTGGGAAAAGCGAGGAGGATTCCTTCTAGATACTGCAGAAGGAAACAGCCCACTAACGCCTTATTTACCATTTCTGACATGAAGGACTTTGAAGAGTGTGCTGAATCTCTGGAATTGTAGGTACAGACACTCTCGAGCCACCTGACACAGGTGCTTGGAACAGAACCCGGTCCCTGCCTAAATAGCCAGTGCTCTTGAGTGGTAGATGTCACCCCAGCCCCTGACCTGATCATGATCTAAAAAAGGATAAGTGTACTCTGTTCTGAGTCACTAAGTTTGAATAGATTTATTACAGCCACAACAGGAAGCAAATTTAAAGAATCAAAAAGAAAGGACCAAAAATACTATAAATGTGTCCAAATTGTACTAATTAATAAAGTGACACTATTCTTAAAGTTTGAGACTTCAAGAACAAACATTGCCAGGCAAAACTTTGGCCATTGTGTTCAACATGACAAAGTATACACAAATAACATACACACACACACACACACACACACACACACACACACACACACACTGGTTTTTCGAGTGAGGGTTTCTTTGTTTAACAGCCCTGGCTATTCTGGAACTCACTTTGTAAAGCAGGCTGACCTAAAACTCACAGAGATCCACTTGCCTGTACCTCTGCCTCCAATGTGCTGGGATCAAAGACATGTGCCACCACTGGCCTGCCCACAATATGTGTATATAGTGTGTGTGTATATATATATATATATATATGTGTGTGTGTGTGTGTGTGTGTGTGTGTGTGTGTGTGTGTGTGTTCCATAGACCTGACCTGATAGGCTTACACTGTGTCTTTTGTGTAAATGTGTGACTGCAAGGCCCAGAGAAGCAACTCTGTGTGGCTTTGAGTACTTGTTCATTTTTCTTTCCAACAATTTCTACATGCGAGCCACACTAACAATGGAATGAAAGTTGGAGCAAGAGCATTTTCCAGAAGTATATATTTTTCAGTTGAAATTAATCATAGCGTAGCTTCCAAACATTTATTCCAAGTAAAGTGCTGCATATGCTCTTGTGTTCAATGTACTGAAACAGCACCAAGCAGCGACACCCAGGGGGTTGGGGAAGAAGGAGCTGAAAACAGGGTCATTTGATTTTGATGCTGTTTGAAACTACTGTTGTCTGTAGAGAACATCACACTTTTAACATTATTTCAATACCGAAGAAGGTGTATATTTTGTGTTTAACCAGGGAATGGTACCCAAAACTATTGGAATCATCATCATCATAATTATTGTTGCAAAGATTAGCTTCAAAAGCTGATGAGTATGGAGCCCCACCTACAACTTATGACCACAGTGCCATTCACGTTGAGGTCATCAGGGACAGCCTCTCCTCTATTTCCTTCTCTGATTTGTGGAATGGAAGATAAAGATTTGTTCTTCCAGCTTGCAACTACAAAGTGTTCATCCTCTGGAAATCTGAGACAAGTACTTAGTCTATTTCCTTCTCCTTGCTGGGCCATTTTCATTCTGACTTCTAGACACTTCCTTTGTCCACTGGAGACAACTATGCTAATTAAAGTTATAGCTGGGAATGTATGGCTTAATTTCCAAACAGAGAAGATGAGGAAGGATCTCAACTGAAAATTCACATGGCCCACAGTCTTATCCAAAAGCCTCATTGCTGCTGCTACCTCCTTGAAGAAGCATGTGCATTGCTGTGAATCAAGACATGAGGACAAATTAATGTTTGCTGCATGCATTATAATACCTCTTTCCTGCCATCTCCTTCTTCATGCTTCTCTTCAGAGAAGTTCTGGATTCAAGGTGGAGAACTTACCGAGATAAAAGACACAGAAACAAAACCCATCTATTCAAGTCACTCTTACTATTTTCTACTTTTGACAATTTGGAATACATATTCTCTGGGGCACCTTTCTGTTAGATAAAATTTTATGGCATGGCTTACAGCATTCTTTTAGAGTCATTAAAGGTAAATTCCTAATTTCATCTTTGACTCTTCAGAAAGCATAGCTGGTACTAAACATGTGCTGTTGTTTTCTGCATCCCACAGAGAGGCACCACCTTTACAGATTAGCATTTTCATAAATGTTGCCATTGTCTGCGACTGTAATCATAACAGCCTCAGAAGATACAAAGAATACTGCCACTCAGATTTGAGCTGACACTGTTGTAGACAAAACTAGAGGTGTTTCCTCTTACTGAGAGAAAATAAATCTATGTAGAGAAATTTTCTATGTAGAGAAATTGGGAACTGGTTTACTCTAAATTACGGAGTAAAAATCAAATCGCTTGCCTGCTTAGGTGTCTGTGGGATTCTCCAGCTCTGTCCTTTAGACCTGGCTGTCCTGGTGATTGGTGCCACATGGCACATTTCCCTGGTAACCAAGCACTTCATTACAAAACCCTGGAGGAATGGCTTTGTTTAGCTCATCTCAAGGTGTGACTGCCCTCTGGTGGCAGTTGCCTTCCCCACACCTAAATCTTTTCCTTTCCTTTCTTCTCTTTTCTTCTCTTTTCCTTTCTTTTCTTTTCTTTTCTTTCCTTTTTTTCTTTTCTTTCTTTTTTTCACCCCTCAACTCTGCAGGAAGCCAGAGTTTTCTGGTTAGTTCACTGACTGGTTTTCAGATGCAGCAAACAGAAACTATTGGCTTCCAGCTGGAGGTTTTTCTCTTGAACTTTGCCTTGAGGAAGACTACCAACATGTGAAACATTTATCATTTAAGATTCACTTTTCTCCAATGCTAATTTCATCTCAGAAAGAGAGAATCTAGGCTTCAAAAAGGTTGCCATGCTCTTTTTCAAAATGACAAAAAGAATGGAGCATTTTATGAAGCCACAACCTGAAATAAGCACTAGCACGCTGGGATCCAGCTGCCCAGGTCTTCGGGCTGAGAACCCAATTCCAAACAAGACTCCTCTGAGCTTCATTCTGCCAGCTGAGCATTTTTTACCTGGGAGCTTTTGGGCACCCCACAGTTCCTGATATAAAACCAAACTATCCCTCAAGTCTACTACCCCCTCCTCTCTTGACAAAGCTTTGTGTGACAAGTCTAACTCACTTACTTGCAAATCTCTAAAAGGGACTTTTCTATGTCCTATCTATGTAACCACCTCTAGTTCTAGCTGGATTCTTCCACTTTCTTTGCAGGTTTGCTACACCAGCACCACAACTCTTCCTTTCTGCCTCCAGTGCTACTGCCTTAATTATATACCTGACAGTAATTATCTCCCAATTCATATAATTCCCTCTGTCTACAGAGCCAAAGCCAAACTCACCCAATCACTGTGGATCTTTTGAAATCAACAGAACCTAATATGCATTTCCAAGCTTTCTGTCCCACTGAACTTGCTGTCAAAGGAACCACTCCTAGTTAAACCAGAGGTGATTTCCCATCCATATGTGTTTCTTTCAGGCTGGTGCAATTTGATCTATCCAGTTCAAAGAATGTCTCCACCTAAATGCACCCTCGATGTTCTGCAATTCAGCTAAGCTAAAGATTTCCTTTCCAGACTTATGCACCTTTGGTTAACTCCATGTTTATAGGCAATGTCATCGCATATCAAATCCCCTCAGCTGCATGGGATTCTGTCCCTTGAACCTCATTTATTAATACATTCGACATATAACATAAAGCATAGTTCTAAACATTGAGTAGGTACTTAAGAAGGCACTGTGTATTAAGTCCAAATATTACCATAGTTTAAATCATACAAACTTCTATACTGGAGACAGAATTCGGTGATGAAGTGCATGTAGCTCTTGGTAAAGACCTGTGATGCTGAACACATAGAGGTAGAGAGGAAGATGGCAAGGCAAAGGATTGCCTAGGCAACAGAACAAGTTCTAGCATAGGATGAAAAATATAGCAATACACCATTAAAAAATAATGTTAAAGAGTTAGCAATGTAATTCAATGAAAGAGTAGTTCCCTCACAAGTTGTGTGATTACTTGTTGGACTGAAACAATACCTGATAAAGTAATGTATGGAAACAAGGATTTACTTTGGCTCACAAAATAAATAAAGGTTTCCATCAAGGAGTAAAAATCATGGAGTCAGATTAATATGAGGCAGCTGGTCACATTGCATTTCAGTCAGAAGGCAGAAAGCACTTGACAATTGCCATTGCTCCTTTTTTTTAATCTAATATTTTATTGAAAATAGAATTATCATATTACATATTTGGTTTAACTCTACAAACTATTTCCATATTTTCCTACTTCCCCACCTACCCTTTCTGTTTTCATTAGAATAAATCAGGTCTCATTAAAATTATGACACTAAAATAAGACAAAATAAAAATAAACGAACAACCAGGATATGACAAAATAAACAAACAAAACAAGCTAATGAAAAAGCACAACAAACACAGATGTCAACACACACAGAGGAGAGACAACTCATAAAAACAAAATTAGAAACTATTATATATATATGTATATATATATATAATATATATATACAAAAGATCTATAAAGAAAAATGATCTATAAAGAAAAAGTCTTCAAAATGACCTTTGAGTTAATCTGGTGTTGTCTATTTACTGTTGAGTATGGAGGATGCACTCCCCTTAACAATCTTGAATAATAAAAGATTGCTGTAGGTAAGATCATCTCAAATTGTACTGCAGAGCTGTACTCACAAAACCAGCATGATACATGATCATGTATCACAAAACCAGACACATTGATCAAGAAATAGAATTGAAGATCTAGATATATATCCATCACCTATGGATATATGTCTATCCATCACCCATCACCTTAATTTTTTAATGAAGCAACTAGAAAAGCATGCTGAAAAAATACAAATCAACAGTATCTTCAACAAACAACACTGTTCAGACTGTATGAGCACATGTAGATGGATGCAAGTAGATCCACACTTATCTTCCTGCACAAAATTCAACTCTAAATAAATCAAGAACCTTGCCTTAGGGTTTCCTTTGCTGTGAAGAGATACCATGACCAAGATAACTTTTATAAAGGACAACATTTGACTGTGACTGGTTTACAGATTCATAGATTCTGTCCATTATCATCAAGGCAGGAACCCTGGCAGGATACAGGCAGGCATAACAGAGGAGGAACTGAGAGTTCCACATCTTGATTGGAAGGCAGCCAGGAAAAGGCTGTTTTCCAGGCAGCTAGAAGAATCTCACAAAGCCCACCTCCACAGTGTCACACTTCCTCCATCAAGGTCACACCTATTCCAACAAAGCCATACCTTCTAATAAGTGCCACTCCCTGGACTAAGCATATTCAAACCACCACAGACCTCAACAGAGACCAGACATGCTGCATCTTATAGGCAAAAAAGTGAGTAATAGTCTTGAATTCATTTGCATCTGAAAAGACCTTTTGAATAGGACACTGATAGCACAGGAACTAAGATAAAAAATTAATAGATAGAACCTCATTAAGCTAAAAAAAGCTTCTGTATGGAAAAGCATACCATTGTTCAGACTAAGCAGCAGGATAAAGAATGAATAAAAATTTTTACCAATTCCATTTCCAATAGATGACTAATATCCAAAATATATGAAGAACTCAAAAAACTTGACATCCAGAAAATATCAAAATTAAAATTGTTGTACATAGGTGAACAGTGAATTCTCTAAAGAGGAAACACAAATGGCTGAGAAACAAAGAGATGTTCAGCAGTGATAGCCATCAGGAAAAAGAAAATTAAAACTACTTTTGAGATTTCTTCTTTCAACCATCAGAATGACTAAGATCAATAAAACAAGTGACAGCCCACGCTGACAAAAATGAGTAAGGAGAACACTCATCTATTGCTGGTAGGAGTTGAAACTTGCATAACCACTGTGGAAACTGGTATGGCTACTCCTCAGGTAAGTGGAATTAAGTCTACTTCAAGACCCAGTCATACTACTTTGGGCATATAACAAGAGTCTTCATTCTACTACATTTGCTCAATCGGTTGCCATGATGCACTATTCAAAATAGCTAGAAACCGGAAACAGCCTAGATGGTCAACAATGGATAAATGGATAATGAAAACGTAGAACTTACACAAGGTAATAATGAGCTGTTTAAAGGTAAAAATAAAAAACAATTACATATCCACTATTCAAGTACAGGTCACACCAGTCATAACAAGTGCAAGCCACTCCAATCAGAACAGAGAACCTGTTATGAACCAAAGGCCACACTGGTTGTCAAAAGACCAGCCCTCAACTCTGAAGGAGAATTTTTGCCGAATAGGGGTCATACCACTTGCCAGAAAAACAAACCCCAAAGACTGGAAGACAAAAGAAGAAACAGAAACCAAGGAACAAAAAACCCATCCAACTAAAAGGAAGTCAAAAAGTGGTCCATAGACATATATTTATACCAAACTCAGATGCCTAGGTGCCAATTTAAGAAGACAATCAACAACAGCCAGGGTAATGTGCTGTGACCAAAGCCAAGCCACCCACTATAGCAAACCCTGATCATTCCAGCACAACTGAAATGCAAGAAAATGATGTTAAAACAAATTTTATGAAGAAGATAGAGGTCTTTTAAAGGAAATGAATAAATCCTTTAAAGAAATCCAGGAAAATACAAACAATAAGAGGAAATGAATAAACCCTTTCAATATAAAGTGAAGAAAAAGCAAACAAGCAGGTGAAATAAATGAATTAAACTTCAAGACCTGAAAATATAAATAGAAATAATAAAGAAAACATAAGCTGAGGGAATCCTAAATTATACCAAACTTATCAACAGAGACTCTCTAAAAGCAAGGCCTGAGTAGATGTGTTGTAGGCTCTAAGAGACTACAGGTATCATCTCAGACTACCATTCCCAACAAAACATTCAATTACCGTAGATGGAAAAAAAAACAAACAAGATATTCCATGACAAAGTCTAATTTAAATATTTTCCACAAATCCAGTCTTATAGAAGGTAGTAGAAAAAAAATTCTCCAATCCAAAAAAGTTAACTACACCTATGAAAACATCACGTTCATGTGTGCGCACACACACACACACACACACTGCTGTAGAGTATATAGATAGTGCAACCAGAGAGATTAGCAAAGGACTGGTGACATAGAGTAAGTTCAAATTCCAGAAAGCTCAGAACTTGACATCAATAGGAATAGAACTAGCTCCTTCTCTGTTTCTGTGCCTGCTTATGGGCATGCATGTACTCAGAGGACATCCAACCAGATTGTCACAGGCAGTCAATCACATACCTAATATCTAGTACACCTTTGCAAGCTAATGAGGCAGCTCAGTAGCCTTAGGCTTCAGCCAATGACCATCATTCCCTGGATATTCTCTTGTCCTTCCCCAAAATTTATGCAACCTTAGTTCACCCTGAATAAAATAAATGTGCTTAAGCTCATTCCAAATAAAGAAATATGAACAAGCAAACATCATCTCAGAGATCTGCTTCTTTAAAGATACTTAAAGATAGGTGGAGGGAGGGAGGTAGAGAGAGAGAGAGAGAGAGAGAGAGAGAGAGAGAGAGAGAGAACTGGAAAAGACAACTAGAATTAAAGAGCATTTGGGAGGTGAGGTAGAAACTAGTTCATCGGAAACTCCCAGGAATCTGAGGGTGGACCTAGCTAATTTTCCCAGTAATGGGGGATACAGATCCTGTACCAGCCATTATTTACAACCAGGTAATTCTTCCAATGAAGAGATAAGGACAGCAACCCAGCCCCCAAACCTTCAACTTACAATTTGTCTTTCCTAAAAGAGGTACTGAGGTAAAGGTGGCACAGAATTTGTAAACATGGCCAAAAATAACTATACCAACATGAGACTCATGCCAGAAGAGGGAGCCTAAGCCTGACACTTTCTGGAGAGCCAGGAACCAGAGGTTGGATAGCCCAGAGACCTAAGATAGGAGATGATTCCTATGACACTCTGCTACATTAGTAGACTAGAGACTAGCATAATAGCCATCCGAGACTCTTTATCAAGGAAATGATGGGAGCAGATGTAGAGACCCACGGCCAACCATTAAGTGGAGCTTGGGGAATCCTGTAGTAGAGGGAAAGGAGGGATTTTAGGTTCCAGAGGGCTCAAGAATACCACAAAAAAGCCCACTGAATCAATAACCAGGGCTCATAGGGCCTCACCGACAATGAAGAAACAATCAAGGAACCAGTTTGGGTCTGACGTAGGCATTCTGCATATATATTATGGTCAAGTTGGATTTCTTGTGAGACTCCTAACAGTAGGAGCAGGGGCTGTCTCTAACTCTTTTGTCTACTTTTGGAACCCTTTTCCTCCTACTGGGTTGCCTTATTCTGCTTTGATATGAGAGGTACAACTAGGCTTATTATAACTTGTTATGCAATGATTGGTTAATATCCCTGAAAGGCCTGTCCTTTTCTGAAAGAAAATGGAGGAGAAAGGGATCTAGGGAAAAGGAGAGGTAAGGAAAGGAGTGGGAGAAAAAAAACCAGAGTGAAACTGTGGTGGGGATGTAGTATATGAGGGAAGAATAAACAAAAAATAACAATAAATATAAAATTTGTTGTTAAATAATGGAACTAGGAATGTCATCTGAGTGAGGTAAACCAAATCCAAAAGAACATATATGACAAATATTCACTTAGATGTAATTATAGTTTGTTATTAGCCATTAGGTCTTTAGTAAGCAGAGTGTAATCTATATAACCACAGAGGTTAGGTATGGAGTAAAGGCCTAGAGGGAGGGAAGGACCTCATTGGGAAGGGGAAAGAGAATAGATAATTATGGATGGACAACAAGTAGAGTGAGAGAACTGAAATGTGAGAATCCAGTGAGCAGAGGGGCTGCACATGGGATTAAGGGAGGGGTAAACTAAGACTAAGAGTCATTTGAGGAGTTGTATGGAAGCCTCATACAATAGAAACTTCTTAAAAATATACATATATAAAATAAATCTAATTTGGAATCAGCAAATAACGGTGGAGACAAGCTCCCACAAGATATATATTACCACTGTATAAAATTTCCACTGCTGGAAAAGGGTTGCATCTATTTTAGGTTTAGGTCAAAGGGGCCCAGTAGAACCATCCCAGAACCCAGGCTATTACCAAGACTATTGAGTTTTCTCCATAAACTGACGATAAAGCCATATTGCTAAGAAAATATCTATATAAGTCATTGACTATGGAAAGTCAAGCTGATCTGTTGGGGATTGGTTCTACTGCTTTAATTGGGAATCTCTCTGTACAAAAGATGAAGATCCTTGTCACCAATTGTTTTTTGATTGATAAATAAAGATACCAGCAGCCAATGGCTGTGCAAAGGGAGATGGCACAGGATCTTTAGATTTGCATGGGCTAGGTACTAGATAAAAGGAGACAGAATTGCCATGACCTGGGGAAAAAGGGTGGAATGTAGGAACTTCAGGAGAGAAAGCCAAACAGCCATGTAAGAATTCAGGTAATGGCCCCTGATCACTTTCCAAATTGGAACTGGGGTAGCAGGGGAAGATTAAGGAGTATCAAGCCTCTGTTTGAGCTATTCACAGTGTGTGTGTGTGTGTGTGTGTGTGTGTGTGTGTGTGTGTGCACTTGCATGTGTTTGTGCATGTGTTTTATTCTTAGATCCAAAGAGTTACTGGCCAGGTCGCTGGAAGCATGCAATGCACCAGGAGCCAAAAAAAAAAAAAAAATGCTGTAGTTAAGCTCACCACTACAGATGGCCCCAACATGGTAGGTGAGAACCCACTCAAAAAAAATTAAAAATTCTCAGATGAAATATACACATGCAAATGATATACATCTATGAGGAGTGAGAACTGATTTCTCATGGAGTGGAGCTGAGTGTTACATGGTCCCCACCCAAGCTGAGAAACTAAAACGAAGGAACACAGCTATCAACAGAGAGAGCCTCAGCTGAGAAGCTGGGAACCTCTGCTGTGCAAAGAGTCAGGCCTACTGCTAAGACAATGAGAGGCAAAGAGCCAGATAGTACACACAGCTGCTTCCTACAAGCAAACAATCAAAGAATAGGGATAAATAAATTTGATTTAGTTGTTTTTAATGACAGAAGGGAGAATGAATGAAAAAAAATGCTTTAAAGAAATTTAAAAGTCTTGCCAAGGAAAATTCTCAAAATATTTTAACATGGTCCACATGGGATTTATTTGGATTGCATTTGCCTGGTACAACATAAATAGAGCCTGGAAAGAGACTCATTCAGTAATTGGACATAGATAACAAATATTGTGGCATTTGATCTTATAATAGGTAGGTCGAAAGCAGGGGAAAGGAACTTACTTTATCTCGGACAGCTGAAACTTAGGCCTTGAAAATTATATAAAGAAAAAGGGGCATATTACCATATGTATCCACAGAGACATTAATCTCCATAGTAGGGAGCTCTTAAGTATACATGGATGTATAAACATTGATGTTTTTGATCTTACATTATAGGCAAAAAACAGGAGATTGTGAAGAAACATTGTCTCAACAGTTAATATTTGTTTAGATTGCTTCAATTGCTTTGAATTTCTTCAATTACCAAAATGTGTGTGGTTATGAGTTTGGTGGTTATACTAAAATACCTCTGGGATAGACTTCAAGCTATACTTTTGATAATTTCTGGTTACTGGTCCAAGTACATGCTATTTTGGGACAGAGACTCTGCATTTGTGTTGACAGGAAAGGAGAAAAGGCATTGAACCTTTTTCCAGAGTGATATGAATCACTATAACAGGGGAAGACCTCCTGAAGATCTCAAAAATTTGGATAAAATCAAACAAGACAGGTAACTTGATCTGCTGATTCCTCAACATGAGAACAGCCCAACAGCTGGCATGGACATAAAAATGTCTCTAGCCAAAATGTCAGCTAAAATTAAACAATAAATCTTGTTGGTTATGAAATCCTTAAGATTCTTCATGTCCTCCTTTATATGGCATTAATGAAGATTTATTACAATTGATTATTGATCAAATTAACTCATAAAAAAATAGTTGTCTTTCACCTGCTTAAAAAGGGACAAAATTCCTCCTTAATTGATCTGTGCACCTTGCATAATCTATGCAAATATCTTAATGGTGCTAAGATTTTGTTTCATATATTACAGAATACATTATAGTATATGAGACTCATATATTACAGAATATAGAGCTTTGACAAGATTCATCCTCAGAGATCCTGAACTGTTTCAGCCCCCTGCTTGCTGTTGATGTCCAGAAACTTGCTTCTAGAACAGCTTCAGGAATTGCTACTGATTCTAAATGATCTCACCTCATCCAATCTTTAGGAAACATTCAGAGACAAAGAATCTCCATGACTTGGGGGGAAAGGATGGGACATAGGAGCTGCAAGAAAGAAAGCCAACCAGCCATGTGAGATTTCGTGCAGGAAGCCATTGGCTACTTCCCCAATTGGGCCTGAGATAGCAGGGAAAGGTTTAGCAATGCCCAGACTTTGAACTAGCCAAAGCATTTTAATATTAACTGGTGTATAAATAAGTTCCATTGATTAATTGAGATAGCTTCTGGGCTGATGTGCACATGCGAACCTCTGGGAGCCAAAGCAGTGTAGCCCATTACTGCTACGAATGCCTAAGTAGAGCCTTCATCCATGACAAATATTCCTGACACTGGAAGGTACTCCAAATGATATTAGAGAAGAAAGATTCAGCAGTCTACAATGGTGACCTGCTGCATGATACACTGGTGCAATAGTGGCCCAAAATTGAAGGACTAGCAAACTACCAGTATCTGATTAGAATTAAGGCCTACTTCATAAGATGAAACCCATGCCTGACACTGTGCATGTGGCCAAAAACCTGAGACTAGATAGGACATAGACCTAGGGGAAATCTAAAAGAACATAGCAAAAAAATGAATCCTAAAAATACTACTGTATATTCAGTGATCAGTATCTTGCTCAGCCACCATAAGAGAAGCTACTTACTGCAGTAAATGGGAACTAATGCAGAGACCTGAAACAGTACAATGTGTATATTATGATAGACCTTGGAACATTTAGTTCTAAACGGAATGTCTTCATCAAATTCCTCCCTTCTGTGCAGAAACCTTCCAGTTTCTATCTGTGCCCCAGAACTAACCCTGTGCCACATATCTCCATATCCAAACCCTGCCTGGAGAGGTCTGGTCTCTCAGCTAACACAACTAAGGTCACAGTTCTCTGTATCCAAATCTGATTCAGAAAACTAGTCTCCCAGGAGTCCTGATACACATAAGAAAACAGACTCACAGGCTCACAGGCTCACAGGCTCACATCGGGGTGGGGGAAAAGCTATAGTCAGAGACAGCAATACAAGCAAACACCAGAGATAACCAGATGTTGAGAGGGAAGTGCAAGAACGTAAGCAACAAAAACCAATGCTACTTGGGGTCATCAGAACCCAGTTCTCCCACCACAGCAAGTCCTGGATACCCAAACACACCACAAGAGCAATATTCTGATTTAAAATGACATCTCATGATGATGATAGAGGACTTTAACAAGGACATAAGTAACTCTCTTAAAGAAATACAGGAGAACACAGGTAGAACACAGGTAGAGAATGGTAGAAGTCCTTAAAGAGGAAACACATAAATCCCTTAAGGGAATACAGAAAAATACAACCAAAAAGGTAAAGGAATTGAACAAAACCATCCAGGGTCTAAAATGGAAATAGAAGCAATAAAGAAATCACAAAGGGAAACAACCCTGGAGATAGAAAATCTTTAGAAAGAGATCAGGAGTTATAGATGAAAGCATCACCAACAGAATACAAGAAATAGAAGAGAAAATCTCAGGTGCAGAAAATATCATAAAAAAAATTGACACAACAGTCACAGAAAATGCAAAATGTAAAAATCTCCTATCCAAAACATCCAGGAAATCCAGGACATAATGAGAAGACCAAACCTAAGGATCTTAGGTATGGAAGACAGCAAAGAGCCCCAATTCAAAGGGCCAATAAATATCTTCAACAAAATTATAGAAGAAAACTTACCTAACCTAAGAAAGAGATGCCCATCAACATACAAGAAGCCTACAAATTCTACCTCAAATAGATTGGACCAGAAAAGAAAGTCTTCTAGTCATATAATAATCAAACACCAAATGTACAAAATAAAAAAAGAATATTAAAACCAGTAAGGGAAAAGGGTCAAGTAACATATATAATGGCAGATCTATCAGAATTACTCCAGATTTTTCAACAGAGACTTGGAAAGCCAGACGATCCTGAGCAGGTGTCATACAGGCACTAAGAGAACACAAATGCAAGCACAAGCTACTATACCCAACAAAATTCTCAATTACAATAGATGGAGAAACCAAGATATCCCACAACAAAACTAAATTTATACAATATCTTTCCACAAATCTAGCCCTACAAAAGATAATAAATGGAAAACTCCAACCTAAGGTAGAAAACTACACCCTAGAAAAAGCAAGAAAGTAATCTACTTTCAACAAACCCAAAAGACGATAGCTACACAAACATAATTCTATCTCTAACACAAAAAAAAAAAAAAATCCAGAAATCAACAATCACTGGTCCTTAATATATCTTAACATCAATGAACTCAATTTCCCAATAAAAAGACATAAACTAACAGACTGAATACATAAACAGGACCCAGCATTTTGTTGCATACAGGAAACATACTTCTGTGACAAAGACAGACACTACCTCAGAGTAAGAGGCTGGAAAACAGTTTTCCAAGCAAATGGTCCCAAGAAACAAGCTGTAGTAGCCATTCCAATATCAAATAAAATCGGCTTTCAACCAAAAGTTATCAAGGACACTTCATATGAATCAAAGGAAAAAATCCAGCAAGATGAACTCCTAATTCTGAACATCTATGCTCCAAATGAAAGAACATCCACATTCATAAAAGAATAAATGTCAAAACATACATTTTACCTCACACAGTAATAGTGGGAGACTTCAACACCCCACTCCCATCAATGGACAAATCATGAAAACAAAAACTAAACAGAGACACAATGAAACTAACAGAAGTTATGACCCAAATAGATTTAACAAATATCTATAGAACATTTCATCCTAAAACAAAAGAATATAACTTCTTCTCAACACCTCATGGTACCTTCTGCAAAACTGACCATATAATCAGACACAAAACAGGCCTCAACAGATACAAAAAGATAGAAATAATCCCTTGCATCCTATCAGATCACCATGGCCTAATGCTAGTCTTCAATAACAGCAAAAACAATAGAAAGCCCACATACATGTAGAAACTGAACAACTCTCTACTCAATGATATCTTGGTCAGAAAAGAAATCAAGAAAGAAAATAAAGACTTTTTAGTATTTAATGAAAATGAAGGCACAACACACCCAAACTTATGGGACACAATGAAAGTAATGATAAGAAGGAAGCTCATAGCTCTGAGTGCCCCTAAAAAGAAACCAGAAAGAGCATACACTTGAAGCTTAACACTACATCTGAAATTTCTAGATCAAAAAGAAGCAAGTATAGACAAAAGGAGTAGAAGACAGGAAATCAACCAAGTAGAAACAAAAAGAACTATACAAAGAATCAACAAAACCAGGAGCTGGCTCTCTGAGAAAATCAACAAGATAGATAAACTCTTAGTCAGCCAAACCAGAGGGCACAGAGACAGTATACAAATTAACAAAATCAGAAGTGAAAATGGAGACATAACAACAGAAATGGAGAAAATTTTAAAAACCATCAGATCCTACTACAAAATCCTATATTCAACAAAATGAAAAATCTAGATGAAGTGTATGGTTTTTTAGACAGATATCACACACCAAATTTAAATCAAGAGCAGGAAGACTATCTAAACAGGCCCCATATCCCATAAAGAAATAGAAGAAATTATTTTTTAAAAGTCCAAGTAAAAGAAGCCAGGGCCAGATTATTTACCCTAGAATTCTATCAAACCTCCAAAGAAGAACTAATACCAATATTCCTCAAACCATTTCATAAAATAGAAACAGAAAGAATGCTAAGTCATTCTATAAAGTTACAATTACTCTGATATCTAAACCACATAAGGACCCAATCAAAAAAGAGAAATTCAGACTGATCTCGCTTATGAATATTGATGCAAAAATATTCAATAAAATTCTTGCAAACTGAATTCAAGAACAGATGAAAACCATTATTCACCACAATTAAGTAGGCTTCATCCCAGGGATGCAAGGTTGGTTCAATCTATAAAAATTCATTAGCATAATCTACTATATAATCAAACTTAAAGAAAAAAATTGCATGATCATCTTCTTAGATGCGGAAAAAGCATTTGACAAAATACAACACCCCTTCATGTTAAAAGTATTGGAGAGATCAGGAATTCAAGGCCCATACCTAAACATAATAAAAGCAATTTACTGCAAACCAACAGCCAATATCAAATTAAATGGAGACATATTTGAAGCAATCTCACAACAATAACCACTCTCCCCATACCTATTCAACATAGTACCCAAAATGCTATCTAGAGCAATAAGACAGAGAGAGAGAGAGAGAGAGAGAGAGAGAGAGAGAGAGAGAGAGAGAGAGAGATATCAAGGGGATACAAAATGGCAGAGGAGAAATAAAGAAATACAGGTATCACTATTTGGAAATGATATCATCTTACATATAAGCAAATCCCAAAATTCTAGCAGACAGCTTATCCAGATGATAAACAATTATAGCAAAGTGGCCAGATACGAAATTAATTCAAATAAATAAGTAGCCTTTCTTTATACAAATGATAAACAGGCTAAGGAAGAAATTAGGGAAGCAACTCCCTTCACAATAGTCACCAATAATATAAAATATCTTGGAGTAACTTTAAACAAACAAGTGAAAGACCTGTATGACAATAATTTCAAGTCTCTCAAGAAAGAAATCAAAGAAAATCTCAAAAAATGGGAAGATCTCCCATGCTCATATATTGGCAATATTAATATAGTAAAAATGGCCATCCTGCCAAAGGCAATCTACAGATTCAAAGCAATCTCCATCAAAATCCCAACACAATTCTTCAAAGACATGGAAAAAACAATTCTCAAGTTCATCTGGAAAGGCAAAAAAAACAAAATAGGGAAAATAATTGTTAACAATAAAAAAAAGGCTAGAGGAATCAGCATTCCTGACCTCAAAGCTTTATTCAGAACAATAATGATAAAAACAGCTAGGAAGAAGGCATATTCTTTTGTTTTAGGATGAAATGTTCTATAGATATCTGTGTAATTCATTTGGTCCATTACTTCTGCTAATTTTACTGTGTCTCTGTTTAGTTTCTGTTTCTATGATCTGTCCACAGTACCTCATGTACCTTCTTCAAAACTGATCATAAAATCAGTCACAAAACATGCCTTAACAGATACAAGGAGATTGAAATAATCCTATGAATTCTATCAGATCACCATGAATTAAGGCTGGTATTCAATAACAACAAAAACAACAGAAAGCTTACACACACATGGAAGCTGAACAACATCCTACTTGATCCTATTGATCAAGGAAGAAATAAAGACTTTTTAGAATTTAATGAAAATGAAGGCACAACATACTCAAACTTATGGGACACAATGAAAGCACTGATAAGTGGAAAATTCATAGTTCTGAGTGCCCCCGCAAAAGAAATTGGAGAGAGCATACACTAGCAGTTTAACAGCACACCTGAAAACTCTAGAACAAAAAGAAGCAAAGACACCCAAGAGGAGTAAAAGGCAGGAAATAATCAAACTCAGGGATGAAATCAACCAAGTAGAAACAAAACAAATCACAAAAGATACAAAGAATCAACAAAACCAGGAGCTGGTTCTTTGAGAAAATCCTTTCTTTCTTTCTTTCTTTCTTTCTTTCTTTCTTTCTTTCTTTCTTTCTCTCTCTCTCTTTCTCTCTCTCTCTCTCTCCCTTCCTCCCTCCCTCTCTCCCTTTTTTCCTTCCTTCCTTCCTTTCTTCCTTTCTTCCTTTCTTCTTTCTTTCCTCCTTCCTTTCTTTCTTTCCTTCTTTCTTTTGTTCTTTCTTTATTTCTTTTTTTAATCAGATACAATCTAACAGAAGTCAAACTGAAAAGGAAAACTTCAGTTGAGAAAATGTCTACAACAGATTGTCTAGTAGGCAAAAGATTATTGAGTATTTTCTTGACTAATGATTTACTATTGCAAGTGCCATCTCTAAACAGCTGTAATAAGAAGTCGGTCTGCACAAAATAGTAATTCTACTCCTTCATGACATCTTAGTCAGTCGCTGCCTCCTAGTTAAATTTGATTTCCTGTCCTGACTACCGTTCATAATGTACTGTAAGATATAAGATGAAATAAACTTTTTCCTCTCAAAAAAATAGTGATTAAAAACTGCATAGTTTTGGTACAAAGACATATTGATCAATGGAATAGAATTGAAAACCCAGGAAAAAAAACACACACTTATAGACATTTGATCTTTGACAAAGAAGCCAAACATATACAATATAAAAGGAAGAATCCTCAATAAATGGTACTGGTCTAACTGGCTGTCTGTATGTAGAAAAATGAAAAATAAACACTATTGGTCACCTCGCACAAAGCTCAGGAAAGATGGATCAAGGACCTCAAGATAAAACCAGATACACTGAGTCTAATAGAAGAGAAAGTGGGCAAGAACCTTGAACTAATTGGCACAGGGGGAAATTTTCTAAACAGAATTTTAATGTTTCAGGCTCTAAGATCAAGAATTGAAAAATGGGACCTCATGAAACTGGAAAGCTTCTGTAAGGTAAAGAATATAGTAAATAAGTCAAATCAGCACCCTACAGGATGAAAAAAATCTTCACAAAATCCACATGGAATAGAGGACTAATATCTAAAATATATAAAGAACTCAAAAAGCTAACCACCAAAATAAATAAATAAATAAATAAACAAATAAATAAATAAATAAATAAATAAATCAAAGAACCCAATCAAAAATGGGGTATAGAACTAAACTGAGAATTCACAACAGAGGAATCTTGAATGATTTGAGAAGCACCTAAAGAAATATTCAAAGTCCTTAGTGATCAGAAAAATGCAAATCAAAACAACCCCGAGATTCCACCTTACACCAATCCAATGACTAAGATAAAAACCTCAGGTGAAATGGCAAGGATACGGAGAAAGAGGAACACTCCTTCATTGCTGGTGGGATTGCAAACTGGTACAAACACTCTGGAAATCAATCTGAAGGTTCCTCAGAGAATTGGAACTAGATCTACCTGAAGACTCAGCAATATCACTCCTGGAAATATACCCAAAAGATGCCCCACAGAGGCTGGTGTTCCACTATGTTTATAGCTGTCTTGTTTGTGACAGAAGAATGGATACAGAAAATGTGGTTCATTTACACAATGGAATACTACTCAGCTATTAAGAACATGGACATCCTAAGTTTTGCAGGCAAATGGATGGGACTAGAAACGATCATCCTGAATGAGGTAACTCAGATCCAAAAGGACATGAATGGTATGTACCCACTAATAAATGGATATTAACCAAAAAAAAAAAAATACAGAATACCCAAGGTACAGTCCACAGAACTCAAATAAGTCAACAAACTGAAGGGCCCAAGTGAGGATGCCTCAGTCCCACTTGGGAGAAAGAAGTAAGCAATCACAAGCGGGTAGGGAGGAAGGGACCTGGGAGGGAAAGTGGATAGGGTATGGTGGGAAGAGGGAAACCTGACCTGGTATTGGGTGAGAAAAAAAATGACTGAAGCCCTGAGGGACAACAGAAAAAATGGAAACAGGCAACCTCAGGAGGTAGGAGGTTGGGGGTCACTCCAGAATGTACCAGAGACCCGGGAAGTGAGAGACTCTCATGACTCAAAGGAAGGTACTTTAATTGAAATGCCCTACAGTGGGGGTGAAAACTTATAGAGCCCACCTCCAGCAGAATGGCAGCGCATCAAGTGAGGGATGGAGTTGTCATCCCACAGTCAAAACTGACCCACAATTCTTTTTGTCTGAAAGAGCTACAGGGATGGAAATGGAGAGGAACCTGAGGAAAAGAAGGTCCAGCTACAGGCCCAAAGTGGGATCCAGCTCAAGGGGAGGTCCCAAGCCCTGACACTATTACTGAGGCTATGGAGCAATCACTGAAAGGGGCCTATCATGACTGCCCTCCAGAAGACCCAACAAGCTGCTGAAAGAGTCAGATGCAGATATTTGCACCCAACCAATGGACAGAAACTACTGGTCCCTGTGGTTAAATTAGGGAAATGCTGGAAGAAACTGAGAAGGTGAACAATCCCGTAGGAGGACTAGCAGTTTCAATTAACCTGGACCCCCGAGATCTCTCAAACACTGGACAACCCACCAGGCATCATACACTAGCTGATATGAGGCCCCCAATACATATAAAGCAGAGGACTGCCGGGTCTTGTTTCAATCAGAGAAGATGTACCTAGCCCTCAAGAGACTGGAGGCTCCAGGGAGTTTAGAGGTCTGGTGGGGTGGGGGTAAGGGGGTAAGTGGTGGGGATATCCTTATGGATACAAGGGTGGGGGTCAGGAAGAAGGTATGGAATGTGGAATATTTGGAGGGATTCCCAGGAGGTGAATAAAATCTGAAGTATAAGAAAATAAATTAAATAAATAAATAAATAAAAGATTAAATTTAAAAAGCCATATAATTTCAAAACTGTGTTCATGTGAATATGAGACACTAAACTGCAGTCCAAATTCCATCCAGTTTATTGCCTTGTCTCTCTTTGGTGGCAATAGCAACATAACAACCTTGTAATTCTTGAATATACTTATTTGGTAGGCGAAATCTAGAGAATTAAATTGATGTAAAAAGTTCTCTTAGACAGAGGAACTGATGATTGTGTATGAGAGACCTGGTTTAGATTTCAAGTAGTTATGGTGGACTCTAAGTAAATGATAGTATGCTGATTTATTTCATGCTTCCCATTTAAGGCCATTGTACAATTTAATTTCTGTATAAAGTGAGAGATGTAGGTTGAGATTAACTTCATAAGATTAACTTATGATGAATATAAAATTGCTCCAGCATTGTTGACAATTCTGTGTCTTACAGTTAATAGATTTTGCATATTTTCAAAAATTAGTTTATCAGAATTTTATCATTTATTTCTCAATTCTCCTTTATTGTGTGATTTGTCCCTTTTCATCCCAATGATTTACATGAATTGGCATCATTTTAAATTTTACTCATACAGTCCATGAACATAGCATGGTTATCATCATTTTGTAGTTTTTACTATGTCACCTGTTTGTCACTTCTTGCAAGGTTTATACTACCACCCTTACATTTTTTAATTAATCTATTATCTTACTTTACATCCTGGTCACAGCTCCACCCCACCCCACCACTTCTTTCTCCCCATTCTCACCCTCACAAGTCCCTTCCTCTATTAATTCATTCCTTTCTCCTCAAAGAAGGGAAGGCCCCCATTGGATATCACCCCCACCCCAGTCTCCTGGGATATAAAGTCACTGCAGGACTAAGCATATCTTCTCCACTGATGCCTGACCAGGCAGTCCAACTAGAGGAAGAGAATCCCACTGCAGGCAACATGAAGACCAAGTTTCACATCTGCTACAAATGTCTAGGGGGCCTAGGACTAGCCCCTGCATACGTGGTTGGTGGTCAGATCTCTGTGAGCCCCAATGGGCCCAGGTTAGTTGACACTGTAGGTCTTCTTGTGGTGTCCTTGACCCCTCCAACTTCCTCAGTCCTGTCCCCCACTCTTCCACATGACTCCCTGAGCTCCACCTGATGTTTGATACAAGTCTTTGAATATCTTTTCATCTGCTGCTGGATGGAGACTTCAGGGGATATTTATGCTAGGCTCCTGTCTGCAAGCATAGCAGATTATCATTAACATTGTGAGGGGTTAGCTCGCTCCCATGGGATGAGACTCAAGTTGGACTAGTCATTGGTTGTCTGTTTCTTCAATCTCTGCTCCATCTTTATTCATACTCTTCTTATAGGTGGGGCAAATTTTGGGTCAAAGGTTTTAAGGATGGGTTAACTTCCCTTTCCTCCACTAGAAATCCCACCTTGCTACAAGAGGTAGCCACTTCAGTATCCATATCCCAGGATGTTAGCAATCTCAGCTAGCGTCCTGCCCATAGACTCTCCAGAGCTTCCTCCATCCAAGATGTACAAGTTCCAGAGATAGTCCTCAATAATTTCTGCTCTCTCTCCCTGCAAGTGTCCCTAGTTTAGCAAGGCTCCACATGTTCATAGAAATGTAGAAATATAATTGATTTTGTAGATTGATACATACATGAAGAAACTTGTTGAAATGAAATCTTACCCATGAAATCTACAATCTTTCATTGTAAATTTCTCAGATTTCTGATATAACGTCATCTTGTCCTCAGTTATTCTTCATATATGATTGGTGATTCTTAATCATTTTTCATTCTGTTATTCTGGCTTACACTGTAGGATTTACAATGTTATATTGAGTAACAATAGTGAGAAAAGACATAATTTGAAAAGAAATCAGCTTTCCACCACCTAACATGATGTCAACTGTGGTTCTTTTTATCAAGTTTTAAAAGTGTACTTTATATGTCTTTGTTGTTCTTATTGTGAATTTTACAAAATACGTTTTCTGAATCAACTAGTGTGATACAGTTTGTTTCCTTTATTAGTATAATGAATTATGTTGCCTTTTAAGGATTTTTGTGTCTACAGTTATAGGATTGTAGCTGCATCTACTCTGCCACTGGGCATGGCCACTTGAGGGGAGGTGAGCTGTGGGGAGTTTGACAGAATTTACCTCATGCCACCACCAGGGCGGGTGCTGGGCTGTAGAGGAGCTCCAAGACTCTGCCCTGGGGGAGAGGAAATCACAGTCTGAGCAGTGGGAAACCTAGAGTTGGTTCATGGGTCCCCAGACCTGTGACAAGGCCAGGGTCTTGGGGTTCTCAGACTGTTAGACATCCAGGCACCACTGGGAGTCACAGAAGAACAGAGAATGGAGTTGGGCACCAGTGGGCTCACAGCATCTAGCCCAGAGCCAGTAGAGAAAAGAGAAAAGCTCTGGCTTGTCCCAGCAGGGAGGATTGCCCTTAACTTGGCAGATGCGGGGTTGGTGGCTGTTGTGGCTGAGAGCACAGAAAGGCCTTCTGTGGGAGATCAGGCTGCATCTCTGTAGGTGAGGGCCTTCCTCATGGCTTCCCACAGCAGATCTTGGTGAAAACAGCCAGTCTATAATTTCAAACAGTTTATTGTCATGAAGGAAAATGAATGCATAAAACCATACCCACTTTTCAGGGTGGGCTTGAGATTAAATAACTTTTGCAGGGAGGAATGTCTGGGAATGGAGGCTTATTGGCAATGCTCTCCAGACCACTAGAGACCTCATTAGCGTGGAGAACTCTGTTTTGAGCATACTTGACTGTGGTCACATCTCTTTTCTTATTGTCTTGGTCTGAGATGTTAGAGTTATCTCATCTACATGTAGAAGTGTGGACCTGTATACCAGAGGCTTTCCTACAGAGCAGCCTGCCAGGTGCGAGGGGTCAGACAAAGTGGAGAGAGTACAAGCAGGGAGGGGGTAATTGCTCCGCTGCCTCTGCTGCTGCTTTTACCCCTGTCTCAGCTTCCACAGCCTCATCCACTGCTCTTCACTGAGTAGGGCCGGGCTGAGCCAACGAAGAGGCTGACTAACCAGCAAAGAGTGCAGGGAAGCTCCTGAAGGCATTTTGTGAGAGTAGATCTCTTCCCAAGTGGCAGTGTTACAACTCTTATGACAGAAGCTCTCAGAAGAGGGAGTAGTTCTCACAGACCTTTACTCCTTCTCGATAGGATTCTTATATACAGTTTTGGGGTAGGTCAGGGTCTGGCAGCAGGTACTTCCTATTGGCCTGGTCTATCTACATGTGGGAGGGCCTGGGGCACTGTTCCTACTTAACCACAGACCTCTCTGCAGTGGGGGAGGGGTGAAGGTATGTGAAAGGAGCCAGGGGCCCAGAAGCACAGCGAAACTCCTACAGTCAGTCCCTGAGGGTATCCGTAGTTTAAAGCCTTGCTCAACTAGGTACCCAGCTGCCTCTCACAGCCCACTGCCTCACATACAAAGGCTTGGGGGCTTTGCCCTTACTTGACTGATGGCCACAAGTCTATGGGGTTCCTGTGGCTACCTGCCAGGGGCCTGGTGCCAGGAGCAAGTAAAGTTCCTATTGTCCCTTCAGGGTCTCCAGGACATCCTGCCTTTAGCTCGACCTTACCAGGCTTCTTCTCACAGTTCACCACCAGCATACAGTCGAGGAAAATGTTGATTCCACTTAAAAATAGTTGTGAAAGATTTCAGTCATATAATCTGGGAATTAGTGTTTCATTTTCTACTCAATGGAAGAGAATTGTGTACATTTTGTTGTTAAATTTTTTTAAAATTGTAATTTCAGTCCCTTTAACTTAAAGTTCCAAAGTTATTCAAATCATTCACTTCCTAGTCTGTGAGTGTAGCTTCTGTTTTTTTCAAGAAATCAGTCAATATCAATATTTATTTTTAAAATTAACTGTGTAAAATTCTGTATAGTATTGTTTTATTATTCTTTAAGTCTAATGAACTCTTGTGATTCACAATTGATTTATAATATTGATAATATGTATCTCTAGCTTTTTGTCTGTCTTGATAGATAATTGTTCATTTTAATTATCTTTGTTAACTTCCAAATTTTTATTTCAAAGGCCTCTCTGTATTTTTATTTAATCTTTATTTTCATTAATTTATGAGTCCTTTTTCTTCCTTTTGATTGCTTTCAAATTCTTTGCTTTTTATTTTCGAGCTTCTCATATACCTTGCACATGCATTGTACTTAGGAAGCGAGACACCCACTTATCTCCGTGCATTGTTAGCTACATACCATAAACTATAATATGTTGCTTTGTGTTACTCATTGAATTTAATGTATTATTTACTTTTCTTTTCCATGTTAGGTGTCCACTGATTCTCAGAGATTATTTGGCTTACCCAGAGCTCGATATGTAACAATCAGGAGAGACTGGATTAGAAGTCAGCAAACACAAAGCTTTGCCTTCTAAACTCTTTTATCCCTTCTTGTTAGTAGTGTTCTTAGGCAAGCTACCACATCACTGATATAGTGAGAGTGGCTATCTTCTTCCTAAATGATTCTGTTTGTCATAGGGCTTTGCTATGAATAATTGGGAGAAATTATTTTATTTAATTATTTCAATAACAGTGTTATTGAAAGTCCACTTCTTTGACTATTTGGACTTGTCTGTCCCTTTTCTAGAAAAAGAACTGAGTGATTCATTGTGGTCTGGTGAGTGTATAAATCTAGCTTATTCAGATTATACTCTCCTGCTAGGGTAAAGTCATTGTCAACTTTTAATGTCATCCAGAGTGAAGGAACTGATTTGTTTTCTTCACTGATTAGAGAAATAGAATGCAGGAAAAATGTGATACCAGAAATCATTTTGAAGTGAGAAAGAAGACAACACTAAAAATCAAGATGAGTTGTCAGGAGATCTGTCAAAGGTAGAATAAAATGACAGAATAAAGTAGGAAGGAAGGAAGTAGTCTCCAACTTCAACCCTGTCTTCCCCAGGAGTAGAAACCAAAGCTATGGTACAAATTAAATATAGAGATACCATGAGAAGTTTTTGTCTACCTCTCCTTTCTCTGTCCTCTGGTTATGGACTGTGAACTTTGGAAAAGGCGCCTGTTCCTGTGTTACTGTCCATGAGCATTTCCAAGATTTTCCTCTGAACTCCCACTGCAGAATGTAAGGCAAAGGAATGACCAGAAAGTTAACACTGTTCTTTGGGTTTTAAAACCCATAGCTCCTTTTCTTAGTCTTCTGACACCTTCTTCTGTTTCTCTTATTTGGACAAAAGCAATATAGTGTGCACAGTCTTTTGAAATCTATGTGGTCACAAAGTACAAAGTAATAATTCATGTAATAAGAATGTAACTTTTAAAGATTTATTTTTATTGTACGTGTATGGGTGTTTTGCATGTTTGTATTAGCATATTGTGTACATGAGCACTCACTGAGATAAGAACATAGAGTCAGATCCCTGGGAACTGAAGTTGCAAATGACTGTGAGCACCTTGTGGGTACTGGGAACAGAACCCAGGTCTTCTGCATGAGGACCTCTGAACCATCTCTCCAGCCTCACACACACATCTCTCTCCCTCCTTTTCTCTCTCCTTCTCTCCCTCTCCCCCCTTCCTCCTTACTTCTCTCCATCCTTCCCCCTGACTCTCTACTTTCCCCTTCATCTTCCCCTTCCTCTTTCTGTTGTTGTTTTTATTAAGACAAAATCTCAGTATGTATCCTTAGCTGGTCAGGAACTCATTATATAGAACAGGTTGCTCTCAAATTCACAAAGATACACTTGTCTCTCTGCCTCCAAAGTACATGGATTAAAGATATACACCACTATGACCAGTCTATACACTTATATGAATTCACAGTATCTGTGGCTACCTGGACAAGACCTTGATCCCAATGGATTCAGGAGGGGCTCATAAGGTCCCACTCCTCCTAGATAGTAAAGTCAATTAAAAACTGCATATAGAGGAAGAAATCATATTCATCAGTAGTGTAGCCACAGGAACACTGCCCTGACTCATCCAAATAACCCCTGACCCAACCTCAAGCAGGCAAGTCCTCTGAAAGAGCTGTGTGTGCCATTTATGCTCTTAATTGCTGAGTGACCTCTCCTGCCTCAAGTAGAGGACATAGGATGAAGACATAAGAAAGAAAGAATAAGTGATCAGAAGAAAATAAGCCAATGCAATGGTAAGGGATTTCAATAAAAACAAATTGTGTGTGTGTGTGTGTGTGTGTGTGTGTGTGTGTGTGTGTGTGCAAGTGTGTGTATAAATATTTGTGTATATGTGTGCATATCTATATGTATGTGTGTATGTATGTATATGTGTATCTGTGCTGTGTTTGCATGTGTATTAGTTTTTTGTGTGTGTCTATGTATATATTTGTATATGCATATGTCTCTGTGTATGTTTATTTGTGTGTAGTGTGTGTGTGTGCATGTGTGTCTGTGAACTCTAAAAGAGTAACTGAACAAAATTTTAATGAAAAAAAAATGATGAATAAAGAACTTACACAGTCCATGCTGGATAAACTCCTTTAGAACTATTTTTTCTTGTTTTCAACTTAAAATAGTCTCTTGTTTTAAGTATGCATATCCTATAACTGACAGACCTGACCAATGCTGCCATTACTTCTTTCCTAGTCAGGAATAGAGCCAGTTTTTTACACAAAGCACTAACGTGACTTGTGTAGACCATCACCCTACAGATTCTCCTGATGAGATGAGCTGGTAGGTTACTGACAGGTGATTTACATAAATCTTACATATATTCTCAGTGAGTAAAACATCGTTCTATTTACTGCCTGTAGGTGTCATGACTTCCCTGGGCTCAAGGTCAGTGTGAGCTCTGTAACAATACTATAGAGTATGTTGTGTTATCAATCAGCATAATTTTTTACAGTCATGAGAGCTAGACTTCTGAAGCTAGGTTGCTGACCTCAGGATGCAGTCTGGTCCCTGCTTTACATCTGTCTACTTTCTCATGATATCATTACATGGTGGGGAAAAAGAACTAAACATTCATCCATTCATGTTGGTGCATTGTTGCTGTTGTTTTTTGAGATGTTTGTGTGGGGGGGTGGGTGGTAATAGTTGTGTTTTTGTTGGTTGTTTGTTTTGAAGATGGGATCTCAGGTTGTCCAGGCTGCTTTTGAACTTCTAATTCTCTTGCCTCTGCTTCCCTAATGGAGGAACTGTAACCATCCCTGCAACTATGCTCACTTTTTCATGTGGGCTTTGGAGACAGAACCCAGGTCACCATATGTCAAGTGCCTTACCAACTGAGCCATCTCCCCAGGACCACCTATCTCTTCTTAAAGCAAGATCAGAATGGTGCCATGGAATGAAAACACCCTTCTAATTCCATCTAAACTATTTTCTATAAACCTCACTTCCAAATATATTGCCCTGGAGTTTGGGAATTCATTATATAAATAAGGGAGATGACACAAATATTCAGTTCATAATATTTGATTTCCACAATATTTACAAGTCATGCAATATTAGACAACCTGTGAAAAAACAGGCTCTGGATTCTATATATACCATAAAAGGCTTTAAATTGAATCAAGGAATATGTAATATTCAGAAGAATAAGGGAGAAGGTATATAAAATATTTCACATTTTGGAGGTAGGGGAGTGTATTACATCAAATTTTAATTTGGTGGTAGTCATAGGTTTATGATTGTGTTTTTGTTTGTTGGTTGATTGACAAGCCTCCTTCCCACAAATATCCCATGCTGGCCTGGAACTCAGAATTCTCTCATTGAGTCTCCCATTTCTGAAGTTAGAGCTATGTGCTACCATGCCTGGCTGTTGCAACCGGCTCCACTCTACCTGGCTTGAGACAAAAGACTTAATAGTTACTATAACAAAAAAATGTTGCGGCTTGCTCTGGTCTGCCTGGCTTAGTCTCTCAAAGGCTGAGATTAAAGGCGTAGGCCACCACTGCCCGCCCCAAACTGCCACTCAGTTCTTTAGGTCAGGGTCTAGAGGGAGAGAGAATGGGGATAAGGGGAAGAGATGCTAGGAATGGAGACAAGACAGAGGTTCTGATCCAGTCTCTTTTATTGAAGGGAAATCTGGGGTATTTATACACTTTTGCCACACCCCTTGTAGGGACGTGGATATGACATAAGCCTTGCAGGCGTGGATAGCTGCTTTCTAGCCACTTTCTGTTAAAAGTCGGCTCCCAACACCTGGCAATTACTTAAATTTTAATGAACAAAACTTTTTTGTTTTCTTTTATAATTATTACATTTTTAGCAAAAGGTATGCACTTATAGTAGAAATAATATATTCCTGGTTACTAATTTGATTCTGTTCCCCCACACTGGGATTTAGTGTTCTTGCTAACGGCATTTCAATGATAGAAAGTGTTTTATTAATGAGTCTCACTGGACTTCTAAGTTTTTCAGGATACTAAAGAATAAAGAACTTCACTTAAAAATGTTTAGTACAGAGAGAACTAGCAGGTATCTGATGAACAATGACTAGAAACTGATAGCATTAGAAGAGTCTGTTTGTAAAATACTGGAACTGTTGGGTGAAATCCATGAGAACAGTACAAGTGAATCCGTGGTGTTCTCTCCAGCAGCTGTTTGTGAAGCTGAGATTGGCTTAGTGGCAAATGCTTGTTTGGTGGTAGAAATGAAGCCTTAATTCTAGAGCAATTGATGCCTTGCACTCTCAGGGGCATTATCACAAAGTGTTCTATCACTTACCGAGGAGCTGTTGCCATCTCTCCCCCTTCACAGCCCAGACCCAGTGGATTCCATGTGATGACTAGCAGATTGATGGCTGCTACAAGTGATTGAAATACTCTGACAGAAAGTGTATCTCTGCTCTCTGCTGAAGGGTAAGGCCTTCAAATTCAGTACCCATGACTGACTGATAGGGAATTCAAGTTGTAAATATTGTTTAACTTGTTTGTATAATCAACCATTCGTCCTTATTCGTAGTTCAGTAACACATATGGCAAGCCAAAATCACTTCATAATGCCTTTTATTCTGGAATGACCCATCATCAGGATAGCCATTTAAAGCTATAAAAATGTAAGACAGTCAGTTAAAATTTAATTTCAAGAGAAAAATTAATAAGATATTTCTAAATTGTGTTTCTTTGTCTTCACTAAAGTTGCTATTGCAAGGGTAAAATGCTGTGACCAAAAGCAACTTGGGGAAGAAAGCGTTTGTTTTAGCTTACAGTTCCAGATCACAATCTATCTATCTTCCATGGAAGTCAGAGTATAAACACAAACAGAGCAGGAACCTGAAGCAGAGTATCCTCTCACATACTCTAGCTTGCATCAAGTTGACACTAAAAACTAGCCTTCAATCAATGTCTTCTGAATCCAGAGGGAGAAAGCAGCTTAAAAGATTTACCAGATAAACAAAATGTCATATGCTTTGAAAAACAGAAACGTGGAAGGGTCTCCATGCTGTCTCCTCAGCAGTATAAAAAAGGATAAACTGCTCCAAAGGTAAGGAGAAAATCTTGGACTATCTTCCTGCAGCCTGTGCACAGACTTTCAAGTTTGTATTTTTCTGGAATCATCACCTATACTGGCTTATGCTTTTCCATGATGCAGTTGTTTCTCTGCCTCATCCCTGATCCTGTAAGTAACTCCTCATCAATCTTTCTATTAATAATCCCAACTCATTAGATCTCCAAGTTGAAATCTGGTGTAATAGTTACTTCAGTCTTTTGTGAGTTCCATTTTGAGGGAGAGTAGAACTGTGTGCCCCAGAAAAAGCCTATTACACTGAAGGGGTCTATTCATTTCATTTTTGTCTCAACTCAGAAACTAGGCCATCAGCCATCTGTTCTAGGAGCAGACCTCAAAGTCCAGGAATAAGAAAATAAAATCCCCCACCAGAGAAACAGCCTGAAGAGAGCCACACAAATGGGAGATATCTTGTCTCGGGATAAGCCATCTGTGCTGGAATTATCCAAATCCAGTGGTTAGTCATTCACAACGCAGCAATGCAGTCCACCTGAGGTATACTGGAACCCGACAATGAGATTTTAGATGACCTAACCCTAACATAGTAGCCAATAAAAATTGTACTAGTATCAGGGCTTTGGCCCCTACAAATTACATTAGAGATTATCTAATCTTTCTAGAGAGTTCCCCTTGTTCCCTATAAGAAGACCTGCACGCCTTTGTCTGGCAGTAGTCGCGATTTGATGTGTTGGTGACCCAGCATGCTAGTTATTGCAGCAGAATAAATGCTTTTTCTTGTTGTTGTTCTTGCATACTATTTAAGTCTGGGTGGTCTTTCTTCATTAATTCCTGAACCTTAACAACACAACATTCTAGAATTTCCAAAGACTAGCTTTTACAAGAATGTATGTTTCTATCTTAACCACATTGGGCATTTTATATTTTATCTGGAAATCCTAACATCAGCATCTTTTATAACATTGTATTTCAAGCAACTTTTACCAACCTGTCGGAAGTCCCTTGTTATATAAGCCACACTGGGTTTTGAATCATGGAAACATCAGCATTCACAGAAGCTGTAGAATAAATAGGGAGTAGCAGTGAAATTTATGCTTCAAAAATGAGGTGATTGTGTCTTCTCTGTAAGAATAAAAAAAAAAAACTATCTGTTTCTTTCTTGATAGTACACAAGTAGATGCCAGTTACATGCTATCACCTGAAAGACTAAACCTTTTGTGAGTTGTTTTTTTTCTAAAACACATGTCTCACAACCAGCAATGTTGTACAGGTGAGTATGTCAGAAACTCAGGTGATCAGACATTCTGTACTCTTCCAGACTGCCTAAGATGTCAGGCCAGAAAATGAGTGCCCAGGACCCAGACCTTAATAGCTCCTTTAGGAAATCTCACACTCATTTCTGCTTATATAACACACTGTAGTTATACCAGAACATTAAGGGGCAAGTTATCCTGTTTTGCTCTTTTAAAACCTCAAAAATTGAAAACTTCACTTTTTTCTGACTACCCAGCTTTAAGTTGAGAAATATCAGTAAACTAAAGCTGGCTTTTCACTTCAGACAGTTACACTCATGACACATCTAGCACTTTTCAGTGGAGAGGTTCTCAGGTTTGAGCAAGCACTTGGCTCTTCCCATTAACTATTTACTGTGAAGGGAGTGGGTTGGCTAAGCAATAGTACAGTCTGACTATCGTGACCTTCCCACATTATCTGACATGACAATACACTGAAACAATCAGCAGGCTCCGTAGCTAAAGTTACAACAGTTTTATGCTTTCTTATTCTTGAACTCAAACCACCTGATAAGATGCACATATTAGCGTCATCTTGATATAACGTGGTCCAAGCACAAAGTACAGTAACAATAAAAGAAAGAAATGAAAAAAGAAAAAGTAAACAAAACACACAGCACATAGATGCCATTTTCCTTGATTAAGACATTAACAAGATACCCTCAATAGTACTATTGCTTTATGTCACATGATTCTAGGATAGCTAGGATTTCATATTACCACATTAATAAAAATGAAGATAAGAGTACTGTGCAATTTACTTAGGTTACATGGTTGGATATAGCACAGAACAATGGGAAGCCATGTCTAACAGGCTCCATGTCCTATTACCCTGTGCAAGCAGATGTTCTCCTTCTTATTATAATGCTCCTGTAGATGGTGCTCAGGCCCACTGAACTAACTGAAGAGCCATGGATCCCATATTAGCCAAAGCGTACATTGATGTGTTCTCCAAACTCTGCTTTTATTAAGGTTTACTTTGATCTTCATATTCTGTGAAGCCTTTATCTGTTTGACCTCCACTAACACTCAATGTTCTTGATGCAGACTGGAGGGACAGTGTGCTTTCTTTCTTTAATTTCATTTAATTAAGTGTTAGTTCTGAATATTTAAACATTTTAGGCTTAAAGTTTGTTACCACACTTTGACAAAATTCCAAGACCAACCCTCATCTGTGTTTTTCTCTTTCTTCTTTCTTTCTTTCTTTCTTTCTTTCTTTCTTTCTTTCTCTCTCTCCTTTTTCTTCCTTCCTTCCTTCCTTCCTTCCTTCCTTCCTTCCTTCCTTCCTTTTTATCTTGTGTGTGTGTTTGTTTGTGTGTGTGTGTCTGTGTGCACACACGCATACACACATCGGGGGATGATAATTGTGTACCTGAGGTAACACCATGTAGAAGGATTAGTGTTTAATATTATTATCTCTTTTTGTAGTCATGAAAAAATTTATTGCCAAACAAATGATATTCTAAGGATGCAAAAAAGAAAAAAAATAACAAAATAATTGTGGTTGAGGTCTCAAAAGAGTGCCAGATCAACCTAGAGCAACATGGGTAAAAACTTGTCATTCTAGGCATAAACAGCTGAGTTGGTCTTTAGAGGTTTATGAGAAAGTGTTAAGTCTTTATGTAAAAGTTATAAAAGTCCTGAAAAAGACTATACATAGTAATATAAGGAGAAGACAAAGAAGAAGAAGAAGAAGAAGAAGAAGAAGAAGAAGAAGAAGAAGA
>JANHMN010000007.1:73684501-73753866 GCA_030674055.1 Rhabdomys pumilio | reverse complement strand
CTTCTTCTTCTTCTTCTTCTTCTTCTTCTTCTTCTTCTTCTTCTTCTTCTTCTTCTCTCTCTCTCTCTCTCTCTCTCTCTCTCTCTCTCTCTCTCTCTCTCCCTCTCTCTCTCTGTGTGTATTAAAATAGCACATTTCCATATGGGTTTTCAAACATCCTTAGTGTTAGTTATCACTCCTCTCACCCTTGTACACATTACTGTCCTACCCAACTTTCCTTTGAAGACTTTCTTCCCTACCAGTCCCTTTTCTACCCCACATTACCCGTGTTCAATTCCCTTCCCTTTAAGGTGCACTTCATGTTAAAAAACAGAAATCTAAACATTTAAGGATAAATCCACATCTGAGTGAGAATATAGGATGTTTGTCTTTGTGAAGTAGAGTTACTCGGTATAAAATTTTCTAGTTTCATCCATTTGCCTGAACATTTCAAAATTTCATTTTACAGTTGAATGAAACTCCATTATGAATAAGTACCTCGTTCTTAACATCCATTCATTAGGTGGTGTGCCCTGGCTCTTGTGAAGAGACAAGTGATGAACATTGGTGAGTATGTGTCTCTACAGTAGGCAAGAAGAGTTCTTTGGGTGTGTGTCCAGGAGTGGTATAGCTGGGTCATGCTTACACTGTGGGACTTCTTACAGTATTTAGAGGATCTGTAACATATATCTTCCTAGTGACTGCACCTGTTTTCATTCTTACCAACAGTAATAAGGATGATCCCCTCCCCAACATACCCAGGAGCATTTGCTTTCTTAACCTTAGTCACTTTGAGTGAGATAAGACAATATCTTAATTTTATTTGCATCTTTCTGATAGCTAAAGATAATGATTATTTTACAAGATATTTCATAGCCATATGTATGTCTTCTTGGAAAACTCCCTTGCTTAGTTTTATAACTATTTTTTACACTGGGTTGCCCACTTCTTTGTTTCTTTGTTTCTTAGGTTCTTTATAAATTTTGGATACTAATCCTTTGTCAGATATATGGATAGTCATCTTGCCAGAGGCACTTTACAAGTTGGATACAATTTCACACTAAAGCCCCAACAAAATTCTTCACGGGAATTTAGAAATAATCTTAAAATTTATATAAAAATATGAATGATTCAAGACAGTCCTAAAAAAATAAATACACTACTGGAAATATCACCATCTCTGATTTCAGATTATATTACAAAGCTATAATGGTGAACTAAATAAATGAATAAATAAATAAATAAATATCAATACAATACTGGCACAAAAAGAGACACAGTGATCAGTGAAATAGAATTGAAGTCGCAAATATAGCCACCTGAGTTTTGATGATAATGCCAAAAATACATATTATGGAAAAGAATGTCCCTTTAGCAAATGTGCTAAACCAGTGATTCTCAACTTTCCTAATGTTGTGACCCTTTAAAACAATTTCCTGTATTGTGGTAAACTCCTCCCAGCACCAAAATTATTTTCAGTAATAATTTCAGTAAACTGTAAGTTTGCTACTGTTATAAATTGTAATGTGAATATTTTTAGAGAGTGAGGTTTGCAAAGAATTTGAGAACCACTGCACTAGACAAACAGGATAGTCACATGTAAATGAATAAAACTTGATTTTTTAAAAATTTCTCATTCTGCAGATGAATCCTTTCTAAATGGATCAAGGATCTTAATGCTAGGTCTGAAACTTTGAAACATCTAGAAGAAAGATTAGAGAATACAATTAAGAACACAGACTTAAGTATACACTCTCTGAATATGACCCCAATAGCTTGGAAAATAGCTTTAGTGATCACCAACTTGAACCTCAGAAACCTAAAAAGTAAGCTTCTTCTGTGCTGCAAACTGTTAATTTACTGAAAAAGCTACCTACAGGTCTGAAAAAGATCTTTGATATTGCATTCTTACGTTATCTACTTACTGACCTTTGCACAGCATTCAGATATACCTCATTGAGCCTTGTGACCACTGTGCTACTGAGTCATTTTTCAGCTGTCATTAAGAGGTTTATTATGTATTATGCATTGTTATTTTTTCACAGCAGTCTTTAGGAAAATTTATTGAATATTTTCATTTTCATATTTGAAAATGTTCTGTACACTGCTGAGATGTAAGATATTCATTTTATAATTAAATCTATAAAAATTTACTCTATGAATTATATATCTACACACAAACACATATATATACACACATACACACACACACACACACACACACACACACACATATATATATATATGTGTGTATATATATATATATATATAGTGGTTTAAAATTTCTTTACTTCAACAGTTTTTACTAGTCACATTTTTTTCATAGTACTTCTGTTATATGAATAGTTTTTTGTAGTTTGTCATCTTTAACATAGATGGGAAAAACTCTAAAGGTGAGACTATAATCACTGTGTACTCAGATATTAAACACACTCTGTAGGTTAAATCACAACAGATTTAAAATATACCTAAAGTTCCCACCCAGAAGGGAAGTTCTGTAAGTAGTAAGGTAGAAGAATGTAGATGGAAGTCTGCTTCAAGTAGATGAAAGGACAGGTATGAAAAGGAGACACCTGAACATCTGTCAGCAGAGAATCACAACAGCTGGAAGGCATATGCTAACAACCTAAGAAATTCAAATAAGAAGGTATGGATACACATTGGAAGACAGCCTGTCCTTGATCTAGATGTTCTTCTTCAGTTTTATGACACACACACACACACACACACACACACACACACACACACACACACAGCATATATAGCATTATATAATATATATGCAAGCAAATGTGCATAGCAGTGCTAAAATACAGAATGATGTCATTTTTAATTCAGACGCTGTGACACATTACTGGAATCAGACTCACTGCAGATTCCATAAGTAAAGGATAGACGTTCCAGTTGTATCCTTAGAATCTTTCTTTATGGTGTGGCTGGAAGGAGGCAGTAGCTTCAAACTAGAGGACAGTTAAGCCTAGCAAGTCAGGTATAGAAGAGAAGTAATGATTTCCTATGTGGCAGGTACCCCCATTTCTATCAGTTAATCATTGTGGAGAAGTACTGCATGTAGCTCTATGGAGTGGTGAAATAGAACATCGGTATAAAGGAAAGACAGGGCCTAAGAAATAACTTAGCCTCCACAAAGACCTGGGATACAATGCAGTTACACGGAATGTGGAAACTTCAGACATAAAAAGAACTCAACATTTTAATAAAGAATTTTTCAATCATGACATACAACATACTCACACGAAAATACCATTATCTCTCTGAATTTCACAATTAGCTAAGTATCTTATGTTTTTTATATAAAAAGCAAAATCAACCTTCAAATTCTCCAATCTTATCCTATTAGAGGAAAGCTGGTTTGATGAATATGCTGAAAACCCACTTGTCTATTATATTCAAGTGAGGTATTATACTTAAATATTTTTTACAGGTACAATGAAATCAGCCCTTGGTTCTGGTCAAGTAGGCTTTCTTGAATAAATACAAAAAACCAAACAATAATTGTCAGCATTCAAAGAAGAGGGAATAAAAGGTCAGAATGAGAAATAAGACAAGAATGGACCTCAAAAATGAGGAGCAGAAAGAAATATAAAAGGATTCTAAACAGCACCTTCTCTGGCTACTCTAAGGAAGAAGCATGTCTGTGCATCCCAGAGAAAATCATAGGAAAGAGAAAGCACAATAGCACAAAGCAACAGATACACAAATCAAAACCTATCACATAAAAAGTGAGATCAGTGCTTGCAATAAGAGATGGGTGTAGTTGAAAACAGAATTAAAAATTTGAAAGTTCACATACAGAAATTACTCCATAACAAGAAAGACAAAGAGGAGAAAAAGAAACTGGGAGAAAGGGTCAAAGAAAGTTTAGATGCAGAGATGGTGTCTTATTTGGGTTTCTATTGTTAGACCAACACCATGAGCGAAAAGTAAGTTGTAAAGTATTTATTCTGCTTATACTTCTGTAGATGATTCACTGCCAATACCACAGTAAAAGTAGATGTGTTAATTAAAAAAAAATCTTATGTTTCAGTGAATAAAATATAAAACATACTAGCAAGTTGATTAGACCTTTCAAAAGAGATAAAAAAAATAATGGTTAATTTGAAAACATACTGATAATAAGAGATTTGCCCTGTGGGTACTAAATAGTTCAATACAGTGAACAATTTCAAGGTAATTTACCAGTAAGATCATCAACATACTTGTGCTTTTTTTTTTATTCACATGTCTGAGTAACATATGTCTCTTTCTTTGAAATCGTTCTAGGCCTCAAAGTTAAATACAACTTTTATTTATATTAACAATACAAAAACACGCAAACGGGTTCTAACGCAGTGTTAGTGTGTTACTTGGTTTTAACATAAGTACAGATTTACTGTTGCGTGTATTTTGTATATTGTACATGTTACTGGGAAAAATGTGAATTATGTGTGTAGAGGCCATAGGACTTCCATCAGTTTCTTTGTACCTTCCACCATGACTCTGGGGATACAACTCAGGCTGTCAGACTCAGACATCAGTACTTTGTTCTTATGAACTATCCCGATGGCCTGTGATTTTTGTTGTTTACTGGATTTTGTTGTTACAATTTACAGAAGTTATGGAACGTGATAATTTATATGTGAGTTCTTGGGATGTTTAAATGTCATGATTTAATTTACGTAGAATTGGGTAGGGACAAAACGAGTCTTACCTTAGCATTTGCTTACTGAAGGACTGACTGCTGCAATGGCTGAAAAGGACAGTTCTTTGGTTTAAAACACTCAGAAAATGCTCTTCAGTACAAATACCAATTATCAAAAAATAAAGATTCCTCAATAAGATTAAAGCCCTGAGAGACCAAATCTTTTAAGTTCAGACTCCATTTTAGAAAACTTGAACTCAGATAAACTAACAGGCCAGTACATAACATAAGTTTTTTAACTACCCTCCAACAAAATCCAAGCCTAGCTTCAGTTTCTAGGCTAACCCCAACAGATCAGCGTCTCCAGGTTAATTTCCCCCAACAAATTCAACATTTCCAAGTTAATTCCCAACAAGCCCACCCCCTGCCTAATGACCACCAATGTAGAGGGAAGCAGAAGTTAGATTTATGGTTTGATTCCGAGCACCAGCCAATTATGCTAAAGGCCACAGGAGCTCTCCAATTAGATGTTTGCCAAGCTAGAAGTGCTCACCACCCCCACCCCTGCTTGCTGCATTCTATAGAGCCTTACTCCTATAGATGTTTGGGGCTCCTCTTCATCAAAGCTATCCTGCTGTGTCAGAGCTGGCAGGCAGGAAGCCCAAATTGGGCTCAAGCTTGTGAATAAAGACTGTGGTATAATCGCATCGAATCTGCTCCTGACTAGTCTATCGGAGTTCGAAAACTTCCTTGGGAGAACAGCCACAATTGATGAGCCACAGTGGCCTTTTCCAGTGATCCTGTAAGTGTCCCCCGAGCTGATAACGTTGTTAACCCATCTTTTCATATCCATTTTTCCTCGGTTCTCGGATTAATCATCTACATCTGCTGTCACATGACATTTCTTTCCACCCCTGGAATGGTTTCTGAGCTTGAAAGTAGAAATAGGCAGACTTCAGAGTAACGTAAAATGAGCTAAATTATAAATGGTTTTTTCTTCTGATAATGTAATGTGTGCTGTGCTCCTTGGGCCCAGAACTCAACTCTGAGGTACTCAGTAGTTCGTGGCTGATGATATTCCAGAGAAAACGAGCAGGGATTTGTACTTTAATGTTAGTTTCAAAATAGCGAATTGTCTGGTTTATATATTGGTCCAACTGGCAGTAGCACTTGCTGTTTGTAAAACATAAGGAATTTTAAAATTCTACAAAGTTATTATGGGAGACCAAATCTTTTAAATTCAGAATTCTTTTTAGAAAACTCAGGTAAAATAAGAAGCAAGAACCTACCATTAGTTTTCAAGTTATTCCCCAACAAAAGCTGAGCCTGACTCTAGTTTCTAGGCTAACCCCCAACAAATCCAACGTTTCCAGGTTAATTCCTAAAAATCCTGCCCGCTGTCTAACAATTACCAATACAAAGAGTAGCAAATTTAAGTTTATGGTTTCATTCCCAGCACCAGTCAATTACACTAAAGGCCATAGTACTTGCCAGGCCACAAACACCCACTCCCTCTTACTGCTTTCTATAAACCCTTAGATGTTCAGTGTTCCTCTCCACCAAAACTGTCCTGCGTGTCAGTGGTGGGCTGAGGGGCCTGAGCTGGTTCAAATAAAGATACTATTGTGATTTGCATTGGATCAGCTCCTGTCCATTTTTTGGGGGGGCGGGGGGCGTTCACTAACACTTCCCTGGCACTACAGTTAAATGATTTGTTATACACCTTTTTATTTATGTAATATCTTCCTATGCTCTCTTTCCTTGAAAAATATTACTGATTATTTTCCATCAATGAACTGCTACAGACAGGATTTCCTATGTCTCCCGCCCCGACCCCGGCCACAAGAGTCATTGATGAGCGTTAGTGTGGACTATGCTGCTTGATTCTATTGGAACCTCACAGAGGTGCTCTTAGCTTGAACTGTATTATTTATAGAATTTCAAGGGATGTACTTTCTCTAAATTACAGAACACAAAAAACCTGGCATGGATACATGTCTTCCATGCTCCCATGGCTTGCCTTGCTCGCAGTACTTGCTACAAATGATTTATGAGTATTTGTATGCTAGAGAATTAAAAAGAAAACCACTTTGTTTTAACCTATTTCTTTATTTTATAGCGTTTATCTTAAAATACACAAAATTTTCAAGTTGATATTTATTAATATTAAATTTGAAAGAAAGGATTGGATTTTTTAAATGGCCGCAGAAATGTAATTCTATTTCATTTTTATAGCAAAATTGACAGGGGAGGGAGGGTGGAAAAAGGTAAGCAGACAGGGAAAAACAGCTTTTGGGGTGGGAATGGCTCTATTTCATTGTATTACTTTGGAAACACTGCCATCTAGTGGATATATGTAATAATGTATTGCTATGTGGGTCTGGATGTCAGAATTCAATGTAATTGCATAATGAAGTCTAATTAGAGAGACAGAAAAAAAATTTTAAAAAAAAATTATAGCAATTGAAATTCACTAGGCACCATCAGACATCTATTCATCTGCCAATGAAATTGAAAAATAAGAGTGACTTTTTAGGCTGCAAAGTGCCACTTAGTGCAGAATAAGGAAACAGTCAGCAGTTTGCCCTTGGGGAAGGTTAAGCAGGCTTCAGATTCCAGGCTGGCTGGAGAAACGCTCAGAGGAGCTTACAGTAATCCACACCCTCATCCATATTAAAGACTTGGCCCCCAAATATTCTATGCCTTGTGTTTGTTTCCCCTTGATTACCAATGTATTTATCTAAAACATGCTTTGAGACTGAGTAGAGGTAATGCTGTCGACCTCTCTGAATGTTTTCGTTAGTATGTATTAATATTACATGATAATAGTTTTCATGATGACATTTCTAAGTATATATAAAGTACTTTGATCATACTTGCTCCCCCATGACCTGTTTTTCTATCCCTCCAGTTGACTGGTACCTCTTGTCGATCGATAATTATTTAACACTAATCTGCCATTTGAATAAATGTGAGATTTGACTTCATGGTTTGCAAAGTAGTTTTTTATGTTGTTCTTATTAATTCTTGAAACACATATTAATATTTTCTATAATAGTTCTGTCACTTTCATAGAAAAATTAAACTCACAAGTGTAAGAGAATATGGAAAATAACACTAGTTATGACTGACTTGTTGGAATATTATTTCCATTTGTTGACCAGTTACAATGTCTATAGCATGTTAGAAATAATATACTATATAGGGGATGGACCGGTCACCAAAATACTAATGAATAATATCATTGATTATATACCTGCTTTCCAACATTTCAAATTTACCTCATATTTTTCTCCAGGGTCAACTTCTATACCATCAATGATTCTAGCAGGAAAATCTTAGAATGAATTCAGAAATCTTAGGGTTTACTAAAAAAATAACAAGAATTTGGCAGGGCCTGAGAGCTGACAGGGCTAGTTCATACAGGAAAAGCAGGCACTGTTAGCTCAACAGCGTGAAGAAGGAAGCAGACAGCTGTAACTGGACAGAACATTCAGGGAGAGCCCAGAGAAACAGTCTTGACCAAGTCAGAAATGGTGCACTGGGAATGCTGGAAATGCAGAACTGAAAACAGCTTCTGCCTTCCATCTAAGCCCAGACTCTATTGCATCATTGCTAGAAAAAGTCAGGAACCAGGGACCAGGACTGAGCAATGTATCTTTGTGCCTCATGTTGTGTCAATGTGATTGCATTAAGTGATGTCCAAAGGGTAGGATGAACATTAATGCATGTTTGTGAGTGTGATCTCTTGGATAAAGGTGGGAGGGACATCACCTAATTCTCTCCTCCCTCCCCTCTCTATCCTCCTTCCTATCACCATCAATCGGCATCTTCTCTTGTCCTGGATTTAAGGGTTGCTGGTTCTCAGGCTGGCCCCTTGGCTTCTCAGGATTCCAGGGCTCTGCGGGCAGAAGTGGAGAGAAAATCTAAAGGACTTAATGGAGACGCCCTTACCTCAATAGCAGCTCATATCTCTGCACGAAGTAGTACCAATGCCAGTTCTTATCAGAGTGTCATCTGCTCCCAGAAACTTCATTTTGACACTTGAACACAGCCTTTGCTCAAGTCCTTAGTGCATGGGAATCATCGGGCACTACAAATTCCCAAATTTCATGAGTGAAATTTAGTTCACCTCCCATTAATATTCAAATATATGTATGTGTCAATATTCCATTGTAACAACATGTTTTTAAATATTTGGAAATCATTTATAAAATAGGAAACATAATCCCTAGTAATATTTTTCAATTATTAATTAAAAGCAACAGAAAATTAAAAATAAAATTATACTATATAATAGTAGTCCATACGTATAACTAAAATGTACTTTATCTACAATAAGAAATATTATTAGATAAACTTATGGCTAATAAAAGTTAGTACCTATAGAGAAGGAGGAAAGGAATGAATACAGCAATGATACTGGAAGTACAACTTTTCTGGATAAATTTTATTTTGTGTTTTATCATAAATTTTGTTAAAAAAACAAGTTTCCAAAAGCTGAAACAAAGAGGTATATTTAAAAGCTGTGTGTGCTCTTGGGGAGTCAAGGCTGTAGCCGAAGTCAGAAGCTGAACTTGACAACAAGAAGGCAGAGCTGGAGAGGTGGAGTCAGGATTCAGGATAATCAGTGAGTTCAATGTATGAGACTTGGAGCTTTCTCCTCTCTGGAATTCTGGTTTTGCTGTTATTTTGCAGGAACTATTATTTCTTCTTGGAATAAGAAAGCATATATAATCCATTTTACATCTATAAGAGCCCACAAATACTAGAGTTTAGATTTTTAAAGAACTTAAACTTTTAAAAATAGAATCTATTTGTATGGGGTTTTTGGTTTGGTGTTTGAGGCAAGGTCTTACCCTGTAGCCTTGACTGCCCTGTAATATATTACGTAAACCAGGTTGTCCTCAGACCCTACCAGTCTTTGCTTCCCAAGTGCTGAGATTAACATCGTGTGCCACAATTCCTAACTGAAAGCTTTGGAATTTTTAAAGATTCTTGGTGTGTTTAAAGTTCTACTATATTACATATAAAATATTAACATGAAGTCCTAGAGACAAACAGGAAAGAGAAGGTTACACTCTTACAGTGACATGTTTGTGCATCAAGTTGAAAAGGGATGGATTACATTGGTTGATTTTTATTTTCAACTTGACCGTAATTGAGAAATTCTCTCCACCTAGTGGACCTGTGGACACTCTATGGGAATTCCAGGGCTGTACTCATAGCAGTGGAGGTTAAAAGTCACGTCAGAAGACAGTCACAGACCTGCCCAGGAAAGAGGCCCAGAGACCTACCTGTAGCTGCACAGGTAGACCCATAGACACACAGAGGATCCCCTGCCACATGGTGCTGAAGAAGGAAGATTGTGGGGCAGTAGGCTGTGAGAAGCAGCTGGGTGCTTGGTTGAGCACAAGCTTGGAACCCTGGAACCTTTATCAGACGGCAGTAGTTCAGTTTTGCTCCCAGGCCCTGGTTCTTTTCATTTATTTTCAGCCCTCCAACTGTAAGGCCCCCCCAAGAAGGGAGGACCTCACCCAAGTTTCAAAAATTTGCGGCCACCCCAGTAACTCGTAAGACACCGAACTTGATGGAATAAGCAAGAGGCATATTTTAATCAGTATACTAAGGTCAAGACCTATGACCCACACAGGGGCCATGGGGTCTGACCCCGGAGCTTTGGAGACAGAGAGAATTTAAAGGCAAAAACCACAACTCAGGGGGGAAAACCACAACCCAGGGGAAGTGAAGGAGGGTTATTGGAGAACACCTGTGGAAAGTTCCAGCCCATTATTCAGTTTGTGACAGGGTACAAGGAAAAGTCAGGGAGAACATTCTGTATGGGCTATTCTCTAAGAGCCTGTATGTAATCAGCCATCTATCTTGTAGTCAGCCAAGTTCCTGAAACACAGAGCTCATGACCAAGCTGACCTGTACTCTTGTTTCTGCCCAGCCTGTTAGGAGATTTTAAAAATTTTAACCCTTTCACAACAACCACTCCCACAGAGAGGTCTAACAATCATGAGGAACAGGCCTCAGGCCCTAGAGAGATTTACATACTAATGAGGTACCTGAAGGCCAGAGGGTGGAGCCAATTAAGCATTCTTCCCCAGACCCTCCCCACTATTTAACTCAGGTCTGCCCTGGGTTTGGGGGGCGGGGGGTGTGCATGCAGATCCATCCACCATCCGCCATGACATTAAAGCCCATAAAAACCCATAGATTTTCAGGTGTTATTGGGGCCTCAGGCCATGAGGAGCCGTGGAGAGGCCTTTAGTGAGCCACAACTGCTGTACCTAACTTCCAGCCTGGAGGAACTCTCAGAGTTCTCAGCTACCCAACTCACAGGTGGAGGGACTCCTTGTGTTCTCCAGCCACAATTACCTACAGAAGATGTCTATAGAACCACCCTCTGCTATGCCATACAGGAGGGCTGTAGACACCCAGAGATCCATCAGCCTCATGGCTCACCTGCAGTGGAAGCTATTATAATATATAAGTGTATGGTGGACAGATGGGAGAGAAAGAGTGGCAGAACAGTTTGAGAGCATTGAAAAGGGAGATGGAACTGAAGATGTGAGGGAGGGAAAGAATAGCCTGTTGTGAATAGTCAGTCCTGCCATGTGAGGCCCTGATGAAGTCACGGGCAGGGCTGTCTCTGAAGGTCATGCCTGGGTCCTTGGCTATGCAGCATCAGGGGTCAGTGTCAATGTCAATGGCTCATATTACCACTAGAGACCATGGGGATGTCCCTGGTCTGTGCAACTGCCTGGGCTCATGTGGTTGTCTAGGGACTGTGAAGAACTGGTCCACCACTCTCTGGTTCTTTCACTCGCTCTGGAGAGCTTCTCCTGGTGACAGCATTCAGGAGAGTGAGCCCTGTGCCTCGAAAGGGCAACATAATGGAGCTGGCTTTGGTGGCAGGAGCCAAGATGAGCTAAGACCAGGGTATGATTCTGAAAGAAGTGACTCCACCTCTCCTCTGCTGTGAGGTGGTTTTGTTGCTGGGGTCACGACGGGAGCTAAAGAACTGGCTCTGCCCCTCAGTGGAAGCAGCATACGAGCAGGGCCTGCACATTGCCTGAATACCACAATAGAGCTGGCTCTGGAGTTGTGGGTCGGGGTGAGCTATGCCCCTGAGCATGAGTGCAGAAGAACTGACCTATTGCTTGTCTACTTCGAGGCAGAGTGGGCTTGTGGGTGATGCCTCCCTGTCTTGCCCCTTGCCACCTGCAGTAGTAGGGATATGGGGCCCTAAGGTCATGAGATCGGGAGAGTGGGCCCTGCACCTCACCAGGGTAGCAGGATAGATCTGACCCTAGTGGAAGAGGCATATGGGTAAGCTGCCTAAAAGAAATGAGCTCACGAGGGCTGGCCCAGTGCCTTCTTGGCTGCAGCACTTGGGAGAATGCCACCCTCGCCCCCCACTCCTCCTACCCCCTCAAGATCCCCCCCCCCACTGCAGCCACACACACACACACCCAGTGCCTGGACTGAGCAGGTACTCAGCAAGTGGGGCTGGCTTTGGAGGCAAAGGTGTGGATTTGGATGCCCTGAGGGCATGAGAGCAGGAGAGCTGACCTTGCCTCCTGGTGATGGCAGCATTGGGTGGCCTACCTTAAGCAGTGCTGGAGAGCTTGCTCTAGTGGTGTAGATGAAGGAAGTCACCAAGCTGACCAGCTAGCTCTCCCACTCAGGCCCAGATCCAGGGCTTTGAATTGGTTCACCCTAAAATCTACATCACATTTGAACTGTTTGGGCCTGAGAAAGACCAGATCCTGCTGATCCAAAGCTGCAGGGGAAAGGCAGAACAACTGGGGGCAGTCCCTGTGAGGATCCACAATCAATGGTGTTACAGAAGCCAGAGACTTCCAGTCACACTAGTGACTCATTGCGGTGAACCTTCATGGGTGAAGATGTGTAGACGCAAGGATATATCGTGGGGCACACTGCAACATGCCACAGCTTCCATAATGAGATGTTTTCTATGCTTTGTTTATATTTTGTGTGTGTATTTTATTTGGGGGAGAGGATACAAGGGTGGACAGTCAATACAAGGGGATGGAGAGATGGGTGGTACTGGGGTGCGTGAAGTGAAACTCACAATGACTCAAAAGGTTTACAAAAAAATAGTCTGTCTTTTATAATAACATCTTAAAATATTTGGAACATTGTAAGATATAATGCAGGAAACTAACAAAATCAGAAATAATTAAGGAACTAACCTTTGCACAGCAGTTATTCATTAAAAGATAACAATTAAGAATTCATCTGTTTTAATAAGACAGCCTAAAGAAGAAAGACGCCTTTACAGAAAACTTCCAGTTGGTAAACATGGAAGAGAGTTTAGACATTGTAGTGCTGCAAGTTTTAATTAAGTGTTTGATTCAGAAAATTCTCCCTTAGTGAAAGACTGAATAAAAACACATGCAAAAACATTCTGACAAAGCCACAGAGAGCACAGGACACCAGCTATGACATGTGCTCGACCCAGAAGTTAAGCCCAGAATTAACCAAGGCTTGTGATACCATTTTTTTTACAGGAAAGATAAGAAATATAGATGCTGTTAAAATGTCATTCAAACAGACAAAGAATCCCAGCATGGCAGACACTTAGAGGATAGCTAATGGTTTTATAAGAGGTTCCCAATTTTTACAATAAAGACAAAGAGGAAATGGGAAGAGCTTCCAATAGGCACCAAACTGAAGAATACATGTAGAAGACAGAGAAAATGTCATGCCATGCAACTAACCCACAGTCAACCAGTGTTTTCTGCCTACCTACTGGACTGGCTAAAATTAAAATGAGTATTATTTCTAGTGCTTTTGGTTTAATTCTCTTTTTCACCGCACTCACAGAGTCCTCAATTTGTTGTTGCCGTTAAAGGTGATTAAAGGTGATTTGCACTTTTGGCTCAGGGATACTGCTTTCTTTCAGGTAATCGATGTAAAGAAGGTTCTCATGTCATGATTCTCTGTTTCTCACTGAAACAAATTCTTTCCTGTTTGAATAGGTTTTTTTTGTTGTTGTTGTTTCTTTTTATTCTCTTACTAGTATCTTAATGAACATACCTTTGTAATTTAAGAAAGTCCAATTTCTTTTTGTTTCATTTGTTTATTGGGTTGTGCTTTTGCATTTTGGAAGGAAAGAGAGAGAGGGGGGAGGGGGAGGGAGAAAAAGAAAGAGAGGGAGGGAGAAATAGAGGAAGGGAGAAGAAGAAGAAGAAGAAGAAGAAGAAGAAGAAGAAGAAGAAGAAGAAGAAGAAGAAGAAGAAGAAGAAGAAGAAGAAGAAGAAGAGAAGGAGGAGGAGGAGGAGGAAGATGAGGAGGAGGAGGAGGAGGAAGGAAGGAGGGAAGGAAGGAAGGAAAAAATCTTTTATCTTCAACATTATCTATGTTTTTACATCAATTATTTTTCAGAAGTTTCACAGTTTTGTTTTTATATCTCAATCTATAATATACTACAAGTTAACATTTGTCAATGCTGCAGGCCATGCTCTTCTGTAGGTAGACCCTTTGTTTGGCCCTCCTTGTACTCAGTGAATCTTTTATCCTGTTCTTTGACTCACCTCATAGTCTTGAAATCAGTTACTGTCGTGGTAATTCTGAAAGCCTGGTAATGCTGCACTGGCTTTCTAGGGTTTTGCTTCCCACATAAAGTTTTGTTACTATCCAAGAATCACCAAAGAATGATAGACCAGACTCAGATAAAAGCAAAGAGCATTTGTTTAGCTAAATTTTCTGCATGCAGGGGTTTCTGCATTCAGGAATGGAGACCCCTAGTAGGCTTACAGTTCCAGCTTCTGTTATCAGAAAAGGTATGTGCCCTTTTACTTTGGTTGGTTTGCTCTATTTTTAGGAGGCTGACTGATTCTACAATTGCTTAGACTCTGAAGACTTCCCAGGGGGTTGCTTACTCATTCTATCTATCTATTCTTCCTTCAGGCCAGATAACAAGGTGTCCTCAGGCTGAGTGCCTGAGGCTGTGATTGGCTGACCACAGATTCTTGGATCAGGGTTCTGATTTCTGGGAAACGGAAACATAGGCCTAGTCTCCCAAACTGCCAGTTTGCAGGCTGTCAAGGCATCAAGCTGGCCCTAGATAACTCAGTCCTCTCAGTTTAGTTTGTCTATATGTCCTTAACATTTTAATCAATACCATGTTGAATCTACATAAACCAACTTGAGAAAACCTGATTACTGATTGTTGTACAGATTTCTTCAGAATGTCTTTAGCATCCTTTCGTTATGATGGGATGAGCAGTGATAACCTCTTGGTTTATTTTTCTTTAGTACAAATAAATTTATGACTAGTCACTTGTTTTCTTGATTAGTTTAGAAAAAAATTTAGCAATTTCATTAATTTTTCTAAGGAACAAGTTTTTGTAATTTCCTTGCAATTCTTTTGATTTCTTCTTTAATTGGTATTATCTTTTCTTGTACTTACTGCAGACATAAATTTCTACTCATAGTGTTTGTTCAAGATGGAGTTTAGATTATTGATTTTAGTTCTTTTTCTAGTCTACTACATCCATGGAATACTATGAATGTGTTCTTTGATTACCCAGTTGTACTGGCTGGTTTTGTGTGTCAACTTGACACAAGCTAGTAGAGTTATCACAGAGAAAGGAGCCTCCCTTGAGGTAATGACTCCATGAGACCCAGCTGTAAGGCATTTTCTCAATTAGTGATCAAGGGGGAAGGGCCCAATCCACTGTGCGTGGTGCCATCCCTTGGCTGGTAGTACTGGGTTCTATGAGAAAGCAGGCTGAGTAAGCCAAGGGAAGCAATCCAGTAAATAGCACCCTTCCATGGTCTTTGCATCAGCTCCTGCCTCCAAGTGAATTCCTGTCCTGATTTTATTTGGTGATGAACAGCAATGTGGAAGTCAAAGCTGAATAAACCCTTTCCTTCCCAACTTGCTTCTTGGTCATGATGTTTTGTGCAGGAGTACAAACCCTGACTAAGATAACAGTACTACAAGACTTATTCTATCATATGTGATTTATTCCTCATTTCAATTAAGGTTTAAGAACATGGTGTCTGAAATTCCTATTTTGTTCCTTTGAATTTTTAATATGTGTCCCTGTCTTTATGGACTGCCCTAAATTTCTATTTAGTTCCTTAATTTGGTGTAGAGATTCTAGTTTATTCCACCAATTGTGTTCTAAATATTTTGAAGTTTCGTAAGATTTTGCAGAAAAGAAAAGAATGGAGGACATTTTGGAGAATCCATATTATCATTCTTTACTCCGCTCCATTGTTCTTTATTAAGTTAAAGACACATCTGAAAGAGTATGTGACAGTAGGTGACATTATCTAGAAGAAATTAGTGCAATCCTGGAGTGAAAAATGGAGGCATTTTCATTGACAAAGAGGTTATAAGTTGAACATTATATATTCTTTAGAAGAATAATCATAAGTGCACAATGATATTATCTAAAAGGTTTAAAATTCTGTGAAATACACTAGAAAAGTTCGTCTTTCATTTCTGATTTTCATTCCTTGTCACATCTTTGCAGGATGACTTCAAGTCCTTCATTTGCATAATGACTTCGCTTTAATGTTTTCTTGTTTTATTTTGTGATAGCTTTAGATATTTATTTATTCTATTTCATGTGTGTGAGTATTTTGCTTACGTGGATGTTTGTGTAGCATGTATATGACTGGTGCCCATGGAGATCAGAAGAGGGTATAGTGCGGCCTAGAACTGGAAATACAGAAGGCTGACATGAGATGACATGTGGATGTTGGGAACCATGCCTGGATCCTTTAAGAACAATCCATGCTCTTAAGTTCTGAGCCATATCATTTGCCCCTAGATATGTTTTCTTAGATACAGCCCCCTCAAAGTAAAAGAAATATTTTATTGGAAAAGTATTAAGGGCTCTCTAGCATATACAGTATGTATTCAAGACCTGAAAGGTATGACTCAGGAAACTGATTCAGGTTAGGACCAATCAAACAGAAGAAGTCCTTACCTTTTTATTATATGCACTGCTGCATGTGCCAGTTGGGGAGTAAGCTTGGGAGGAAATCTATCCTTCTTCATTGGGGATTTTAACCCCAAGAGGAGTTTCTACATCTGCAGCAGAATTTCTGATACTACCTGAGCTAACTGCAGGATGTTCACAGTAAATCTCTACAGATGATTTCAGCCAGATTTCCCTAGGATGCATCTTGAGCTGTTTGGTTATCTTTGCTTGTTAGGAAACTATGCTAATCTCCAAAGATTTCACAGTAGTAATAATACAGATGCTATTTATCATTTTTATTAGGAATTGCCTAGTGATTTATCTTAAAGCAAATTTAATTTAGGGGCTAAACGCCTTTTTATTTACATAAGAACTACTTCTAGGAAAAAGAGTTGTAAATTGCTTCTTAAATTTTGGACATTTAACTGCTTGCTAGATTCTCCACTAAGGATAATGAAAGGGATAGAAACAAGAAGAATTTAGCTGGAAAAACAATTGTCACAATGATTGATACAGGGGCTAACAAAATCTTGTCAAGTATGTAGGGATTTCTTTATAATAATGGTTCTTTGTAGTCCATTTTACATCCCAGACTTCATTATAATTCACAAACTGTTTTCTTTGTGTAGACTACCTTATTTACTTTATGATGAAGACTTTGTAGGTAGAGAGAATTTCAATTTCTATGGGGCTTCAGTATCCAAAGATACTGAAAAATATGTTTGGTTGCCTTGAACAAAGAGTCACTACGTTTGAAATCTGCAAGATTTTTCATTTTTTTTGTGTGTGTTTATTTTACAAATAAATACAAACATATAATACTGTGCTTTCACATGAGAAATCTATTCTAAAGCCTCTTTTACAAGAGCCATAGCAGATTGTGAATTTATATCTGAAAATATAAACAGAAAAAGATCATGTACCATCAGATATTTGATAATTTTTTTTTCTTATTTACAGAACCCCACAATGAAGAGGAGCAACACACCTTAAGGGATCTGTTAGGGGTCACAGAGATAGCATGCATTCAGATACAGGAAATAAACTAACAGCTATCAAATGAGTGTTTAGGATGGGGCTCAGGGCTGCAGTGCTTGCTCAGTATTCCTGAAAACCTGTATTAGACCCCTAGTAAACCCCACCCCTCAGGAAAAAAAATAAATTCATCCAAAGGAAAAGTTAACTTGTTTAGGGTAGTGGTTATTTAAATTATTTAAAAAGCAAAAGTCATTTATGTAATGGCAAAAACTCACCTTTTCCCAAACAACAATAATAACAACCAAAAGTTTGAGGAGATAAAAAGTAAAGAAAGTACTTAATGAAACAGTTGCATTTTTTTTACAAGGAATTCTCAAAATCTCTCCTTAAGAACGATCCAGGGAAATTGCCTCCCCAATCAGTCAGCCAGTGACTGGAGTCTTTCCTGAACAATGAAATGACTTTTCCTTTTTAGTCAAATAGGACAGGTTTACTGGAAAGAGAAAAAACTGAGATGGGAAAAGCCCATCCTGCCTTCCCCTGTTGTGAGGTGAGCAAGACTTCAGTCCCACCTTCCCATTGTGGGGTTGAGTGAGCAAGGCATTAGAACAAACAGCAGACACCTGATGAAAACAGACTCTGAGGCTCGCTATGAGGTTACTATAAATGTTCAGTTGTACAGGGAAAGTTATCCACAATGCAAGTGTTACAGCCCTGAGAGAAAGGTATCCTGGCAGGCAAGAGCCAAGGAATACTCCCAAGTCACAGGGCACAACAAACCTGACACAAAAGATTTATTGGGAAAAAAAATACAGGAGGACAATGGCCTCTACTTGGGCAAGAAGCAGCAAAGAGCATACCAACTTTTTCCACTGAACTGTGTTGAGGTCAAGCTGTTTGTAGTAGTAACTAAATGAAGTTTTCATAACTTTTGAGTCAGTGGAGGAAGAGGACGAAGGTCATAAAATGAACCCCACTGGAAGGAATCTATAATCTCCAAGTGGGAGCTGAGAGGAAAGAAAGAAGCCCAGGATTTATACAGAAGATGTAAGACTTCTGGGTTGGGGCAGAGAGACAGAAAGAATAAGGTCATAGAGGAAGAAGAGCTTAAGGAAGTTGCAGGACGTTGTGGGCAACTCCTAGGGGAAGAAGGCAAGGAAACAGGAAGGGTTCCAATAGAGGAAGAGGAGCAAGTGTCTTAATAACTAGTGAGTTGCCCACTGGGTGGAGCTCCAGAGAGCATAGCAAGTTTCAGGAGCCAGAGAGGATACATAGCAAGAAGGCAAGGAAAGATGCAGGGTAAAGCAGGTGGAGGAAGGAGGAGGAAGGAGGAGGAAGGAGTTCAAGAGGTGGACTCTAGAATTTGGAACCAAACATGATGGGTGACAGAAGCCTCAGAACCAAATAATATATACACAACCTTAAGAGAGTCAAGTCAGTAACTTGAGTGAATTTAAAATGTTGAGACATGAGCATGGCTGAAAGGTAAGCAAAACATCCTGCACCAGTGCTACCTGTAGACAGAGAACTCAAAACAAGTAGTTTTTGGAGATCCTTGCATGTTAGGGGATGGGAGAGGTGATGAAGAGGGAAGACAGTAGTGTGTGACCCAAAGTTTAACCTTTGATTTCACAATGAAGTTTTGCTGTGGCTTTAGCACACAAGCAAGATGCACATCCTTGAATAATTTGGTCTAAGTTTTCCAATAAGCATGCAAGTAGTGGAAAAGAGGGTCCCAGGTGGTTACCCAGGACTCCAACAGCATATTCTTCTTTTTTGGTAGTATAGAGAGGGAAGAGGCAAGTTGAGTCCCGAAACTGAGGCCTAGAGGAAGGACTGCTGTAGATTACCAAAGGGCTTGGCAATGGGTGCAAGCAGAGGTTCATGTAAGTAATCAAGGGCTGCCTCATGTAAAGAGTGGTTGAGAAGAGAGAAAGAAGGAATTCAAGAATATACAAAGCCAGCCCTCTATAAGAAAGATAGAATTTTATCCTTGGCAGTTGGGGGACTGTAAGTAACTGGATTTGATGTTTCTTATCTAGGGTCATGGCCTTGTCAATTGGAATAATAATCCCAGATAAATTATCTGAGAAGAAGGTTGGACCTTAGAAGATGAAACCCTATATTCCATGCTGGACAGGAAGTTTAATTAGGTAGAGGTATCAATCTGGCTAAGTTTTGGGTATGGACTAAAAAGGAGACAATGTGCTATAGAAGATTGGATTTAGGAAGACGCCAAGAGAATGAGTCAGAGGCTAGAGCCTGACCAAATAGATGTGGGCTGTCTCAGAACCCCTGGGGTAGGATGGTCCAAGTGAGTTGGGTAGAAATGTAAGTGTCCAGGTTGGTCCAAATAAAGGTAAAAGTATTTTGTGATGGGGTCAAGAAGACTAGAAAAGAAGGCATTCCTGAGGTCTAAGACTCAGAAATGAAAGGTCTCTGAGGGGAGGATGGAGTAGAGAGTATAGTGGTTGCGTATACAGGGTAAAGGGCTGATAAGTCAGAGATTCTGAGCCAAGCAGTAGATTCCATTTGGGTTTTAAACCACAAGTAACAGGTAAGAAGTAAGGAACAGATTTTTTTCTTAAGAAGACAGAGATGAGAGGCTTAAGAGGTCAGAAATGAAAGATTTTGGAAAGAGAGTGGGTTTTGAGCATGGGTGAAGTATTTGGTGGTGTTTGCTAGTTGGATGAATGATGAGAGAGAATAATGTTTAGCTATAAAAGGGTTTCTGGTGACCCATGCCTGGGGATGCCAGTATGGGGAAAGGTGTGTCAGATTGTGTAGCTTGGATGAGAATGAGGGGAAAGAGATGGTAAACCTGGGATCATGCAAATAAGGTGGGGTGGCGGGGACAAGAGAAATAGAAGCTCCCACTTTGTCTAAGAGGTTCCTTCCCAGAAAGTTAGGTTAGTAGCAGTAGGCAGGAGTGGGCTTGAGGAATGCCCCTAAAAGTACATCTTGGTGGTGGGTTTTGGTGAGGCTGGTAAAGCTCCCTACCTACCCTAACACTAGGGAAGCAAGAAGGAAAGATAGATCCCTAAAACTCCATCAGAACTGAATAGGTGGCCCAGTTAGAAGGAGGGAAATGGATCTTCATGATGATGTGATGACAAGCTGGGGCTCTCCATTAGAGATGGTAGTGGCCAGGCCAAGGGAGCCCAAGTCCCCACAGTTATCCAGACCTAGAAGGTCAGTTAGAGAATGATCTAGGCTTGACATCCTCATGTTGCAAGGGATATAGGGCAGTTAAGAGTTAATTGTCCCCATTGATGACACTTTGGATGTGGTTGAAGAGAATTTTTAGGGCTTGGGCACACGGCTAGGCCCAGTGACCCTCCTGACCACATTTGAAGCATGGATCTGGAGACCCTCAGGTTTTGCTTCTAAGCAAAGGAGCCTGGAGAGTTGCTATGGTAAAATTAAAAAACTTCACTAGTGTCATGGTGTGTATATGCTTTGCCCAGGGAGTGGCATCATTAGAAGGTGTGGCCTTGTTGGAGTAAGTGTGTCTTTGTGGGTGTGGGCTTCCTCATTCTATCTGCCTAGAAGCCAGTATTTTAGCCAGCAGCCTTCAGATGAAAATGTAGAACTCTCAGCTCCAGCTCTATTATGTCTGTCTGGATGTAATTATGTTCCTGCCTTCCTGATAATGGAATGAGCCTCTGAACATGTAAGCCAGCCCCAATTAAATGTTGTCCTTATAAGAGTTGCCTTGGTCATGGTGTCTGTTCACAGCAGTAAAACTCTAACTAGGACAACTAGCATCAGGTATATTTGTTTTGAGTCTTTTTCATTTTTTCCATGGGACACCTTAAAGGCCACCACTAAGACTTCTTTCGTGTGGGGGCAGGGCTCTCTGCTCTACAGATTTGGTTTAATGTCAGGGAAACTGAGAGAAGAAGTAGATCATAAGGAGTCACTTCCCATCTGGGGTCTCAGGATCTAGATTTATATACTGTATGAGGTCCTGTGTATGACAGTCCAGGAATTAATAGAGGGTTTTATGTTTGTCCTGAATGGCTTCTGGGATATTTAAAATAATTTGCAACATTAAAGAGTGTTGATTTGAGCAGCCTATCAATGAAGAGGGAGACTGAAGAGACAGAGAAGGAGAGAAGGGACTATGGGTTTGGGAAAATAAGGGAAGACTCCTCAGTGTGATTGAAAACAGTGGAGGAATCATATGGTTTGGGCTGCATAGCTTGGAGGGTTTTTTTGTTTGTTTGTTTGGTTGGTTGGTTGGTTGGGTTTTTTTTTTTGTTTGTTTTTGTTTTTGTTTCCTTGGTTGGCTTAGGTTATGTGGTCGATTTTGATCAAGATGGGCATGAAGTCACACAGCAAAATTTACCCTTTCCAACCCTAACAAAGATGGCTGCCAGACACATGACTCTCTCTATCCCAATGTGGAGACAGCAGCTATGATGGTGGCAAGCCACATTTGCTTTATGATTGCATACATATAGATTTTTACCTATTAACCTCAGTGTTGAGTTTTAAATTAATACTTTTGTTATAGATTTTTAATCATACCCAATATGTTTACAAATCTTGAGGTACAGAAAGTTATATAATAGTCTCATAAATCTTGAGATAAAATTTATACCTTAGAAGTTTTAGAGTTAAATCAAAACTAAAAGACTATGAGTTGGGTAGCAATAGTCCCCGTTGTGAACAGTATGTGCCTTTATTTAATTTTGCTCTCCTTTCTCTGTCAAACAATAAGGTGGCTTACATGATATGTGACAGATTTTAGAAAAACCTTTAAATATGCAGACTTAGGTTAGAGGAGTGTGAGCCATACCCCAACTCCAGAGTTAGCTTTTACTTGAAATGCAACAGTATAAAACAAGAATCTTATGCTACTAATGCCAAAAAGACAACTGGATCCCTGTAAAATTGAATCCAGTAAGCTGAGAACAAAGAGTGGTTAAAAAAATTGGAGCCCTGTCTATGGACAGAGGACTCTGCAGAAGGGAGGGATCTGAGAGATTCAATAGCCACCAAGTATAAAAGTTCACCTAAAGTAACTGTCTTGAGACTTACTGCCTCCATCTACTAATCTAGGCCTAGTTCTGGAAGCTTCTAGCCTCAGCACAATCTAATCTAGGCCTAGAATGTAGGACTCAGAGGACTTCAGAGAGACTTGTTGCTGAATAAGCTCACCCCTTCTTAGTGCTTTCTGATCTCTGGATGGCTGTTCTGGCTCAAAGTCTTCTCCAAGCTTACTGATTCAATCTGGCTTCTCAGTCTCTGACTGAATTGCTCTGCTTGGCCTCTTACTAACTTTGGCAGTCTGTCCTAATTTTCTATCTAGCTCATTCTCATTCTCCAGCTCATTCGGTCTAACTTGTTCTCTCTCTCTCTCTCTCTCTCTCTCTCTGGATCTTAACATGTGTATATTTTGTTTTAATTTGGGGTGGGCTTGTACATGTACTCTTTATTCAAGGTGAACCAAAGATTACATAGTTTTGAGGAAGGGGTGGGAATATCCAGGGTGGGCAAAGATCTGAGGAGTTAAGGTAGTGAGATGCCTCATTAGCATGAGAAGGCATTCCAGGACCTTAGGTGCAGGACTACCTGATATCACTCAAGTGTGTGGTCTGTGATCCCTCAGAGAAGAGGAAGCTCTGCTGACAAAGAGAGTCTGCCATTTTTCAGTGCTGTCCGGTAATGTCAGACTTCAATCTGAGCAGCAGGGTTTCCTAACACATACCTCATTCTGTCAAATCATTTCTATCACTCAATTAGACATTGACAGACTTTGTCACTCAATTAGATAACACTTTCAAACATGGTTGCTTCCTTCTACAAACTAACATTACCTTTATTGTTTGAGATTAAAGATGTGTACTAAGGGTTGATCCACAACACAACTAGAAAGAGTTTTTCTCAGTAAATAATACAAATTCAGGGCTCACAATGTGATCAAATATCCTGTGCCGAGCAAGGAGTGTGTGCGGGGTGTGGGCGTATACACACTGAATGTTTATAATGTGACAATTTTTACGATAATATATCGATCAATCAAGGTAGATGGATAGCTTGTCCATCTTTTATCTTTTCAGCTTTTTTGGGGGGGTGGGGCTTGTGTCTTAAAGTTTTCATTTAGAGGTCTTTCACCTTCTTGGTTAGGTTTATTCCTAGGAAATCTTTGAAGCTATTCTGAATAGAAGATTTTTCTCTAATTTACATTTTTAGAATCTACTGGTGCTGAGAAGCTACAGGTTTTCTTTTATGTTGATTTTATAGCTTGCTATATTGCTGAAAAGGTTCATCAGATCTGAGTTTTCTCGTTGACTCTCTAGAGTCATTAAGTGTAGGATCATGCAAATTGCAAATAGAGAATATCTGATGACTTTTTATTCTATTGTTAGCCTTTTTATTTCTCTTATCCTATTGTTCTAGCTAAAACTTGCAGCAATGTATCAAGTAATAGAAAGCGTGTGAGCTGTGTGAAGGTCAGCGGGAAAATTGTGAGTTAGATCTTTCCTTCCACCACATAGGGATCAATATGGACAACAGTATTGGCATCAAGTGCCTTTACTCACTGAGCCATCCCTCTGTTGCATGAATATTAAAAAAAAAAAAAAAAGCAACTCAAACCACACTATTGCCGACTAGGCACTGGTAGACAGGCAGGTCTGTTCTCAGGCCTACTCTCTGACTCAGAGCTCCGAAATCGCCCTCTCCTCCTGGCTTACTAAGTTCCCGTGGCTGGCTGTTGCCAAGCCCACCCCATGCTTCCAAATTCTCGAGGCTGCCTGGAGTACACTCTTGCACACCGTGCTCTGCCACCGTACGTTTTTCTGGAACCAGGTTGAGTCTCCGCGTGAAGGAAAACACCACACAATCTTAGTTTAGAATCAACAGGTAACACAATAGCTGGGCACAGAATCTAGCATCCTAATTCTATAAACTAATCTGTGTTATAAATTCTCCAGGATCTGCCATTCAAATCCGACAGTCTCAGGCTCCTTTTATTGTGCCCGCCTCCCTTGCTCCTGCTGTCCAAAATGGAATTCCTTTATCCTCTGTCCCCTTTTCCTCTCACCGACCTTACCACCCAGTGATCTGTCCCTTGTAATCTTTATTCATTAGAGGAAAGTTCTACCACATCTTCTATCCCTTATTTATCATTTGAGATAGTGTCTCACTATGTGGCTAACCTAGGATTTACTTAATATGACTTTGAAATGGTGGCAATCAAAGCCTGACTCAACTTCCTTAGTGCTGGAATTATAAGCATGTGCCACTACACCAGGCTATATATGATTTAATTCTTCATGGGGAATAATATCTAAAGAAGCTGGTGACTTACAAATGCCGCAAGAAATATAAGAAGATATTAAAGATTTGTTCATATAAGACTTTCTTTACCAAGATTAAAAACTACATTTCATAATATGTCATGTTTTTTAATGTTCCCTTTGCAAAGATTGTCTTTTGGGGTGACGATACTCTTATTCACATACTGTAACTGTTTAGGGGACATGGAGGTCAGATTGTTAGTTCCTTCTTCATTTCCTACTGAAGAACTATAGATAAATTTATTGCTAAATTAATAAAACACTGGCTTCTTCCTCAAATTCATGGGAAGACAAACTGAGAAGCATTGCCAAGGTTCAATACCGAAGCAGAATGCAGCGCCCTCTGCTGGGATTCTAGGAAATATCATTAACTTAAGCTCTGACACAATTATCCTTTGCAATCAAAATCAAAATTGTAAATCAAAATTTCTCAGAGTCTGAGAAGACAGTTGTATTCTGAGGAGTGACCAGACTGAGTGTTTTGATCTCTGAGAAGAAATCTGGGCACTGAGCCAAATGTGAGTCCTAAGGCTGAAAAGACTAAGTTTGAGAATCTTGCGCCATGATTTCAAGGAAGAAAAAGTGTCCATGTGACTCAGTACCACAAATTCTGCCATCCTGAAGATTCAAGAGCCTGGCAGAATAGATCTGATTTCTTTCACTTGGGAAATAGAGAAAGTGCTCAAGAAGAAGTTTTCTGTTCCAAAGAAGAAGAAACAAGTCCCATCTTTATAAGGTGAATCACTGCTTTTCTCTAAAAACTATAGGTCGACAGCACAGTGGTATAAAGTAATATAATACTGTGATCTGACCTTTCTGTTTCTGAGTCTGTGGTCTTGTATATGTTATCCTTTCTAGAATATTCTTCATTGGTCCTTCCTTCCTTATCAGACTTACATAGCACTCTGATATGTTGATCCACAGTGTTTCCTTTCATCATGTCCTAGGATGGTGGAGTGGCTTTTTAAAAATCAATCTCTCCCATTTTTTTTAAACCTGCAAAGTTTGAGTTATATTTTCTCTGAATTTGCCAGCAGATGGTGCTGGATCGTAACTATAAATAATCTGGTCTTGAATATAGACTCTGGTAAACTGTTTCTCTAGTGAGAACGCCCACCTAGCTTCATGAGGAAGAGAGTCAAACAGTTTTCCAGCAGCAGAGATGGGATGCTCACTGTCCTGTAGGTACTACTCTGTGCTTTCCCTATGTGGGGAATTCCATGAGGGTATTTTCCTTGGCTCCTTGAGTCTTGAGTAGCCTCACCTGCCCACGTCTGCTGTTTAAAGCAATTGCTGCCTCTCTTGACTTCATTTGGTTCCTGAAAGCGTTAGCATGATGTCTGTTACAGTTTCTAACATCTCTGGTATCTTTGGGCTCCATTGCAAGTTAGGTTTCACCTTCATAGTTTTCTGCACCTTTTCAGAAACTTCATGCAATAAATACACAGCTGTTGGAACTCAAATATCTGAAGCATTGTACAAGCCTTTGTGGTTCCACATTCCCCTTATTTCTAATGTCCATAAAAGCAGCACCACATGGACAATACCAATACTGCTGCTGCCTCTACTATGTTACTTTATTCCCTTTAGACCACAGTTGCATATGTCTCTATGTATGTGCCTTCAAAGATGAACATGAGACATATTATGGAAGACTCAGCTCAGGCTGAATGTCCTAGAGGCTGTCTTGTGCCCTTTCAAATGGAAGTTTTTCTGTTGAGATTGCCTTGTAAGACTTGAGGCCCCTCCTTGAGTGGGGTGCTGCCTTCCTGACACATTTCCTATTGTCCAAGTAAGGTCCATGGTTTCACTCCAATGGCTCCAATCTTTTATACTTGATTAACTCTTTCCCTGCCGCAGTACTTTGCCTACAACTTCAAACTGCTCAGACTCTCTTTCTCAACAAATCGGCTCTATCAAATCTTTCTGTTGCATTGGCTATTTTATTTTGCAGTAAATATGAATAACAGCATTTTTATTATAATCATGCCTGAATACTATGTTTTCTTGCCACAGAAATTACTCTATTACTTTTGAATTTAGTCACACTCAAGTTCACAGAACATGGCTTTAAGGCAATCTGATTCTTTGCCTGATTGTGACATCTGTAACCTCTGGTGCAATTCTGAAGGACTTTGACTATTCTGAAATATCATTATCTTGGATTTCAATGTCTTTACTTCTATCAACGTGTATGTGCTTTTAGAAAATAAATATTTGATAGTCTTTGATAATCACCCTGAATCAGCTATTAAACCAAGTATGTAGCATTTTAGGGTTTTTTTTTAAATGTCAGCAACAAATATTTTCAGTCTTCTATCTAACTCGTCCTACCAAAAAATAAAGCACATTGTCCTATTTATCATAGCAACAGCCTTATTTCATGGTACCAATGTTTCTTTAGGCCTGGTTCTCTACAGGAACAAAATCAACAGAACATATCTATATTATCTCTGTCTATCCATCTCTATACATCTGTCTATCTATTTACCTACTGATCATCTATTTATCCTTATATCTGTTGTATTTATTAGAAAAGTTTATACCATTGAAGATGGGTAGTTAGTTACACGGTGGCTATCTGTAAGCTTTAGAGAGAAAGAAGTAAGCAGCAGGCCATTCCAAGATTTTAGCTATCTCAGCATTCTCTAACCTGGGTGGAATGACAAGAAACCTCTGGAGAGTTTATGGTACTGAATCCAAGTAGGAAGGCTGAAAAATCTAAAGTCTAGTGCCAGTGGAAGAACACAGCATCGGTGCCAGATGAGGCCACTAAGAAGGAATGGAAGGTAGGTTCACAATTTTGCTTTTCTCTGAGTCTTCTTTACATCTAGGTCTCCTGTTGGAAAGTGCTACAGACATTGAAGACATATCTCCCTCCCAGTTATTCTTCCCTGGAAACTTACTTACAAAGATGCCTAGAGATATGCCACCTACGTGTTTCTACAGCCAGTCAAGTTGACAGGGTTGAACCCTCATATGTGCTGGTGGTGCCCTTTTGAAGGTGATCATGATATCTGCCTTGTCTCTTTATCACTTGACAGCACAGTGAAAAAAAAAGTGAACCATACATGTAGGTGCTTGCTTCCTTTCTTTCTTTCTTTCTTTCTTTCTTTCTTTCTTTCTTTCTTTCTTTCCTTTTTTTTTTTTTTGGTTTTTCGAGACAGGGTTTCTCTGTGTAACCCTGGCTGTCCTGGAACTCACTCTGTAGACCAGGCTGGCCTCGAACTCAGAAATTCGCCTTCCTCTGCCTCCCAAGTGCTGGAATTAAAGGCGTGAGCCACCACCGCCCGGCAGGTGCTTTCTTTTTTGATGTACCCATCCTCTATAACCATGAGAGGTAAAAGTCCATTACTTACAAGCCATAGCTTTTATGGTGTTATATTACAGTAGCCAAATCAGACTAAGACAGCTAGAAATAGAAAAGAATCAAAAATGAAACTAGAAATGAAATCTAATGGAAAGGCATAAGGATTTATTCCACTAAGACCACAGTAGGGAAAACTTGAAATAAATTTCAACACTAACCACAGGGTTTCTAAGACTAGTTAGAATAAGAAGCAGTGGTAAGTAATAGATGATTATACTACTGCATGGATAAGCACATAACAAAGCCTTTCAAAAAACTGCACTGCCTTTTTCTTCAAGGAAAATTATTTCCAAACTATGAAGTTCAGAAAATGGACATAAGAAGGAAAGTTAAATTACAGTAGAGTTAAAATACAGCTAAGTTAAATTATAGGTCAGAGCCTTGCCCAAGAAGCAAGGTTCATCCACAAACCATAAATGAAAGAGCCCCATTAGGAAGAAGAACACAGAGATACAATGAGTCCCCAGACTTCCCAGCTCCACCTTTGGGATCCTGACATGAGGATGTAGTGGTATATGTAATAAAGCGTTTATGTCTGGCTATAAGTGAAATATATAGTAAAACCTTCGTGTTTACCTTTGAGTGAAATGTTTCAGCAAAGGCTTTGTAATGTTTAGGTCAATAAGTAGAGGCTGAGAAATTGTTTGCAACTTGAAGAAATGTCTGTCTAGAGAATCTGCACGTTGTGCTACATGAAATTTACAGCTTCACAGACTTTGGTCCTAAGACACTCCTGGCAAACCCAGAGTTCTTACTTTTGATTATGTCTAGCAATGGTCAAAAAGGACTGAGATTTCTGTGGTTGTCTGCTTTCTTGGGCAGCAAGGGCAAGGTAACTTTGGTAGTTGGAACCTTTCCCAGCCCCAACTAACCTTGTATAATGTTTGAATAAAGTAACTGGAGTGAGTTAGCTGGGTGTTAGTCTTAGCCAAGAAGGCTGAATCCCTCTACTCCTTCAGGAAATGAATACTTAGCATCTTGGTGAGCTCTCTCTACTGTGGCACCTATAATTGACATCAATCAATATGAGGGTGATGTTTAAATATGAATCACGAGATATGCATTATTAAGTCATCTAAGGTGCAGTCTCCTCCTCAGCATTGGGGACCACCACAGCTCTAAGATTCTCCTTCAAGAGCAACTGATAAGCTGTAAAACCTTTCTCCAAGAGACAAGTTCTTCTTCTGACTACCCATAAGGCTTCAGCCATTTGCTTATCCTGGCAGAAGACTGCTAGGGAAATTCTTTCAGTTTTATAGTCAAAGAGAGAATAGCCACAGGTGTCTCTTTAGAATGTATACATCATTGCTGACAGGTTAGTTACCAAGAATTAGTAAGCATTACTACATCCCAACCACTGGGGCCACTGTGTAATTCTGAAACATTGCTATTTCACTTTAAGTATCTTGGGAAGTCGTGATCCTGTAACACAACATGGACTCCATTCAGAAGACAAATAAATTTACAGGCTCTGAAAAGTATAGATTCAACAGGCAGATACCACAATGTATTGGATCACTGTAAGCACAGAAGCTTGTCCAGAAGAAGAAACAAGTGTCAAAATACTTTAGTATAGACATGAGCACACATCATTGCTATGACGACTCTCTGTGTGAATATGAGCACATCTCATCACTACCTCGGCTCTCTGTGTATATGAGCACACTTCATTGTTATTATGGCTCTCTGTGTTAGACATTCTGCATTTGCTCTGCTTTTTTGTTTATTTACAAATATGGAAATTGAGACTTACTGAGACTTTGCAAAAGATTACACAATACTGTTTCCTAGGATTATTTTCACTCCAGATTCTCAACCTTTTCCACATTCCATTTTGTTATTAGAATGCTATTCTGATTACCTGTTGTTAAATCAAACCTAAAGAGAGTTACCTAAAGATGGAATTAGTAGTAAACTGTTTGCATACTTGACAGTACATGATTTCTATACACATTCTATAAAAGGTACTAATTTAAAAATCTGTGCAGCATGTGACAAAGCTTTAGTATCTACTTGCAAATAAAAGAGAAAAACCACAATGGACTCAGTGAAAGATTAGGCAAGCAGCAAGTTAGTACATAAAATGATTAATTCTAAATATGCAAATACAAACTAAAACAAAACTACCAGATGGTTAAAAATAGTAAGAAATAGTTTGAAAGATTTGAAGTTCTCACTAACAAGAGTTTTCAGAATTTTTTTTTAAAATCCATTTATCTTGGAGGTGGATGAATAAATAGATTCATGCATTTTATTCAACAATCTGGAAAGGAATTCCACATTGTAAATTTGAATATAATTTGATTCATTTCTGAGAGTATTCTATTGCTGAAAATGTATATTAAAGTAAGAAGTGTATAAGTATGTGGAGCAATGTAGAATAAGCTTAAATATCAATGAATAATGTATATATTAAGTGAATTACAGTACATTCTTATAGTGGAATAAAATATATACATTCAGAAGAGAAGGGATATTTTTTACATTTTGAAATAGAATAGGGCATATGTTATGTACATTAGTCAAGAAAAGAAGCATATATAATAGGATATCATTTATGCAAAATAAATGCACTAAAATTTTGGAAAGGTTAACAGTAAATTGTTAATGACAGTTATCTATAGAATAGAACTTCTTACAAAATTTATTTTTAATATATTTGCTTCAAGTGATACTTCAATGTTAAAATTAAGAGTAAAACAGTCACATTATGTAATAACAAAATTTTATACTTGACTTCCTTTATAAAATGGAACATTTAGACCACAACTTAATAAAATCACAGAAAACATCTTCAATAACATTTTGTTGACCTAAATATAGTAAGAATAATAAATCACAAAATAATTTCCAGTGGAGGATGAGATAAAATACATTATATTCAATTTTAAGAGATAAAGTATGTACCCATTTAAGAAACAACAAAGACAGGATGAGAGCTTATGCTTGCACGTGTGAACTCTCTGAATTTTTCAGTTAGTAATTTGTTAAATATCAGCAAACACTGACTTACTAAAGAAAGAATTTTACAATGTTTTATAGTACATTAAAGACAGAAATATTTGGACTCAGGGTAGCAGGTTACACACGTAAGATCTGTGAGGGCAGTGTGAAGATGAGGACTTAACTTTCCGTCCACATGTTCCTCAATCAAAATCATAGTGATGTTAACACAAAAATAAACTCCAGTGACTATGTACTGAATAAATATGTCAGGAGGTTTCGGTGAAATGTCTCTGAAGATAGCGTCACTTGTCCCAAAAAGTCAGGTGAACTGAGCGTAACCCAAAGACCATGGGAAGAAGAGAACCGATTGCACAAAGTCATCTTCTGATCTCCATGCACATAACATGACTTTCATGCACAGAATTACACATGCACAGATGCACACAGAAAAATAATTATAAATGAAATTATTTTTTTAAAATAAATTATGGCAAAGTGATGTTCTGGTTTCTTTTCTTTTTTTTCCTTCTTTTTTTTTAAATATCATTCCTTTGAATTGTTAATTTGAAAAAAAAACAGTATCAATTAATGACAGCTCATATACCTTCAAGATAAGTAGCATTTTTCTATTTAGGGCATTAACAAGGTTCTAGGATATGGTAGCTTTAGAAAAAGCTTCTAATATAATGAAGATAAGACAGGAGATGGTTTGTGCAGAGTTTCTTCTTGTGAATGTAAGTTATAATCTGCTAAACATCATAATCTAAAATTGTGTACAGTAAGATCTCCATCACTGGCATTACACATCATGTTTCCGAACTGGTATTAAGATGAGTCTAATCTTCGCACCCGGGAAACTGAGGAAGGATGACTGCTGTGGGTTTAAGGACATATTAAGCTATAGAGAGATGCACTTTAAAAAAAATAAATTTTTAAAAGGTGCCATGCCACTGAAAATCTACTTCAAGACAAGCTATAAATCCCCAATCCTGCCCATCTAACAAAATTACCATTAAACTTTAACATTCCCTAGTAATGAAACTTATGTACCAAAAAAGGGCCCTAGTTGTGAAATATTTACACAGGCCTCCCACCACATGTACATTCACGCACATGCACAAATCAATAGATGAGTGTTGGGGGACAGTTGTGTAGTGTTTATTCTGATGCTAATTTTTATGCCCGGATATCTGCTTGCAGTCCAGAATTTGGCTTGGTCAAGCATCGCTGTTCTCAGTGTTATGTATAAAATGACTTACATCATCCTTAATTGGTTAATAAAGAATTGATCAGCTGGGCGGAAGAGAATAGGGCGGGGTTTCTGATCCCAGTCAGGGGGTCCAGAAGAGTAGAGGAGAACCACAAGAAGAAGACGGGGGAGACATTATGTGGAGAGACCAGGAGGATTTGTCATGAGATTACAATCCGAGAGCAGCCATGAGGACACACATGGACCAAAGCATGCCAAGGCAAGACTCAGATGCATGTGAAGAACCACATGCCTCGGTACCAGCAGCCTACTCAGGTTGGAATGATCAGAATATGCCCAGCTATTAGTCCTTGTAGCTTGTTATTAAAAAAAACAAGGTCTCTGTATTATTTATTCAGAAGCTTAAAATATCCTAAAGTGGGCATAGAAATGCAGTTATTACTTGGAAGCAAGAAATCTCCCTAGAATTACTTTTACAGGTGGGTTTTGTTCAATAGTATTTACAACATTATGTCAATTACTTTGATTTGCAAACCATGTCTGTGTGTGGCTCATTCCATTAGAACCTTTTCATGGATCAAAGAATCTAGTGACACACATTTGGTTCACCATTTGAATAAAAACTCTAATATATCAGTCCAACACTATGTTGAACACATCATCTTGAGTAGAAGGGACTACAGATAATTTGGGGTCCACATTTTGCCTGGAGACCTCAAAACTGATAGATATATGGGATATATATGATTTCTCAAGTAAGACAAATGAAGCTATTATCATTGTAATTATGATTATTTTATGATTATATGTATGTATGTGACATGTATGTGTTCATATATGTAGGTGCAAGTATGTGTGCAAGTACATGGAAGAGCAAAGGACAACCTCCTGTGTCATTCTCTAGGATATGGTCCACCTCTTTTGAGACAGGGCACCACCTTGGCCTGGAGCTCACTATATAGGCTAACCTGGCAGTCCAGTGAGCTCCTGTGTCTCCTTTCCCAGTACTGGTATCATAAGAACATGTCACCGTGTACAGCATTTTAACATGAGTTTTGTAGTCAAACATAGGTACTCATGTTTAAAGGGCAAGTGAGCCATCCCCATATCCCTTCAACTTTGACTTACAAAAAGTCACTAACACATTCTCTCTCTCTCTTTCTCTCTCTCTCTCTCTCTCTCTCTCTCTCTCTCTCTCTCTCTCTCTCTCACACACACACACACACACACACACACACACACACATACACACACACACACCACTTACAAAGTATATCTTACAGCTATGTGCCAGACAGTTTTCTAAAGGACATATTGGAGAAATAACATTTAACAGAACTAAAAAATAACATATAATGAAGGACACAAAGTTTCTGTCAGCACAGTTTATCCTCAGGTGTTTTGATGGTTTTTAATGTGTCTGTGAGTTATTTTTATCTTCAGGCCAATTTATTCTGTTTTAATAGTGTTTGATTTCTCTTCATCCTTTTTAAATCACCTATTTAAATTTATGAAAACTTCCTGATGGAAAGCATGTGTCTGGGTATGGAGACTATCAGGATTCTAGTCCAGATTGCCACCTGCATTTCAGGAAGACTGTGACCTTGACCAGAGTATATGATCTTCTGCTGCTTGGTTCTTCATCAATAAAACAAGGCCACTGGAAGCACAAATCACTCAGGCCTTTGTAGAACATCCTGCATAAGTGTCTGTTTAAACAAGCAGGCATTCAGGATTTGACTGACAACCTGGTCAACACTGTATTTGAAGGACATGAAAAGCATTTATAAACCTCTCCTATGAAACTGGATATCTGAGATAGAATTCTGCAGTAACAGAATTCCAGTCAAGAATCTCTAGGAAGGTGATTTATTTTGAAAATAATAATAATAATAATAGTAATAAATAAATAAAAAATAAAGACAATTGAACAAGTAGGAAAAGCAAGAAATGAAAGAGGCAAAGGAGTCTGGAATTAAACAGTTTCACACACTGTGCTTCTGCCTCAGTTCAGTGTAGGAAAATTAAAGACAGAGGACATGGGGATGGAGATTTATCTGTCTGTACTCAAGTGTAGACACAGATCACATGGGTTACAAATATCTAGGCAGGCAGGCAGGCAGGCCCCAGAACATCTCTAATGGTAAGACTATAACCTTCACAGGAGAAACAGTTGTGTATTAGAACTGAAAGTTCACAATGGGTTCAAGAATCTAAAAGGATATGAATAGAGGGTGGAAAGCCCCAGGGTTATGTGATGAGGCCCTGTATATGTTTGATAGCTACCAGAACCACCTTCCTCCAGCTAATGTCCTCCATCCTCCATTCTCCAGGTAGTAATGTAAGCATACTAATGACAGGCAGTTCCTAAAGCATTGCCCTCAGTACAAATTCAGCACACATTTTTGAAAATCTAAACATGTCTGACAGATTCTACATTGATGACTGAAGAATCCCTGATCGTCATATCCACAGACCTCTTAGCAAAATGGAGGAGGCTGATTATAACGGTGAGTTGTGATATTTCTGTGAGGTACAGTCAGAGGATATTAATTGATGAAGCTCATGATAAAAGAAGAAGCAGGAAAGTTTACACAAGTTTCATAAAGAAGGTAAGACCTAAACGATGTTCAGGAAGAGTCAGAAAAAGATATCACAGACAGGTGATAAGAGAGCTTTCAGAACGGAAAAGCACGTGTTTTTATTGAAGTCTCCAACACTAGAATAACACTTGCATAGCACAGCTACAGTGTAGACAGAGAGAGCTCTGGGCAGATGAGCAGAATCTGAGTTTCAAGAGGTAGCTGATCACAAAGCTTCTAAAAACATGGGGAGATGGTTAGTGTTTATCTTCTATGGAGTGGAAAATTGTCTTGAGACACAGCCACATGTGATCCGTTTTTCATTTTTAAAATAACACTATGAAATACAAATGCAGAATGGGTTGGGAGAGGCAGAGGCAGTGTGGAAGAACTCCCCAGGAGGGCATTGCAGTCTAGAACTATAAAGACAGGGATACAAAGCTCAGTGTTACCTTTTTAAGGTAAAGATGTGTTGTACCCATTTCAAAAGCCCCCCAAACCACCAAGGAGCCAATTCCAATAAAATCCCACAAGGGTCTTTATTCAAGCTGGAGCTCAGGACACACTATCTTCACAACAGGACAAGAGGGTGAAGCCCCCAGTGCAGTTTTAAGCAAGCATTTATAGAGGCAAGCAAACAAGCAAGGGGGTTTCCAGCTTGGCACACATCTGATTGGGTGGAAAATATAGAATTTGTTGCCCTTTACAATGATTGCCTAGTGCTGGGAGCTAATCCATAAATTTTTATATGTAAATATTTTAGGTACAACTATAACTTCTGTTTTCCTCCTGATTGGTGGTTGTTAGAGAGGAACCTGGAGACCAGTGCTAGGTGCAGGCCTGGTGGTTAACCCAACTTCAACCTTAGGTCAGGTTTTCTAGGATGGAGCCTGAACCCAAGATGGAGTTGGTCTGATCTCTCAGATGAAAGCTGAAAAGACAAGTCAATGTGAGTAGTTAATCCTTAAAATGAGAATAAAAGGTAGCTGTGTTTTTCCATGTTCAGAATACACCCTGTCTTACTGGAGATGCAGAAGAAAAAGAATTCAAAGAAAAAGTTCTACAGAAATCCACAATTATTCCTACAGAAGCAAGAATTAAATGGCATGGCTTTCCCCCAGGCAGAGAGAAAGCTTGGGTTACTGAATGGAATTAAATTGGTAGAGGACATGTACCATCATCTTCATGTAGTCTTTCAATGTGAGTTCTGACTAAAAATCAAATTTATCACCCACTTCCTACATCTTAAATCCATATTGGTTGAGAAAGAAGAGAGCCTGCAAAAGGGCATGCGTGGTTAAAATTCTTTGTGTATTTTCTTAAATATATATATATATATATTTATATTTGTGTGTGTGTGTGTGTGTGTGTGTGTGTGTGTGTGTGTGTGTGATATGATATGTGTTAAATGCATTCTTGGAATGATCTCATGAAATAAAGAGCCCTCAATTATACTAGGGAGATCAAGGTAAACAAATGAGGTAATGTGCTGTTAGTGAGAGAGAACAGAGTTCCTTGGGGACGTTGGAAAGCTAATACTTATGAGTAAAATATGGAATTGGAAAAGGATTGATCCAGAGGCAGGAAATACAAAGCATGCTAGGCACAAGAGGCCTAACACATGCTAAGAGGGCTGGTAGTGACATGACCCTGCCAGGAGACCAGTAAACAATGTAACACTACAATCATGTGGCCCATTCACATGCTAGGTAAAGCATGCTGATAAGGATGCTGAAAATGGAAACAGGAGGAAACCCACTTCAGAGACTATCATAGGAAGTTTTGCAAAATAACTTATAGTTTACAAACATGACAGTAATCGTAAAGAATATAGAGGGGATAATATGCTAATATTTTATTATATCTTTTTTATTTAAAACAATGTTTAAATTTAAATATATTTGACCACACATTTCTCTTTCCCTAAGTCCTTCCAGATCCTCTTCCTTTCTCTACCCACGCAACTTAAAGTTCTTTTAACAAAAAAATCAAAAATCCAATACAACAACAAAAGCCCCAAAATTAAGAAAACAAAACACCATCACCACCCTCCCCCCAAAATAGAAAGAAAGAAAGAAAGAAAGAAAGAAAGAAAGAAAGAAAGAAAGAAAGAAAGAAAGACAAACAAATGCAGCAAATTGTAAGGTTAGGCTCACAATAAAAAAATAAACTAAGCAAGGATTACAAGTCAATGCCATTATATCTATCATTTGATGTGATTTTGGAAAGTCTGAAATAAGATACTTATATTTTTGAGGGAAGAAGCACTTCACCGACTGAATGATATCTCTAGCCACCTAGTAAAGTCCTTTTATGTTTTAAATTACATTTATTCATTTATTTGTGCATTCGGGGAATCTAATTGCCTTGTGGAGGTCAGAGAAAGTAGATGTATTTTAATCCATCATTTGACTAGTCTGGCTGGAATATAGACACACCCTTAGCACACATTTTCAATCCCTCTGGCTAGAATACAGACACAAGGTCAGCACACACCCTTAATCCCTAACAATGAAGGTAAAGTGTGTTTGTAGAAAGAAGCACTCATGTTTGAAAGTGATGTCTGATTGAGTGGCAGATGAAGTGATGAATCAGAGAAAGATTTGACAGAAGACATGCCAAGCTCTCATGAGAAGAGAGCCGAAAGGGTAGCTACTTCAGAGAGGAGAGAGAGAGAGAGAGAGAGAGAGAGAGAGAGAGAGAGAGAGAGAGAGAGAGAGAGAGATTTACCAGGAGAGTTTTACAGAAACAGGTTGAAGAGAGTTCAAGCTAAATACAGGTGAAGACAAAATGAGCCAAAGAATGAGGAGTCAGAAGATTAGGACAGATTGCCAGAATTTGTTTAATGCCAAGCAAAGCAAAAAAAAAAAAAAAAAAAAAAAAAAAAATCAGAGGTCAAAGGAGAAATCAGATTGAATCAATAAGCCTGCAGAGGAGTTTGAACCAGAATAGCTGAGTTGAATCAGCCAGCCAGAGATCAGAAGGGGAGAATTTATTCAGTAGTAAGTCTCAGAGGCTGAAAATGTTCTAGGACTAGATTAGAATGTATGGAGAGTAGAAGCTTCCAGAACTAGGTCTAGGTTAGCAGAATGAAGAAGTAAACCTTAGAGGCAAATACTACAGGAGAATAAAAGTTAGTTTTACAAGAGAAGAAATAGAACAAGCCAGGTTTATCTTCCACCATGAATATTCCAGGCACATACTTCAGTCCTTAGGCTTGGCAGCATGTGACTTAACCTACCAAACATAAGTGACATACCCTGTTGTAAACCTTTTGAAGGACTAAACTACTGTATATATTAAACATATTAAGTTCTAGACACATTAATTTTGTGGGCTATCATTACAAAGCTTCAGGTTACTTAAGAAGCATTTGCAGAATATACAAAATAAATGAATTTTTTAAAATTAAAACTTTGGCCGGGCGGTGGTGGCACACGCCTTTAATCCCAGCACTTGGGAGGCAGAGGCAGGTGGATTTTTGAGTTCAAGGCCAGCCTGGTCTACAGAATGAGTTCTAGGACAGCCAGGGCTACACAGAGAAACCCTGTCTCGAAAAAACAAACAAAAAATTAAATAAAATTAAAACTTCATATAATAACATAATATGTCTCAGAAAAATTTTCATTTCCACACATTTCTCAATTTATAAATCAACCTTTTAAGTTTTGAGAAATTATATTAGTTACATATCTTTTTCTCATAATTTCTGTGAGTCTTTATTATTACTGTTATAGATTTCAAATATTTTATAAACATGTTTTTATTTCACATAGGAGATTTTGATAATAGGAGATATGTTTTAGCTGAATATTTTAGTGTTCCTTCAGTGATAGAATTGAGACACTGGCTGAGGTCCATGAAACCCAGTAGTTCACAGATTATTCCAGACAAAGCAGTGGAAGAATATGAATTGCTAACAAACAGCAATTAGCTGTGTATCTTAGACCAAGCATGGATGATTTCCTTTTCTAACATATCTTGAGCTTTAAATTATCTATATTTTATTCACTCAGTTTGAGAGGCTATTTCTTAGAATACATTCATTGTAACATACATGTTTATGAACACTTTTCTTCCTCTTTTTCAAAGGAAGCCTAAGCCAATACAGCATTCATGTCAACCTAATGATATTCCTCCACTTGCCATGACTCCAATTCTGACTAAGTGGGTGAGTGTGGGAAAGGTAGTAACTCTGAAGACTCATTACAGAGAGAATAATCAGGACACCCGCCCTGTATGTAGTGGAAAAAAGTATAGAAATGTCTGAATCCTGGAATAAATTTTTTCCCAAAACAGATCTTTAGAACATATATCTGAATCATGTTAATATCCTTAAATCTTTTAAGTTTCATAAAATTTAGTGAAACCAAATCAGCCTCTAAAATTTCAAATCAGAGATATATACTTTCATCATGATCTCAATCTGGTCTAAAATCCAGAGCCTAAAGGATAGACCTGCTCAGCTCACTGTAGGGAAAGACTGCTGAGAAAAACCGCAGTGGAAGTTAAGGTCACCTGACAACACAGTAGTCACACTTGAGAAGCTGTGACTCTGGAATGGCAGGCAGGAGCAACTTGTGATGGTTTGAATAGGTACGGACCCCAAAGACTCATGTGTTGAATTCTTGGCCTGTAGAGACTATCACTATTTGGAAGCCATGGCCTTGTAGGAGGAGATGTGACCTTGTTAAACGAAGTAAGTCAATGTGGGGGCAGGCTTTGAGGTTTCCTATGCTCTCAGACTCTGCCCAGTATAAAAATCAGTCCCTATCTGTTGCCTGCAGATTAAGACACAGAACTCTCTGCTCCTTCTTCAGCACCATGTCTGCTTGCATGCTGCCATGCTTATTGCCACGATGATAATGGGCTAAACCTCTGAAACTGTAAGCCAGCCCCAGTTGAATGTTTTCCATCAAGATAATTATATCTATTCTGCACATGGGGTTAAATTTGGTCTCTTCACATCAATGGAAACCCTAAAGGCACCACCCTTCAGGAAGGCCACAAAAAGCATAGTACACCATTGAAAGGACTATTTAAAATACATCCTTGGGGCTACTTCTAGCACTCCGATGCTATAATTCCAGAAATGTGATGTATAAAATATCATTTAACGGACACACTAGAAGCTATTTGTATGCTTCTAAGACACTGACTCATTATCCAAGGCTTAGCTATAATCAATAGCCAAATTTCTTTATTACACAAAAGAAATGAGTTATTGGTGACCTGTAGTAAAAACCTCACAAAACAAGCTTGGGAAAAACATCTAGACAATGACACCAATAGGGCAGTAGACTGCGGTACTGGTGTGATAAGTTACATGATGAATCACAGTGAGAAATGCAGCTGTCACTGACCTCTTCAAACTAAGACCACACCCCAGTCCTCATGTAATGTGCACTTTACAGTGTGCTCAAGCTCCTTAAAATACAGTCTGGGCCTTCCTATTCCCTTCATTCTCTCCAGAGCTTGACCACTGACTACAGCTTTAGTCCAGCAAAGCCACAATCAAGTTCTTATGTTTCATTAAGAGACAAAGAAGGAAAAAAATGTCTCTTCAGCTTAATAATGAAGACAAACTTTCTACTTCCCACCCATATACAATGCAACATTCCTCCAAAATGAAAACAACGCTGACCCTGGTCATTCAAGGTTAAAAAAAATCCATGTTTTCATGCTTTAGTTAGATTATTTAATACTAAAGAATCTATGTCTTCTTGAATGATCTTTCTACAGGCCATGGGGTTGAATTTGGGGGATTTCAGATTTTTATTTATTTTTAAGAATTTGACTCTTTTCCCAGGAATAGTTACTAGAGTATGACTCTGGTTCCTCAGAATAAATTGGGACATAAAAGCCATCCATTCAGACCTGTTTTACATTTTGGGGGCGGTGGGGGGAGAGGGATGAAAAAAAAGCAGCTTTAAGGAAATTGATGCTTCTCCTCAGCTCATAGGTTTCTGGGAACTGCGGGGTTGCTCACACCCTGAGGTCACAGATTCTGTAAATGTTAACAGTGCTATGGAAATGTGATGGCATCTATGTTAGCACTCACTGATAAAGATAATTATACCTACTCTGCACATTGCTCATGTATTCACTTAAACAGGATCAAGCACCACTTAATGAGGACCCTTAGTGGAATGCCAGTTCGCAACAGTCTCACTTTACACTAGAGAAGCGCCAGACACATGCAATGAGAGAGCACAGGCGTGAAGGCCCTACCAGGTGATATTGGCTGTTTCCCCTGTGGCAAATATATCCAATATGTTTTCTTCTGTGAATCCAGAGAAATATAGAAGTAATAACAGAACTCTGTTTCTTCAGAGTCTTATTGAAAAACAGAACAAAACCAAAACAAACAAACAAAAAGAAACTAAGGAATAAAATTCCAGTCATAGCTAGTTATTCGTCTAAATAACAATATCCATTCCATTCTTTGGGATTTTTTTGTTGTTGTTTTGGTTTGGTTTGTTTTTTTGGTTTTCTGAGTCAGAGCTACATATAGCTCAGGCTAGCCTCAAACTCACAGTGTAACTAAAGATAGTTTTGAACTTCTAACTCCTGATCATCCTATTGTAAATATCTCCTTAGTGTTTAAATTATAGGAATAAGTTATCAGTCAGGGTTGTTTGTGGGGGTAACCAGAGGAGGAAGTTAACGCCTGCTGCTGTAAACCTAGTCAGAAGCTATAGACTAAAGGATTGTGTACCGCTCTCACTTTTCTAAGTGGGCATGTTGTAAAGTTGCTTTCTAATTATTTATGTTTAGAACCAAACCTTGGTCAGAGAAGCTTCTTAGGCAGTGAGTAGTTAATACCATCCAGATTGCTGACAGCAGGTGACTGTGGACGCTCAGCACAGATGGGACATCTGTATCAAACCCACCACAAGGACCAGAGAACATCATGTAAAAGAGGGCGGGATGAATGGGAAAAGCTGAAGAATGGGCAGAGCCATGAAATACTGTCTTGTGGGCATGACATGACTGTTGTTCACATGAAGTCACAGTAGTTTTGGGTATCTACTGAAGACCTATAAAATATCAAGCCAGTTCAAACTTCCAGCACAGGGACAGGAGGAGCTCCTGAGGCCTCACATCTCGCTGAGGAGCTATTGACAATTGATGCCTGCTGGGGAATGGGAGAGTGACTAGAATATGTCACTAGGAGGTTTCCCATGCCCAGTGAATGACCTCACATCAGGTACACATGAACAGCATTAACTGGATTTAGTTAAATAAATAAATAAATAAATAAATAAATAAATAAATAAAGGACAGCATGAAGTTGGGAGAGAGATGTGACTTAATATCCAAGGGTAAGCAAGTTGAAGGGCAGAGTGTCAAGTTGATACGATCAAAAATTCACTGAATGCATATATGAAATTTTCAAAGGATAAATAAAAGTAAAAATGAAAAATAAAATTAGATAAAGTTGTTTAAATTTGGGGGGACCTAGAAAAGAAATAATAGAAAAAGGGGGGATGTGGATAAAAGTAGGTTGACTCCACTAAAAGCTAGTACAGTTTAGCCACAAAGTGGTTATTAGACATCAAGAACGACTTTATTGTGAATGCCGACTATTGTTATACATAGTACATGGATGAAGCAGGTTACAAGATTAAGGAACATGTTATAATTCTTTAGTGGTTTAGATATGCTTGGCCATGGGAAGTGGTACTGTTAGGAGGTAGGACCTTATTGGAGGAAATGTGTCAATGTGGGGATGGGCTTTGAAGCTCTGTCCATTGTGGAAGAGTCAGTCTGCTCCTGACTTACTTTGGATGAAGATGTAGAGCTGTCAGCTCCTCCATCACCATACTTTTGGCCTTGATAATGGACTGAACCTCTGAACCTGTAACCTAGCTCCAATTAAATGTTGTCCTTTACAAGAGTTGCCTTGGTCATGGTGTTTCTTCGCAGCAATGGAAAGCCTAATGAAGACAAATTCTATGATGCACATGTGTTAGCTCAGGCTCCCCAAGAAGCATATATCAAATGTGGTTTAATTAACAAGAATCATATGATAGAAAAATGGGGAAGAAGCCATAAAACTCAGGCACAATAACTCTGTTCCCAATAATGAAGAGACAAGGAAGGGAAGACCCTTAGGATACACCTTCTAAAGAGGACTTAGCATGGACCATGTGGTTTCTACTGTGTTACAGAAGTTACCCATCTTTACATCCTGGTCACACTCAGTAATTATAAAGAAAGCCCTAAAATAAAGATAAACTTCAGAGCACAAATGCCAGAACTTCTGTCAAATCTGCCTTTCATATTTTTATCCCCCAAATACAAAGATTTTTAATACCATTCTGTTTAGTATTTGAATAAAATATAGTTATATAATATTTTCATATATATGAATATATATTCTTTTAAAACCTATCAAAAGAATTTTAAAGGGTACAAAATGTTTGTAGAAATTTAATTTATTTTCAGTTTTACTTTTATGAACATGCCAAGTATTAAGGTTTTCAAACATTTTTCTAACAATTTGTCTTTGTTTTGCCCCACTTCTCTTTTTAACCTACCAAATCTAGTAGCCTCCTTTCTCCTGTTTTGTCACCTAACCTCTCAAGAGACTTGATGTGTCACAGTGAGAGGATACCTAAGGGGACCCCGCCTGCTCAGAAGAGAAGTGATGGGAGAGGAAGAAAATTGTGGGAGAGGATGACTTAGGGGGCCAGTGAGTGGGATTTAAAGTAAATAAGTAAAAAAAAAATATAATATTTAAATTTAAAAATTTATTCTCGTGTGTATGTGTACTGGAGGTCAGAAAAAAGTCATCAGATCTATAGAAAGTGAGATTGTGGTATCACTGTTGTCTTTTCCAGAAAACAGTGAGTGCTCTTAACTGTTGAGCAATCTCTGCAGCCTCCCATCCTAACTTTCAAAGTTTGTATGCTTGAAAATAAGGAGACATGAAAATAGGGACTGAACTGGATAAGAGACCATGAGAGGGCAACAAAAAGGGTTGAGTATTAAATGAATTCTCTATGTCACTTTTAAAGATTCAAGTCAGATCAAGTCTATGGTCCCTATGGAGTTCCTGTGGCATCCTTCTTCATAGTCCCTGTGGAAAGGCTGGCAAGAGAACTGGAAATATACTAATGGCTTCTAAAAGGCCTCCAGTACTGTTGCTGCTTCTTGGATCCAATCATGGACTCACTTTCTTTCCCCTAGTAGTCCTACACTGTCTGAAGTACACTTTCAATTCTTACTCAGTGTTCAATTGAAAGTTTTCATTAAAGACCTCATATTGAAAAACCATTTTCTAAATATAGATACATTTTCATGTACCTTCCCCTGAAGCATCTGAGTTTTCCCCGTTCCTTCAAATAGATTTCTATATCTCCACTTTTACCTTTAAAAAGAATACTTGAAGCTGAAGAGATGATTCATAAATTGAGAGCAGTGGCTGCTATTCCTAAGGGCCTGAGTTTAATTCTCAGGACAATGATAATGGATAACAATCACGTAAAACTCAGTTCAAGTCTCATGGGATCTTTTAACACCCTCTTCTGACCTCCTTGGCCACCACACATATGTAGTACAAAGACATGGTCACAGGAAAAATAACAATGCACAGAAAATAATGGAATAAAAAATTACAGTAATTAACCTGTAAGTAAAAATAGCGCACAGCTGGATTAAGGATCATTTTAAGTAAGTTCCAAAGTCTACACATATCTGTGAACTGCTGCACAGTTAGAATAGCCACTTAAAGCAATGGCTTTACATTTCTACCCTCAGTTAATTTATATTCTCTTAGCTAAAACATAAAGAGGAAAATGTGGCAACATTAAAACTAGGTTGGATAGGGGACTTTAGCTTGATATCCCCTTTCATGACTCGTGGAGTCTTTTGCCTGTATTCAGATCTTCACGTGTTAATGTTATACTCTATTTACCTCCTTTCTAAATGTTATTCTATAACAATACTTACACATGTTTGCATCTATACATGATGAGTTGTAATTAGGATTTACATATGAGGGATCCTGGTATTGGAATAAAAATAGGTAGACAAATAGAACAGAATAAAGAACTTGAAGTTAAAGCAACAAATCTGTGGCCACTTAATTTTTGACAAAGATGAAAAAAGCATGCAGTGAAAAAATTTAGCTTATTCAACAAATCATTTTGGCAAAATCAGGCATCCATATGCAGATAAGGTCAAAGCTGCATCTTTCACCTTGTTCAAAAATCAATTTTAAATGGGTCTTAGATGGTGAAACCTAAAATGCTGAATCTTCTAGAAGAAAACATGGTGACTAGTCTTCAAGACGTATGGTAGACAAAAATGTTTTGAACAGAACTTCAATAGCACATGGACTCTCTCCGAATATTGGTAGATGTAATTAAAAGGTATCTACAAAGCTTAATGAACTATTAACTTTCAGACAGCCTACAAAATATAAAAAATATCACTATTTTAAAACGTGTTCAACATCCTTAATTTTGGGGAAAATGGAAATTAAGTGTTTTGAGATATCACTAACCCCAGTCATGAAGAGTATGACAACAATGTTGGAGAAGAAAGATGGAAAGAGAAAGTTTTATCACTAAAGGTAAAAGTAGAATTATAGAAATCAATTTGCAGGGTCACCAAATGTAAAAATAACCTTACCATCTAACCCAACCATTCCACTCCTAGGCATATTCCCAAATAGCCCATACTCTACCCTCGAGATATTTGTACCCCATATCTATCATTGTTATACTTATTGATGACAGCAAAGAAATGGGAACAATATACCTGTTGATCAGCAAGTGAATGGCGAATAGCAACACGGTATGTATTTTAAGACATAAAGCAAAATAAAATCATAAAATTTGCAGGGAAATGGACAAACTTGAAAGAGACTTAAAAAGTGTATTAAGTAAGAAGGCCAAATCTTGGGAGTAAAATGACACATTTGAGGCCTTTTCTATTCAGAACTGTCATTTCTCCCAACTTTAAACTCAGACACTCACAAATGCATTCCTCAGACTGCTTGTCTCTAAGTAGATTTCTATTTAATAATATTTATTTTCCACAATTCTTCTAAAAGAGTACTTCCTGAATGTCAGAACCACTTTTGCAGACTCTGATTATCTCTTTCCAACTATTTTCTGGATTTTTCTAACAGGGACTTTTAAAGACATTTTAGGTAGAAGAAGCGTAAAACCAGCATAAGTCTCTTCTATTTCTGATGTTAGCAAGTGGAACCTCTCATGTGGTAGGAACTACACGTGGGTCCATTTTGTCTCTCCCATTCTTAAAAACCTCCTTGGCTAAATAAACTCCTCAAAATTACTCTTAAAATGTTACTGAACTTACTTTTTTTTATTGGATATTATATTACATTTCAGATTTTATCCCTTTACCCCATTCCTTCCTCCACCCAGGAACTTCTTATCCCATTCCCCTCCTCCTGCTTCTATGAGGGTGTGCCACAACCTGACCCCCACTCCCACCTCCCCACCCTCTAATTTCTCCCCTCTCGGTGTTCAGCCTTCACGGGACCAAGGATCTCCTCTTCCACCTATGCCCAACAAGGCCATTCTCCCCTACATATACAGCTGGAATCATGGGTCCCTCCCTATGTGCTCCCAGGCTGGTGGTTTAGATCCTGGGGAGCTCTGGTTGGTTGATATTGTTGCTCTCCTCTTGGGGCTACAAACCTTTTCAGCTCCTTCAGTCTTCTAAATTCTCCATTGGGAACCCTTGATCAGATCAATGGTAGCTGTGAGCATCTGCCTCTGGATATGTCAGACTCTGGTAGACCTCTGAGGAGACAGCTATATCAGGCTCCTGTCAGCATGCACTTCCTGACATCCATATTGGCGTCTATCTTTGGTGACTGCACATGGGACCGATATCAAGGTAGAGTGGTCTCCCAACAGCCCCTCCTTGAATTTCTGTCCCACACTTTGTAGCCTTATTTGCTCCCTTGAGCATTTTGTCACTCTTTCCAAGAAGGACCGAGGCATCAACACTTGGTCTTCCTTCTTCATATGCTTCATGTGGTCTGTTAGTTGAATCTTGGCTATTTCAAGCTTTTGGGCTAATATCCGCTTATGATATTATGATATCCGCTGTGAGTAAATACCATGTGTGTTCTTTTGTGATTGGGTTATCTAACTCATGATGATATTTTCTAGTTCCATCCATTTACCTAAAAGTTTCTCAAATTCATTATTTTTAATATCTGGGTAATACCCCATTGTGTAAATGTACCACATTTTTTTTATCCATTCCTCTGTTGAGGGACATCTGGGTTCTTTCAAAATTCTGTGTATTATAAATAAGGCTGCTATGAACATAGTGGAGCATATGTCCTTGTTATATGTTGTAGCATCTTTTGGGTATATGCCCAGGAGTGGTATAGCTGGATTCTCAGGTAGTGCTATGTCCAATTTTCTGAGGAACTGCCAGACTGATTTCCAGAGTGATTGTACCAGCTTGCAATCCCACCAACAATGGAGGAGTGTTCCTTTTTCTCCACATCCTATCCAGCATCTACCATCACTTGAATTTTTTATCTTAGACATTCTGACTGGTGTGAGGTGGTATCTCAGGGTTGTTTTGATTTGCATTTCCCTGATGACTAAGGATGTTGAGCATTTCTTAAGGTGCTTCTCTGCCATTCGAATTTTTTCAGTTGAGAATTCTTTGTTTAGCTCTGTAATAGAGTCATTTGGTTGTCTGGAGTTTAATTTCTGAAGTTCTTTGTATATATTAAATATTAGCCCTCTATTGGATGTAGGATTGGTAATGATCTTTTCCCAATCTGTTGGTTGCTGTTTTGTCTTATTGACAGTGTCCTTTGCCTTACAGAAGCTTTGCAATTTTATGAGGTCCTATTTGTCAATTCTTGATCTTAGAGCATAAGCCATTGGTATTCTGTTCAAGAACTTTTCCCCTGTGCCTAGGTATTTGAGGGTCTTCCCCAACTTTTCTCCTATTAGTTTCAGTGTATCTGGTTTTATGTGAAGGTCCTTTATCCACTTGGACTTGAGCTTTGTACAAGGAGATAAGAATGGATTAATTTGCATTCTTCTACATGCTGATCTCCAGTTTAGCCAGCACCATTTGTTGAAAATGCTGTCCTTTTTCCACTGAATGGTTTTAGCTCCTTTGTCAAAGATCAATTGACCATAGGTGTGTGGGTTCATTTATGGATCTTCAGTTCTATTCCATTGATCTTCCTGCCTGTCTCTGTACCAATACCATGCAGTTTTTATCACTACTGCTCTGTAGTACAGTTTGAGGTCAGGGATAGTGATTCCCCCAAAGTTCTTTTATTGTTGAGAATGGTTCTCACTATCCTAGGTTTTTTGTTATTCCAAATGAATTTGTAAATTGCTCTTTCTATCTCTATGAGGAATTGATTTGGAATTTTGATGTGGATTGCATTGAATCTGTAGATTGCTTTTGGCAAGATGGCCATTTTTACTAAATTAATCCTGCCAATCTAGGAGCATGGGAGATCTTTCCATCTTCTGAGATCTTTTTTAATTTCTTTCTTCAGAGACTTGAAGTCCTTGTCATGCAGATCTTTCACTTGCTTGGTTAGATTCACTCCAAGATATTTTATATTATTTGTGACTATTGTGAAGGGTGTCATTTCCCTAATTTCTTTTTCAGCCTGTTTATCCTTTGAGTAGAGGAAGGCTACTGATTTGTTTGAGTTGATTTTATATCCAGCCACTTTACTGAAGTTGTTTATCAGGTTTAGGAGTTCTCTGGTGGAACTTTTAGGGTCACTTAAGTATACCATCCTATCATCTGCAAATAGTGAAATTTTGACTTCTTCCTTTCCAATTGTTTCCCTTTAACTTCCTTTATTTGTCTAATTGCTCTGGCTAGGATTTCCATTGCTATATTCAATAGGTAGGCTGAGAGTGGGCAGCCTTGTCTAGTCCCTGATCTTAGTGGAATTGCTTCAAGTTTCTCTCCATATAGTTTGATGTTGGCTACTGGCTTGCTGTATATTGTTTTTACTATGTTTATGTATGTGCCTTGAATTCCTGATATTTCCAAGACTTTTAACGTGAAGGGATGTTGAATTTTATCACATGCTTTCTCAGCAGCTAGTGAGATGATCATGTGTATTTTTTTTCTTTGAGTTTATTTATGTAGTGGATTATATTGATGGATTTCTAAATATTGAACCATCCCTGCGTTCCTGGGATAAAGACTACTAGATCATGTTGGATGATTGTTTTGATATGTTCTTGGATTCAGTTTGTAAGAATTTTATTGAGTATTTTTGTATCAATATTCATAAGTGAGATTGGTCTGTAGTTCTCTTTCTTTGTGGGGTCTTTGTGAGGTTTAGGTATGAGCATAATTGTAGCTTCATAGAACTAATTAGGTAGTGTTCCTTCTGTTTCTATTCTGTGGAATAGTTTGAAGAGAATTGGTATTAGGTCTTCCTTGAAGATCTGATAGAATTCTGCACTAAAACCATCTAGTCCCGGACTATTTTGGTGGTGAGACTTTTAATGACTGCTTCTATTTCTTTAGGGGTTATGAGACTGTTCAGGTGGTTTATCTGCTCCTCATTTAACTTTGGTACCTGGTCTAGAAAATTTTCCATTTCATCCAGATTATCCAATTTTGTTGTGTATAGGCCTTTGTAATAGAATCTGATGATTTTTTAAATTTCCTCAGTTTCTGTTGTTATGTCTCCCTTTTCAGTTCTGATTTTATTTATTCGGATACTGTCTCTGTGGCCTTTAGTTAGTCTGGCTAATGGTTTATCTATCTTGTTGATTTTCTCAAAGAACCAGCTCCTGGTTTTGTTGACATTTTGTATATTTCTTTCTGTTTCTACTTGGTTGATTTCAGCTCTGAGTTTGATTATTTCCTGCCATCTATTCCTCTTGGGCATATTTGCTTCTTTTTGTTCTAATGCTTTCAGATGTGTTGTCAAGTTGTTAGTGTATGCTCTCTCCAGTTTTTTTTTTTTTTGTAAGCCCTTAGAGCTATGAATTTTCCTCTTAGTACTGTTTTTATGGAGTCCCACAAGTTTTGGCATGATGTGTCCTCATTTTCATTAAATTCTAAAAAGTCTTTAATTTCTTTCTTTATTTATTCCTTGACCCGGTCATCCTTGAGTAGAGCGTTGTTCAGTTTCCATGTGCATGTGGGCTTTCCATTGTCTTTGTTATTATTAAAGACCAGCCTTAGTTCATGGTGGTCTGATAGGGTACAAGGGATTATTTCAATCTTTTTTGTATCTGCTGAGGCCTGTTTTGTGACCAATTATATGGTCAATTTTGGAGAAGGTACCATGAGGTGCTGAGAAAAAGGTACATTCTTTTGTTTTAGAATGAAATGTTCTATAGATATCAGTTAAATACATTTGGTTCATAACTTCTGTTAGTTTCATTGTGTCTCGGTTTAGTTGCTGTTTCCATGATCTGTCCATTGCTGAGAGTGGGGTGTTGAAATCCCTCACTATTATTGTGTGAGGTGCAATGTATGCTTTGAGCTTTAGTAAAGTTTCTTTTATGAATGTGGGCGCCCTTGTATTTGGGGCATAAATGTCCAGAATTGAGAATTCATCTTAGTACATTTTTTCTTTGATGAATATGAAGTGTCCTTCCTTATCTTTTCTTATTACTTTTGGTTGAAAATCAATTTTATTTGATATTAGAATTACTACTCCAGCTTGTTTCTTGGGACCATTTGCTTGTAAGATTGTTTTCCATCCTTTTACTCGGAGGTAGTGTCTGTCTTTGTCACAAAGATGTGTTTCCTGTATGCAGCAAAATTCTGGGTCCTGTTTATGTATCCATTCTGATAGTGTACATCTTTTTATTGGGGAATTGAGTCCATTGATGTTAAGAGATATTAAAAAAATGATTGTTGCTTCCTGTTATTTTTGTTATTAGAGGTGGAATTATATTCGTGTAACTATCTTCTTTTGGGGTTGTTGGAAAATTACTTTCTTGCTTTTTCTAGGTTGTAGTTTCCCTCCTTGTGTTGGAGTTTTACATCAATTATCCTTTTTTAGTGCTTGATTTGTGGGAAGATATTGTGTAAATTTGGTTTTGTCATAGAATATCTTGATTTCTCCATCAATAGTGATTTAGAGTTTTGCTGGGTATAGTAGTCTGGGCTGGCATTTATGATCTCTTAGGGTCTATATAATATCACTCCAGGATCTTCTGGCTTTTATAGTCTCTGGTGAGAAGTCTGATGTAATTCTTATAAGTCTGCCTTTATATGTTACTTTGCCTTTTTCCCTTACTGCTTTTAGTATTTTTTCTTTTTTATATATTTGATGTTTTGATTATTATGTGACAGGAGGTATTTCTTTTTTGGTGTAGTCTATTTGGGGTTCTGTAGGCTTCTCGTATATTTAAGGACATCTCTTTCTTTAGGTTAGGGAAGTTTTCCTCTATAATTTTGTTGAAGATATTTACTGGCCCTTTAAGTTGGGAGTCTTCACCCTCATCTATACCTATTATCCTTAGGTTTGGTCTTCTCATTGTGTCCTGGTGTGGTGCGCCAACGTCATTGCGTGTGGTGTGCCAACATCATCACGCACTATCACACCACTGCCATTGGAAGATGGCGCCGACATCAGCCCGGACTCATCCCAATTAACTAGTAAACAAGTGCTCAGAGCATGCTCAGAGTCCCTTGAACCAGCCTACATGTGACGCATTCCGAGATGTCATATTCTCCTGAGCTCTGCTAGCCAATCACAGAGGTACATGCCAACACGCCAACCTAATAGGTATTTAAGGACGTCTCCCTTTCCTATCGGGGTCTTCCCTTTCATTCCGGCTGCAATAAAGCCTGCTGTAGAAGAATCCTGTTGTCTGAGTCCGTTCTTGCTGGCGAGGTTGTGACGAGGACAGCCACATCCTGGATTTCCTGGATGTTTTGGGTTAGGAGCTTTTTGCATTTCACATTTTCTTTGACGGTTGTATCAATGTTTTCCATGGTATTTTCTGCTCATGAGATTCTCTCTTCTTTCTCTTGTATTCTGTTGGTGTGCTTGTGTCTATGACTCCTGATCTTTTTCCTAGGTTTTCTATCTCCAGGGTAGTTTCTCTTTGAGATTTCTTTATTGTTTCTACCTCCATTGTTATACCCTGGACAGTTTTGTTTAATTCGTTCACCTGTTTGGTTATGTTTTCTTGCATTTCTTTAAGGGCTTCTACCTGTTTACATGTGTTCTCTTCAAATTCTTTGAGGGTGTTGTTTATGTCCTTTTAAAAGTCCTCTATCATCATGATGAGAAGTGATTTTAATTCTGAATCCTGCTTTTCCAGTGTGATGTGGTGTTCAGGACTTGCTATGGTGGGAGAACTGGGTTCTGGTGATGCCAAGTATCTTTGGTTTCTGTTGTTTAAGTTCTTGCTCTTGCCTTTTGTCATTTGGTTAGCTCTAGTGCTACCTGCAGTCACTGGTTCTGACTGGAGCCTGCCTTTCTAGTTATCTTGCTTCTGTCAGAACTCCTCAGGGTTCAGATGTCTCTGTGATCCTGTGATCCTGAGCTCCAGCTGCTCTGGGTACAGTGGCTCCTCTAGGATATCTCAAGATATGGTGTCTCCACGGTAGCAGAGCAGCTAGGTGTCTGCTGCTCTGAATGCAATGTCTCCTCTAGGATGTCTCAGGACAAGATATCTTCATGGGAGCAGACCAGTTAGGTGTTTGCTGCTCTGAGTGTAGTTGCTCCTCTAACATGTCTCAGGATATGGTGTCTGCTGCTCTGAGTTCAGTGGCTCCTCTAGGATGCCTCAGGATATGGTGTACCCTGCTCTGAGGTCAGTGGCCTCTCTAGGATGTCTTGGGATATGGTTTCCACATGGGATCAGACCAGCAGTGTCTGCCACTCAGAGGTCAGTGGCCTCTCTGGGTTATCTTGGGATATGGTTTCCAGAGGGGAGCAGACCAACTGAGTGTCAGCCACACCCTGAACGTACTTTTTAAAACTATATTTCTTATGTATCTCAAAGCTTTTACTTTTTAATTGTAAAATAAATATATCTTAATTAAATTGACCACATACAAATAGAAAATCTGGAAATGTATATACTATATTGAATGCTATTAAGTTATAAGGTATTCTCAATACTTTGCAATTTTCAATAGATTTGGGCATATGTAAATGTTTACATGTGTATCTGCATTTATGAATCTTTAAACTTGTTCATATATTTCCATTGGCAAATTCATGTAAGTGAATTAATGAACTGAGATTTTCTTTTCTTTACAATGAACATCTAAGATTTCACAAAGCGTGTTGGATCACCCATTTCTCTGACTGATGACCATCACTCTTTACCACACAGTTTAATGATGTTTGTTATCTCATGAACAAGATGCAGTGTTTCTCATTTATATTTTGTTATTACAGGTATTCTGAGATGAATATTTTTTAATGTTCTTCTTGGGTGTTTATTTCTCCTTTCCTCTTTGCCTTCAGTACTTCTAAGGTGTCTTAACTTGATGCAAGGCTTTAAACAGCTTCTCTATGTCAGTTATTCTCAAATGCATAGTTCCTGTTCAGACACTTAATAATCATCTACTCGGTAATATACATATATATCCTATCTTCACCATATAACCAGTACTTCTGGATAGCAAATAATTTGCAAGAAACAGTCTTTCTATAGTTATACTATTGCTCATAAATGAAAAACAAACCATAAGAAAACTCACCATTCCACAACTGTTAATAAATAATGAAATGTTGAACTCAGGCAATAACCCTCAGTAACTATTCATGAGAAGTGATGGCCTCAGGGATATAAGGTTCAAATCTTTCTTCAATAATAGACTTACCATTCAACTCCAAGGAAGAGTTGTTGGAGAAAGAAAGAGACAGAATAAATGACTGGGTAAAAAGAAACTAAATAAGCTATATTTTTCAAAAAGCTAAATTAAAGAAAAGCAAAATATGTTAATATTAGTTTACAGATATTATTTAGATTCTGATTTAAACAAAAAAGTGTCCAGTGAAAGAGGTCTTTACATTTACTAAAATGTGATATATTAAAAGATGACTGTGAAATTGTTTGTTGTAGTAAAAGTTTTCTGATTGTCCTTAGGAAAACAACTATTTTATAATGAAATACACAGAGCTGTCTGCAATTAAAATACTTTTATTCAAAATAATTTGAGGCTGAAGTTAAATTGAGTTTGAAAAAAAGACTGACAATGTAGTTTCCTCTTAGTAGTTTTTGTTTAAGTTGACAATTCTTTATTTTATATATTAGGTACAAAAACGAAGCTCTACTACAGCTTATAGGGAAATTGGCTTAATAATAACCTCAGATTTGTGCTGAGGTTTTAGTTCTTAAAACAGTTTGATTACATTACTCTCTCGATTTTAAAATATTTGAAAATGACATACTAAATATTGATTTCCCTTGATATTTAATTCAGTCTTTTTTATTTATTAAAAATATTTTTTCTCAGATAACATATCCTGACTAAAGCTTCCCCTTCCTCTGTTCTTCCCAGCCCCTCCCACCTCTGTTCCTATCTGGATCTACCTACTTCCTATCTATTTTAGAAAACAAACAGGTTTCTAAGACGTAATAAAATGAAACATGCCAGAACAAAAACAAATATATTGGAATGTGAAATAACAAAAAACTGAGAGAAGGGAGCCCAGGAAAAGGTACAAGATAGAGATACACACGCAGAGAGCCACTGATTCAAATGCTCAAGATTCTCATAAGAAAACAAAAACTGAAAGCCATAATATACATGAAGAGAACCTGTAAAGTAAAAAATATTGATGATATAGATATGGTTATGGATTTAGATATAAATACATAGATTCACATTTACATGCACATATACATAAATAAAATACATATATTATATATAGTAAAATAAAATAAAAAGATAGAATAAAATAAAATAAAAAGTATGAGACAAGGAACCTCCAATGACACTGTTGAGTTCATTTTCTGTTGGACATCTTGTGGTAGACATGCAGGCTACCCTTCAGTGAGACTCCTTGGAGATAGCTAAATTTTCATTTCCAAGTGGTTATCAATGTTAGCTGCTGGGTTAGTGATGAGAGCAGCTATCTATTTATTCTTTAAGCTCTAGGACCCTATCTGGTGCAGATCCTTCCAGGCTCTCTGCACACTGCTTCAGTTTCTTTGAGTTTATTCTGTGTTGATCCTGTTGATCCTTGTTTCTTGATGTCTTTCATCTCTACTGGCTCTGAAACTCTTTCTACCTTCTCCTCCACATGGTTTCCTTATAGAGATAGCCCACGTAGAGCTGTGTATTCCAGGGTTTCTGCATGTCTGGCTTTGATGTCTCTATATTTGCTCCCATCTGATACAGGAGTAAGCTTCTCTGATGATGGCTGAAGAAGGTACTAGCAAATGCTATTAAGAGTCATTCTAGTGTTAATGTTTTAATTTTTAGAAGAATAGTATATGGTTTAATCCTATGCCACTGGACTAGCATGGCTCAGATTCTTGAATTCTACCTTGAAAAGTGGGCCTTATGTAAAAACATATTGGTTGGTTACTCTCCCAGGCTTTGAGCTACCATTAGATTAGCATATCTTTCAGGTAGAACACTATGGTAAATCAAAGAGTTTGTGGCTGGGTTGGTGTTTAGTCTTCATCTTTGGTAGCATATAGAGTACCTTTCTGTATCAAAGAGACTAAATGTAGAGGTAAAAGCTATATGTACATATAAGCTAAACTTCAATAAATTGTGAATGTGTTGTCTTCAACAATGTGGTTTGACATCAGTTTATGGAGAGCAATTTACAGTCTTGGCAATAGGCTAGATTGTTTGAGAGTTCTCAGGGCATATTTTGGCCAACATTCAGTTATATTCAGTACTAATCCTGGTACTAGAAATTTCATTTAGTAATAAGAGTTGTCCAGTTGGGGCTCTATCTTCCCATCCTTTGGTAACTTTATTTAGATTACCTACATATATGGACATATTTTTGCAAAGCTTCTATTGAACTGGATTTGCATACTATCTTATGCTCACTTATCTTCCCCCTTGCCAACTGATACATTCCACATCCCCTATTCATAAGATCTATCCTACTTCTCTTTTCTAGAGAGATCTGTCTGTCCCTTCTCCCCAAACCTCTTACTCTACCCCTAACCTCTGATTTTCTATGGATTGTAGCTTGGTTACCATTTACTTGATGGTTGATAACCACATATAACCAAATATATAACCTATTTGTCTTTCAGGGTATGGAATATCTCACTCAGGTTTATTTTTTTCCAGTTCCATTCATTTATCAGTGAATTTCATGACTTTATCTTTTAATGACTTAGAAATATTCTACTTACAAATATTTGGCATTTTCTTTATGTGTTCCTCTGATTAAGGGAGATATCTAGGTTGTCTTAAATTTCTGACCATTATGAATAGAGTAGGGTTGAACATGGTTGAGCAAATGTCTCTGTATGATGAAGCATCCTTTGAATATTTGGAGGAAAGTAGCAAGTTGGATATTGATGTAGCTGAATTTGAGAGACCAGACCTATTTCAACTTGGGTTCAGGCTCCATCTTAGAGAACCTGACCTAAGGTTGAACTTGAGTTAAACACCAGGCCTGTACCTAGCACTAATCTTCAGATCACACCAGTCTCAAGGTCACTCCCTAAAAACCATCAGTTTGGAAAAAAGCAGAAGTTACAGTTGTACCTAAAGATATTTACTTATAGAAGGTTATGGTTTGGAAACCAGCACCAGCCAATCATCTTAAAGAACATCAAACTCCATAATAGCCCCTCAATCAAATGTGTGCCAAGCAGAAAACCCCCTTGCTTGATTGCTTGTTTATAAATGCATGCTGGATACTGGGCTCAGGGATTCAACCTCCCATCCTGCCGTATCAGTATCAACAACGATGCTGCCCAAGCCCCAACTTGAATTAAAATCCTTGTGTGATTGCATCAGAATTGTCTCCTTGGTGGTCATTTGGGGTTCATGAAATGGGCACCACATGCCATGTTGGCCAGTAACCCCAAGACCCCCTAGGTCTCCCCCACCTCTGACACAAAGGGTCACAATACTGGACAGTAGAGAATTGTCTATGACTGCATATATGTCTGTGCAGCACAATGTTAATTCTGTTCTGTATGTCTGTGCAGCACATCAATAATTCTGTTCTTGTCTGTGTCTGTCTAAGTGTCTGTGACACCATGATAATTCTGTTCTGGAAAGAGGTCTAAAAATATGTATTTCATGGTCAAATGTGACTGGGCAGACATGCTGGATAGTTGTGATCACACAGGGTTGTAAGATGCTCCAGACTGAGAAAGAGAGAGAGAGAGAGAGAGAGAGAGAGAGAGAGAGAGAGAGAGAGGGAAGAGAGGGAGACCCCTAGTGTCCCTAGTGTCTCAATCATGGATAGGTATAGGCTCAAGGAGCCATGAGCACCAGCCATCTGGCTATTTTCATTTTATTCCTGAAGAGGAGGAGAGTTTATGTTTGCAATTGTACCTGTTTGGACTAATTGTCTACTCTTGTGTTTGTCCTTATGGGATAACTTTGACTTTGATAAATATTACGATGGAATAAGCACCTTCCACCCCTCTAGAATTATTCCTCAGTCACTTCAAGGATTTTAGAAGCAGATGACCGAATCTTTCAATAACCATTAGGAAGGAGAAACTAACAACTTTCTGTAGGTCTGGCCAAGCTTCAACACCAGCTGGCCCACAGAGGAGTTCCTTGACCTTGTTCTAGTCCAGGGCCTTGAGAAGAGCATTTTAAAACTTAAGTCCTGCCACCCAGCTTATGTGCCCTATGTAGTGGTATGGAGGGACACACAGGAGGACCCTCTCACCCAGGTTAAACCATTTCTCCCAGACAATAGGCAGAAGTCCTTGCCTTGGCCAACCAAAAGCCCAAAGACATGAAAGACAAGACATCAAACTACCCACCTTCTTTTGCACCATTCCTCTATCCAATCCTCCAGGAAAGAACAGAGAAAAATGTCATTTTTCTACCCCCAGGTTATTCTACTCCTCATGCAGAACAGCAGCCTCCAGAGCCAGAACAGGCAATAGGGGGGAGTCTGTATCAGGGATTCAGAACTGCAGAAGGGTGACTCCAGAGCCTGAATCCATTGCCTTGCCCTTTCAGGTGACAGGGCCAGTTGATTACAACTGAAGAACACAAAACTACCCTGTTTCAGATAAGCAAACAGCTATGCTACTGGCTTTCCCTTGAGACACCTGTATTGGGACTTCAATATTGTTGAAGGTAAGGGGAGACAGCCTACCACCAGGCTCTGTTGTCAGGTCTTAAGGTGGCTGCATGATGGCCCAAGGTATATGATTTAGTAAGGGAGACAATGAGAGCCCTATAGCTTTCTTCAAAGGATTATGAAGGCATTTTGACAATACACCCCCATGGACCTCAAATCACTAGGAGTGAAAATAATGGTATCAACCAGGCAGTACCAGATATCAAGAGAAAACTCCAGAAGGTTAAGAGATTAGAAAAAAATAGACTCTGAGAGGTTTAATGATATTTTCAGACACAGCTTTTAATGGAAAAGAGAGTGCAGAGGAGAAACAGATAAAGGAAGAAAAACAAATAGAGAAAAGAAAATGGAGATCGCCAGTTTCTGGATAATCCCCCCTCCTCTTCCTCCTCCTCCTCCTCCTCCTTCTCCTCCTCCCCCTCCTCCTCCTCCTCTTCCTTCTTCTTCTTCTCTTTCTCTCTCTTCCCTTTTCTCCTTCTCTCCCCCTCTCTCATCATCTCTCTCTTTTAGTGAATGTTGGGCATATCCTATCTCTGACTCGTTTTGTCAAATCTTTCTCTGATTCATCACTTTGTCTGGCACTCAATTAGACATCAGTTTTAAACATAGGTGCTTTCTTCTACAAAGTATCTTTACCTTCTTTGTTTTGGATTAAGCTGTGTACTAAGTGTATATCTGTATTCTAGCCAGAGAGATTAATGATGTGTGCTAAGGCTGAACCGCAAAACCAGAAACAGTTTCGTTGTTTTGGGTTTTTTGTTTTGTTTGTTTGGTTTGGGTTTTTTGTTTGTTTGTTTGGTTTGGTTTGGTTTTGGTTTTTATTTGGTTTTGATTTTATTTCTTTGTTCATTTTTTTCAGGAAACAACACAATCTTGAGGTTCACAGTGTAGTCAAATATTCTGCAACAGGCTACGAATGTTGAATATTTTTTAAGTGTTTCTAAGTCATTTAGGTTTACTCTCGTAAAAATTCACCATACACTATGCTTAATTGAGTTTTGTTTTGTTTTGATATCAAATTTCTTGAGTTCTTTATATCTTTTTAATATTAGTATCCTATCATATGTGGAACTGGTAAAAACATTTTCCCATTCTGTAACCTGTCACTTCTTCTGAATGACAGTATCCTTTGTCATAAAGATTTTCAATTTTGTGAGGTCCCATTTATTAATTGTTGATCTTTAAAAAAAATTTTCTCTCAGTTCCCCCTCCCTCTAATTTTCTCAATCCATGCCCACATCGATTCCTCCCTCCAGATTCATTCCTCTACTATTTCTCTTCAGAAAAGGGCAGATCCCCCAAGGATATCAACCAAACATGGCATAACAAGTTGCAATAAGACTAGGCACATTCCTTCACATTAAGGTTTGACAAGGCAAACCAGTAGGAGGGAAAGGATCCCAAGAGCAGGGGAAAAAGTCAGATACCCCTGGTTTTCACTGTTACTAGTCACCCACAAGAACATCAAGCTACAAAAACCATATCATATAAGCAGAGGATCTAGGTCTGATCCATACAGGCTCTATGACTGTTCTTTCAGTCTCTGTGAGTCCCTATGAGCTCTAGTTAGTTGACTGTGTATTATACTTTTGTGGTGTCTTGACACCCCCCCCTGGCTCCTGCAATCCTGCATTCTTGTCTTTTGCTGGATTCCCTGAGCTCTGCTTAATGTTTGATTGTGGGTTTCTGTACCTATCCATCAGTTGCTAGATAATGGCTCTCTGATGATGCTTCTGCTATGCTGTAGTTATGAGTGTAGCAGAGTATCATTAGGAATTGCTTTGTTTACTATTTTATTTTATTTTATTTTGCCAGCTACGTTTAGTTCTAAACTAAGTCTTTGAGCTATACAGCCTGTTTCTGAGCCCTCCAGGCCGTGTTAGGCTTGGGTTCCACCTTATAAGCTATATCTAAAGTTGGACCAGTGACTGGTTAACTTTTCCTACAAGTTCTGCACCACTTTTACCACAGCACAACTTGTAGGCAGGTCAAATTGTAAGTCAATGGTTTTGTGGCTGGGTTGGTGTCCCAATCCCTCTACTGGAAACTTGTCTGGTTACAGAATATGTCTGGTTCAGGCTTCATATCCCTCATTACAAGGAACTTAGGTAGGGTCACCCTCATGGATTCTTGGGAGTTTCCATCACACTAGGTTTCTACCTCACTCCCCAAATGACCACACTTTTAACAGTCCTTCGCAATACTCCCTCTATTCTCCTGCTACCTGATCTTTCTTTTTCCCCTTCTTTCTCAGCCTACCCACTGGGAAAATCTATTCTAATTCACCTTCCTCAGGAGATCCATATGTCAAACACTCTCCCTACTCCATGAGTCCTCCTTATTACTTAGTCTGTCTCTGCCTGTTACTTAGCCTTTCTCTGCTATTACAAACAAAGCTCCTATGAACATAGTCAAGCCATATGTCATGTGAAGGATGGAGCATCTTAGGTAGGGTCACCCTCGTGGATTCTTGAGTTTCCATCACACTAGGCTTCTACCTCACTCCTCAAATGACCACAATTTTCATAGTCTCTTCCAATATTCCCTCTGTTCCTTCACTGGGCATATTTTGTACATTTTCCCAGGAGTGGTATAGCTGGGTCTTGAGGTAGGTGAATTCCCAATTTTCCGAGAAACTTCCATATTGATTTCCAAAGTGGCTATACAAGTTTGCATTCCCACCAGCAATTCCCTTGTTTCACATTCTTGCCAGCTTGAGCTGTCACTTGTAGTTTTGATCTGAGCCATCCTGACAGGTGTAATACAGAATCTAAGAGTTGTATTGATTTGCATTTCTCTAATGGCTAAAGATGTCAGACTTTTCCTCAAGTGATTCTTGGCCATTTGAGATACTTCTAGTGAGAATTCTATGTTTAGACTTGTACTCCATTTTTAATTGGATAATTTAGTTTCTTGATATCTAGTATTTTGAGTTCTTTATATATTTTGAATATTAACACTTTCAGATATGGAGATATTGAAGTCTTTTCCTATTTTGTAGGCTGCTATTTTGTCCTATTGTCAGTGTTCTTTGCCTTATAGAAGGTTTTTATTTCACAAGTCCTTTTTATTAATTGTTGATCTTAGTGCCTGTGCTGTTGGTGTTCTGTTCAGGATGTTGTCTCTTGTACCAAAGCATTCAAGGCTATTCCACACTTTCTCTTTTGTCAGGTTGAGGTTATCTGTTTTTACATTGAGATCTTTGATAGACGTAGACTTGAGTATTGTGCAGTGTGATAAATTTGCATTCTTCTATTGCTAGTATCCATGCAGAACAGCAACATTTATCAAAGGGTTTTTTTTTTATTTTTTCCATTGTATATTTCTGACTTCTTTATCAAAACTTGGGTGTCCATAGGTATGTGGATTTACAACTGAGTCTTCAATTTGATTCCACTGATCAACCTTTCTGATTTTATGCCAATATCATGTGGTTTTTATTACTATAATTCTGTATTACAGATTGAGATCAGGTATAGTTGTACCTCCAGAAGTTCTTTTTATTGTTCAGGATTATTTTAGATATCCTGGGATTTTGTTTTTCCATATAAAGTTGAGTTATTTCTTCCAAGGTCTGTAAAGAATTGTTTTGGAATTTTGATGAGGATAGCATTGAATCACTAGATTACTTTTGGTAAGAAGGCTATTTTTTTTATGTTAATCCTTCAGTTCCATGAGCATGGGAAAATTTTTGCATCTATATTAATAAGGGAAATTGGTCTGTAGTTCTCTTTCTTTTGTGTGTGTATGCTTGTGTCTTTATGTGGTTTGGGTATCATTAACTGTGGTTGCAGAAAACAAAATTGGCAGTGTTTCTTCTCTTTCTATTTTGTGGAATTATTTGAAGCATTTTGGCATTAACTCTTCTTCAAAATCTAGTAGAATTCTACACTAAAACTATCTAGCCAGGCGGTTTTGTTTGGTTGGAGGACTTCATGACTACATCTATTTCACTAGGGATTAAGGTCTGTTTGAATTGCTTATTTCATCTTGGCATAGCATATATCAAGAAAATTATCTATCTCTTAGGTTTTCTACTTAGTAGTTACAGTTTTTAAAAGTATGTCCTTAATGTTCTCTGGATTTCCTCAATTTCTGTTATTATGACCTTCTTTTCATCTTCTTTTTTTAAATTAGGATTATCTATCTATCTATCTATCTATCTATCTATCTATCTATCTATCATCTTTTAGTGAATTTGGATAAGTCAATTGTTTTGATTTTCTTTCTTATTTTTTAACTTAATTTTTAATTTATTCTTTAATCTTTTTTTACAGTCCAGACTTTATCCCCCTCTCAATCCACCCTCTGACCATTCCACATCTCATACCCTGCCCCATTTCTACGAGGATGCCCTCCCCCCACGAACTTTCCACCAGACCTCTCCACTTCTGGGCCTCAAGTCTCTTGAGGGTTAGGTGTATCTTCTCTGATTGAGTTCAGACCTGTCAGTTCTCTGCTGTATATGTTTTGGGGGCCTCATAACAGAGGGTGTATGCTGCCTGGTTGGTGACTCAGTGTCAGAGATCTTGGAGGTCCAGGTCAGTTGCAACTGCTGGTCTTCCTATAGGGTTGCCCTCCTCCTCAGCTTCCAGCTTTCCCCTAATTCAACCACAGGAATCACCAGCTTCTGTCTACTGATTGGGTGTACATATGTGCATCTGACTCTTTCAGTTGCTTTTTGGGTCTTTCTGAGGGAAGTCATGATAGGCTCCTTTTTGTGAGCACACCATAGTATCAGAAATAGTGTCAGACTGTGGGAGCTCCTCGTGAGTTGGCTCACAATTTGGGCATGTCACTGGACCTCCTTTTCCTCAGGCTCTTCTCCATTTTTGTCCATGCAGTTCTTTTAGACAAGAACAAGTCTAGGCCAGATTTTTTTGACTGTGGGATGGCAACCTCATCCTTCACTTAAGTCCCTGTCTTTCTGCTGGAGATAGACTCTACAAATTCCTGCTCCCCACTATAGGGTATTGCATGTAAGGTCCCTCCCTCCCTTTGAGTCCTAAGAGTCTCTCACCTCCCAGGTCTGTGTTACATTCTAGAAGGCCCCCACACCTCCTACCTCCTGAGAAGACACCACAGCTTGAAGGCAACTCAAGACTTCTACTGCACACAAGGCAACTGGGCAACTGATACCATAGTCTGAAGACTACCCAGGTTTGATGGCATGCAGAGCAACTGACCCAACAGTCTGAAAGTCTCCCTGGAGTTCTGCTGCACACAGGGAAGATCCCACAGTCTGAAGGCCTCACTGAAGAACAGATACACACAGGGCAGCATCTTGACTGCTCCTCTGAAGACTCAGAAGTCTGAAGGCCTCCCAGGGTACCTTCTGCATACAGGGCAACAGATCAACAGCTTTTCTGCTTCTTTCAAGACCCCACAGTCTGAAGGCCTCTAAAAAGGCTTCCCAGAAGAGCCACTGCAGCCAGGGAAACAGGTCACTAGCATACAAGCCACTCTGAAGACCTCACAGTCTAAAGGCCCTACAGGAGATCTGTTACAGTCAAGACCACAGGACAACCAGGAGTCCTTAAGCAATCCAGAGACATAAGAGGCAGGCGTCAGACAGAGACATGCAGACAAGCAAACAACAGGGATAACCAGATGGTGAGAGGCAAGCACAGGACCATAAACAACAAAAACCAATATACTTTGGCATTATCAGAACCCAGTTTTCCCACCACAGCAAGCCCTGTATACACAAACACACCTAAAATCATAAAGCTGATTTAAAATTCTATCTAATGAAAATAATAGAGTCCCTTAAGAAAAAAAATTACAGGAAAACACAGGTAAACAGGTAGAAGCCTTTGCATCAACAACAGAATACGAGAGATAGAAGAGAGAATCTCTGGTGTAAAAGATACCTTAAAAGATATTGACACAATTGTCAAAGAAAATTCAAAACATAAGAAACTCCTAATCCAAAATGTCCAGGAAATCCAGGACACAAGGAAAAGACCAAACTTAGAATAAGAGGAATAGAGAAGAATGAAGATTCCCAGCTTAAAGGACCTGAAAATATCTTCAACACAATCATAGAAGAAAATTTCCCCAACCTAGAGAAAGAGATAGCTATAAATGTACAAGAAGCCTATAGAACACCAAATAAATTGGACCAGAAAAGAAAATCCTCTTGTCACATAATAATCAAAACACTAAATGCACAGAACAAAGAAAGAATATTAAAACCTGAAAGGGAAAAGGTTCATACAAGTTATTTAGGCAGACCTATCAGAATTACAAAAGACTTCTCAACAGAGACACTAAAAGCCAGGATATTCTGGACAGTTATGAAGGCACTAATAGACCACAGATGCCAACCCAAGCTACTATACACAGTAAAACTCTCGATCTACATAGATAGAGTGTTGATTTTCTTAAAGAACCAACTTTTAGTTTCATTGATTCTTTTTTATTTTTCTCTCTACTTTGTTGATCTCAACTCTGAAATTAATTTTTTTTTTTTTTTTGCAATCTGCTACTTTTGAATATGATTTCTTGTTTCTGTTCTGGAGCTTTCAGATGTGCTGTTAAGTATGAGCTTTCTCCAATCCTTTATGTGTTATGACCTTTGTGTCTTAGAACTGCCTTCATTGTGAGTCATAAGGTTGAATATGTGTATCCATTTCATTTTAGAAAGGCTTTGTTTAATTCCTTTCTTAACTTGTATCTTGATCAGTTTTTCATTCAGTAGAGAGTTGTTCAGTTCTCATGAGTCTATAAGCTTTCTGTTGGCTCTACTTTTGATATTCTGCTTTATTCCATGGTGGTCAGATAGGATTCCGGGTGGTATTTCAATTGTCTTGTATTTGTTAAGTGTGCTTTGTGTCTGAGTATGTGGTAAATTTTAAAGAAATACCATAAGATCTGAAAAAAAGAGTATATTCTTTTGTATTTGGATGAAATGTTTTATAAATTTCTGTTAGGTTCATTTGGTTTATAGTGTCAGTGAATGCCAGCATTTTTGCTTATGTTTTGTTTGTTTGTTTGCTTGTTTGGGTGAACCTATTGTTGGGAGTAGGGTATTGAAATCTTTCTCTATCTGTGTGAGAGTCAATATGTGATTTAAGCTGTAGTAGTTTCTTCTATTAACTTTGGTCCCCTTGTCTTTGAGGCATAGATTTTAAGAATTGCAATATCTTCCTGGCAGATGTTTCCTTTGGTGAATGTTTCAATTTCTTCTCTATGTCTTCTGATTAATTTTGGTTTGAAGTCTATTTTTTCAGATATTAAAACAGCTACATCAGCTTGCTTCTTAGGTCCATTTGCTTAGAATATCCTTTTCTAACCGTTTATCCAGAGCTGATGTCTATCCTTGATGTTAAGGTGTGTTTCTTAGATGCAACAGAAGAATAGATCCTGTTTTTACATCCATTCTGTCAGTCTGTGTCTTTTTATTGAAGAATTAATAATTGTTGATGTTGAGGGATATCAATGAGTAGTGTTTGTTCCTATTATTTTGCTGCTGCTGCTGCTGCTGCTGCTGCTGCTGCTGCCGGTAGTGGGGGTGGCGATGGTGGTGGTAGATATGCGTACATTTGTGTGTGTGTGTGTGTGTGTGTGTGTGTGTTTCCCCTCTTTTAATTTGCTCTTGGTCTTGGATTATTTATTCTCTTTTCCCTCTTGGTTATGGTTAACCTCTTTAAGCTGGGGGTGCTTTTGTAGAATCTCCTGTAGGACAGGATTTGTAGCTAGATATTGGTTATATTTTGTTTTATCATGGAATGTCTTATTTTATTCATATATAATAATTGAAAGTTTTGCTGTGTATAGTAGTCTGGGCAAGCATCTGAGGTCTCCTCAAGCCTGAATAGCATCTGTCTAAGCCAGTGGTTCTCAACCTTCCTAATGTTGTAACACTTTAATACTTAAGAGTTTGTCATGTTGTGATGACTCTCAACAATAAAATTATTTTTGTTGCTACTTCATAATTGTAATTTTGCTACTGTTATGCATCATAATGAAAAATACTTCTAAAATAGAAGTTTGCCAAAGGAATTACAAGAGTTTCCACTGAGAAGTCAGGTGCTATTCTCATATGTCTGCCTCTATGTTACTTAGTCTTTTCCCCTCTGCAGCTTTTATTATTTTTCTTTATTATGTATGTTTAGTGGGTTGAATATTATGTGTGGAGGGAAATTTTCTTTTGGGTTCTGTCTATTTGATGTTCTATATACATCTTGTATATTCCTAGGCATTTCCTTCTTTATGTTGGAGAAATTTTCTTATATGATTTTTTTTTGAAAAATATTCCCTGTTTCTTTGACCTCAGTTTCTTCTCCTTCCTTCATTCAAACAATTCTTCAATTTGATCTTCTCATACTCTTCCAGATTTCCTGAAGTTTTGTGCTAAGAGTTTTTTTAGATTTAGCATTTTCTTTGGTGGAGCTATCCATTTCTTCTATCTTGTTTTTGGTTCCTGGGATTATCTTTTCCCTCATTTGTCTTTTTTTGTTAAGGATTCTCCCTGAGGTTCCCAAGTGCCTTAAATTTTTTTATTTCCAGATCCCTCTATTTAGGTTTTCTTATTGATTATATTTCACTTTCAGGTCTTAAACTATTTTATTTATTTTCTCCCCTTGCATTTTTGCTCACAGATTTCTTTCATGTTATAGATTTTCTTAAGTAACTTATTTATTTCCTATTTAATGGCCTCTATTATATCTATAAATGCTTTATCATTATTTTTGTCTTGCTTTCAGCTTTGTTGCATATTTCAGGGTTGATTGTGGTTGAGTTGCTAAGCTCTATTAGAGATATAGTGTCCTGGCTGTTATTTATTCTGTTTTCACTCTTGTGTCTAGGCATCCAGTTTTGGGAGACTATAATTATATGTGCTAATATCTGTTTTTGTTAGATGAGTTTGTTGTTCCATGGATCCTGTTGCCCTCTTGGTTCTTAGGAGAGTATAGAGGCTATGTGTTCCTTGATAGCTAGTTCTGAGATCCTGCTATGTCTGCTATCTGGGGTTTCCTGATAAATTGTGATTTTAGGTATTTGGGGGTGACTCTTAGAAATTTGGATGGGCTAGAAGAGGAGCTGAAAGGGTCGTCAGAAGGGAGGAAAGCAGGGTGTTCCACCAAGATCTGCTCAGTATCCTGGGAATGATGGTAGAGAGTAAGAAGAGACCACAACAGGTAGTCTGCTACAATGCTGGGTATAAGACTAGCACATTGGATACAGAAGAGGAGGGAGATCTGAAACTTACCTATTGGTTTTCATTAGCCTGTTTGTTTGTTTGTTCATTTGTTTGTCTGTTTGGCAGGAATAATGTTGAGTTCCCAGGAAATGGCTGCTGGAATTGGGGGTTGAGATAACTGGGTAATTGAGATGCAAGTTTGGAGCAGAAGTGAGTCTATGTGACTCACTGCATATGGGACAGAGAGAAAAGGGAGGCTACAGCAGATCTGCTGAAGGGATGCAGGTGAGGCTGGAGTATTGGATTTAGAGGAGAGGTGGGAAATGTGAAGCTCCTCAGTTAGGCTACCTGCTTCCCTGGCTGGAGTGCAATTCAGTTTTCTTAGATGTGGGATACCCACTGATGGCAAGGCATGGGTTCAGATGAGACAAATGAGTAAAGATGACTTCTGTGTTCTAAAGTGACTCACTATGCAGTGGAATTAAAAACAATACATGGCCCTCTCAACTATCAAAGATGTTGTTTTTAAATATAAAATCAAAATGATATGTGAGTACTAAGAATAAATAAATGACTCTTGAGGGCGATCAGTCCTATAGTTAGGAAAAGGCATAAAAGATGAACTAGAAAGAAAACTAAAATTTGAAGAATGTTTCAAATTAAAGGTAGAACTTGCATAAAGAAAAATCATGGTGTTCTGGGAAGGGAGCTGTACCTGGAGACTAGACAAGACAGGATGTAGCTTTGAGCAGCCCATAGTGAGAGGTGCTTTAAACAGATGTCCGGAGCCTCATCTTGTAAAATTTAAGCATCATATCATTTTATTTCACTTCTTTGTTATTCTGTCACTTCATGTTGTGACCAAGAAAACTTTGTCATTGAAAACAATGATAAAATATATAATTTATAGTTTTCTAGTATTTATATATGCAATACAAGTGCCCAAGTACTCCATTCCAGGCCCTAGCAACAGTAAGAGCTGACTAAATTGCATAAACAATACTCAATTTAATCTGTCCTGAAAATCAAGGCTGCAATTAATGAAATTAACATTTTTGTTTATATTTATAAGTTTATCTTTTATATATCATGTATAGTTCATTTAAGATGCACATTTATTATTAACATAATAAACTGAATGGCTCTATGGACAGTTCACGTGATAAATAGCATTGAGGCATCTCATACAAAGACAACTTTGTTGCGTTTTCTGTTCATGAGACTGCCTCTATCTTCAGACCCTCACCAAGGCTGGGTGTTGTGAGACCTAGAATTTCAAGTAAATTAATAAGCAATCATATCAATTTGCATTGTAATCAAGTGAAGATATTTCTAAATAAATTCCTCAGCACCTAACTTGATGCTGAAGAGCAAGGTAGCTTTGACAGCCAGGGTGCAAATGAAGCAGAATATTATAAGATACATTATTCCAAGAGGTAGGAGAGAATTTTTTTCAGTCAAGGAAGTGACATCACTTTGTCTGTGTTTTCTTTTAACCACCAGATTTAGAAATTGGATATTTCCCAATTAACTTATTACTTCTTTCAGGATTATTGAATATGCAGTATTGGTGTCAGGATCCTTCCCTCAACTCACTCTTTTAGAAATATATTTTTGCACTTAATTATTCATTTGAGAGAGGAGCATGTGATGCACACCCATGTGCCATGTGCATTTGTGGAAGGCAGAAGACAATTTGTAGACAGTGGTTCTCTCCCTGCACCATGTGTGTTCTATAGATTCAACTACAACAATCAGGTTTCGAGGAAAGTGCCTTGAGCTTCCAAGCCATCTCATAGGACCAAGTTAAAGTTTAAATTAAGGACTAATGATTTTGAGACTCATTTCCATGTTCCAGAAGAGTGCCCCTTGTAGGTTGTGTGGTTTACAAACTTTTCTCCTTTTCTCTTCTCTTCTCTTCTCTTCTCTTCTCTTCTCTTCTCTTCTCTTCTCTTTTCTCTCTCTCTCTCTCTCTCTCTCTCTCTC
>JANHMN010000007.1:73639722-73667708 GCA_030674055.1 Rhabdomys pumilio | reverse complement strand
TGTGTGTGTGTGTGTGTGTGTGTGTGTGTGTGTGTGTGTGTGTGATTCTGTCATTTCTGTTGCTTAGAGAAACAGATCTAAAATAGAAGAGGGAATGAGCTGTCCTGAGACTGCAGCCACAGCTGTGCACATAAAAAGCACAGGATTTTCCACAGACTCACAGGCTATGACAGACTACCCAATCATGTTGTGATGTCCCCTTCCAGTGGCAAATGTGGTTGTGCCATGGTGGACAGTTGCTATCCTGAGGGTCCTGTGCCTCAGTGGTAGCTGCCAGTTTCCCTGTAATTACCAATGATTTTTCTCTGGTGGAAAATACACACACACACACACAAACACACACACACACACACACACACACACGCAACTGCTTAAGTTCTGTGCCCTCTTGTTAGGGATCCAAATCCCTTTGGCCCTGCTAGGTCACCTAGAGAAACCCCCAAATCTCTATTTATTCTCTTAGCCCCACCAGAGGAAATCTTCCTTGCTTTTCCTGATACCAAGCACTCACTTCTGGCTGTTTAGTCACCTGACTACAGCCTGTGTTTTTGGTTCTATTCTCTGTGTGGAGGTGAGGAGGGCCTCAGAGTGCACAAAGGGAAAAGAAATGGGTCCTCAAGCTGCCTGCTCTCTGCTCCCCACTGCCTGCCTTAACTAAGCAGCTGGCAGGGTAGTAGTAACTCCAATAGAGCTGAGGGGTGTGTGTGAAAGGAGGAGAGAGTATGGAAGTTCAGCTCCTCCCCTGTTTACAGTTTATCCTTTTATACCAATGATTCATATAATCAGAAGACCCAGTTTTGGAGAAGCCACAGGCTCTTATTAGCTTGTTTTAAGGCAAGAGATCATTGCATGCTTTTTCCCAAGGTGGAGGTGGTGGGGTGAACAAACAAAAACGTTATTGGGAGGATTAAAAGGACAGAGAGAAATCATACAAAGTAACTTAAGGTAAGTCAGGTCACTCAAGGACATGATGAATCACCTGCTGATTTACTTAAAAGGCTCTGTGAGACATACTGGATATTTATCCCCATAGAACTAATTGCCCCCCAAACAAGGAAATCACTAATATTACCTTTTATATGCAATCAGCTCCAGACATAGAAAGAATACTCCCCAAATTAGAAGAATTTGACAGGATAAAAAGTATCAACTTTTAGAAGTTGCTTAGAATGTTTACAGCAGCCAAGATTTAGCCAAAAACAGTTGGGTAAGGAAATTCTCCCATGTGATTACTGCCCTTGGGGAAATAGACAAGAGAGGGAATGAAGGAGACAGAGCAAGAGAACAGGATCAGGAACCACTAGCATCATTTGATGGTACCCTGAGTGCAGATCTGTTGATTTTGACAAAAATATACATAAAGTACCCTGCTTCTGGGTGTAGATGCTTCCTACCCCCATGACTCCAACCACTGAGAAGGAATGAGAACAGGCAATAGGCTTTTTTTTTCAGAGGCCCTCCAAGCCCTGGGGTACAGAGGTTAAGCCAAGAAAGCTCAATTGTGCATTCCTCAGGTCACGAGGCGAGGCAACAACATAAAGGAAGGAAAGTAGTTAGATCCCAGGACAGGATTTCTGCTATCCTACAAATCTATGCCCCACATCAAAAGAACAAGTGCAAGACTTCCTAAGACGGTTGGATGCTGTTGGCTGTGGGTCTCAGCTGAAATTGCTGAGATTGCCAGGCCCCTCTATGCCATCACTGGGGTACACAACTTTTGGAATGGACTGAAACTAAGAAAAGAGCCTCCAAGGAATAGATAAAGGTCCTGATGTCTGCCCTGGCCCTGGCTCTCTTACACATTACTAAGCTGTTCTACTTGTATAAGGATAAGACCAGAGACATTGCCTATGGAGTCTTTACATAAATTCTGGGACCCTGAAAAAGACCACTGGTATATCTGTCCAAAAGGTTTGACCCAGTTGCAGCTGGATAGCCAGCATGTATAACGACCATAGCTCCCACTCCCTGCTGGTAAAAGAAGCTGACAAATTAACAAACTGGTCCTGGGTTTCCCACACTCTTTTGGGGCTCTCTTGAGGGGTGAACCGATACCAAGCAAGCCTTATTAATATACCATGGAATAACAGCCCTTAATCTTGCCTGTAGTCTACCAGAAGAAGACAACCCCATGGGTCCCTTGCAAAACTCTCTTGATAACTAACCTGATCCAGTCTATTAGGCCTGAATTGACTAAGGTCCCACTGATGATACCAGTATTGTTCACTGATGAGAGCAGTTTCATCCAAGACAGAGTCAGGTATGCAAAGGCAGTTGCAGTGATTCAAGATAAGACTATCTGGGCATGATCTTAATCAGGTATCTCAGATCAATACGTAGAGCTTTCACCTTTCACCCAAATACTTCATTGGGGGAATCACCATATATATGATTTCTCCATGGCCCGTGTCCTTGAGGCTTTCTACACAGGAAGAGGATTGCTTACCTCAGCAGAAAAAATCAGGAGAGAAAGAGAGGGAGAGAGAGTGTGTGTGTGTGTGTGGTGTGGTGGTGGTGGTGTGTGCATGTGTAGTGTGTGGTGTGTGTGTGTGTGTGTGTGTGTGTGAGAGAGAGAGAGAGAGAGAGAGAGAGAGAGAGAGAGAGAATCTAATTTCTTATTGGAAGCTAACTGGTTAGCCAAGAGGATGTCCACCAGAAAAGACACTAGAAAGGAGATTCCCCACAAGCAGCTGACTTGACCACAGGGGAGATGGTCCTAAAACCTGTGTGGCCCTACTGAACCCAGCTTAAAGGATTTTGCAGGGATAAATTGTGTTAAACAAGAAATGACTAAACAAGATAAACAGGGATGGTAGATGCTACCAGACCACAGACCTCCAAGTTATGGAAGACCACTGGTCATAGATCTCTACTGAGCCACCAGTGAGGGATCGCAGAAACTACTGGACTCCTCTGACCAGATATTATGTTCCAAATTTGGAAAGCTTGATTAAAAACACCAGTTTTAGATGTGTGACCTAAGCTCAGACAATACCCAAAGGGGGAAGGAAGATTCCACAAAAGATCCAGGCTTAAATAAATGAGTTTAGGGAACACTGGGGGTTAGACTTTATTAAAATCAGGCTTACTATATAAATATAGTATATAAATTTTTTACTATAAATATTGACTGGTGTTTGTAGACACAATCTCAGAATGGGTGGAGACCCCCCCTCCAGAACAGAGACTGTTATAATAATAACTAAGAAACTTCTTCAGGAAAGGTTTGGACTGTCCAAGATTTTGAGTCCAGCAACGCTGGGGCCTTCACAACCAAAGTGTCTCAAAATCTGACAGAGCTATTACACATTAATAGAAAATCACATTGTGTCTAGAGGCCACAGAGCTCAGGTCAGGTAGGAAGCATAAAGAAAACCGAATTGGTTCTGGAAACTAATGAAAGTTTGGGCCAATCTCCTCCTCTTTACTCTGCTTAGGGACCAATCAATGTACTTGTTTCCAGAAAGGGGCTACTCTTTTTGAAATTATGTTTGGGAGACCACCTCTCATTCTTCCCAAACTTTGAGATTTTCCAGGCAGAAATGTCTAATCACTTCCTTCTCTAGTTCTTACAGGTTTTTCAAGAAACGTGACGGGACATTGACTGGACTGTGAAGAGAATCATGCCAACTTCCACCTCACTTGCCCTGAAAACTTGGTTTGGATAAAACAGATCCTTGCCTGGACCTTGGAACCTGTCTGGAAGGGACCCAACCTAGTTAACATACCACCTAAACTGCTGTTAAAGTAACTGGTATCATCTCTTAAAAAACAAAAAGCAAAAAGACCACCAAGAATGATGACATATGGACCATTATTTGAACTTTAAACTGTGAGTATAAGATTTTGATCCAGAATTAGCTTGTTTGCTTTTTTTAAATTTTTAATTAAACCATCAGTATCTCGCCAAAGCTCTTAGACAGGTGGGACATCCTAGAACTATAGGGTACTATCATTTGGACAGGTATTATCTTAGTTAGGGTTCATATCTAAAAAGACACCATGACCACGGCTACTCTTACAAAAGAAAACTTTTAAATCAGGCTGGCTTATAGGTTCAGAGATTTAGTCCATTATAATCATGGTGGGAAGCATGGTGGTGTGTAGGCAGACATTGTGCTGGATAAAGAGCCAAGACTCCTATATCTGGATCCATAGGCAGATGGAAGAGAAAGTGAGCCATTAGGCCTGGTTTGAGCTTCTGAGACCTCAAAGCCCTCCCCTAGTGACAAACTTTTCCCAACAAGGCTACACCACTTAAAAGTGCTACTCCCTATGAGCCAATGGGGGCCATTTGCATTCAAACCACCACAGACCTCATAAAGATTAGACTAAGCAGAGTTTACTAAGATAAACAATTCCAATCAGTCCCAAACCTGGACATGAGAATTCAGAAAAAAACAGGGATGTTGGACTAAATGGTCCTCCTCCAATTTACTGGATAGTCACATCCCCACTGTATGTACAATAGTTATGTTATTCTCCAGGTATATACCTATAATGGAGAAGGGGAAAAACTTATATTGGCCTTGACTCAAAGTGTAACAATGGTGAAATGGGCTCAGTTCTGGTCCCAATCCTAGTAGGGGTAAGAACAGCCTATGCAGCTGCCATAGGCACCTCAGCCTTAAATGTTGGAAACAAAAACTTTAGTGAACTTAGTTCCCTGATAGACCTATGTTATTTGTGGAATTTTATTAATAACCTGAAAAGCCAAGTTGACCTCCTCACAGAGAGAGTTGACTCCTACAGAATTAAAGGAGACTTCCATTTTATGAAACAGAAGTTTTTCATGGCCTTAGGAGAAACTTACTATTCTTATGCTGTGGTGCTTTGCATATGCTTGGTCCAAGGAGTGGCAGTATTATGAGGTGTGGTCTTGTTTGATTAGGTGTGGCTTTGTTGGAGGAAGTGTGTCATTGTGGGAGTGGGCATTGAAACCCTCCACCTACCTGCCTGAAGACAATCTGCTCTTGGATTCCTTTAGATAAAGATGTAGAAGTCTCAGCTCCTCCAGTTGTCTGGATGCAACCATGCTTCCTGCCATGATGATGACAGACTAAACCTCAGAACTTGCAAGCTAGTCCCAATCAAATGTTGTCCTTTATAAGAGTTTTCTCAGTCTCTTTACAGCAACAAAACCCAAACTAAGACATATATGCCAACCAATAAGTGGTAATTATGGAAAACCTTGCATTTTCAGAGAAAACTTCAAAGAAAGGGAAGAAAGGAGACATAAGGATCATATCAGTGTCTGTTTGCTTGATGTGTACAGATGAACATTTTACTGTAAGACTAAGTTGGATTGTTGATTCTTATCCTAGTAGAGCTAATGGTAGGATCCTGCATCTTCAATTGCATGGTCAACGACCTCAAACAAAATAAACTCAGTTAAGCTAGTGGTCCTTAGGTCTAGGCCTCCCTAGACCAGGGTGAGTCAATGATTTGTCTCACGACTATAGAATCAATGGGGAATGTGGTGGGCTACACAGTGCAGAGGTTCCACCATTTTAAGCTTGGACTAGAATTTGATCTCCTTGATTAGAAAATTACCCAACTCTATTTTAGGAGCCCAAAGTCAAGATGCCCCAGCTAACTTGTCCTAACTTCTGAAAACTGCCTGCTTGTACAGGGCAAGCAGCTAACTCCTTGTCTTAACTTCTGTAAACTGTCTTCCTGTGGAGAACCACCACCTAGCACCATACCCACTACCACCACCACCACCACTACCACCCATACTTCATCTCTGCCCCAACACCCACACATCCATACACCCATACACACCACACCATTACATACCCCACCCCTGTTGCAGAGAACCATCCCCTAGCACCACCACCACCACCCATATTTCACCTCCCACCTCCACCTCAACAGACCCATATACCCCTACACACCACACCCTTACACACCGCACCCCTGTTACACCTTACTAATAAGGTTCTAGTCTACCAGCTTTCCTGAGTTTGGCGCAAAATGGAGGACTTCCTTTTCTTATTGGGTCTTCTTCTTCTCTTTCTTTGGTATGTCACTTAATCTCTGGAGAAATTATAGTTTCAACTTCCTGGAATGACTCTCTATGCAAATGAGGTATCCCCTGTACCTTAAGCCTCAGCCAACAAAACCTCACCCTAAGAAAAACCCACTATATATATATATATCCCTGTTTTTTACCTACTAAAGTATATGTGTACAAGCCCACCCTAAATGAGAGTATTCCATAAACTGGATTGTCTCAGAGAGCACTTTCATTGACAATCATCCCCACCCCATCCCACCACAAATTTATCACCAACCAGACAAGGACTCTTCAGAGACCATCCATCCCCAACTTCACCTCATCCTTTCATCCCACACAGAACCACAGCCAGACCCAAATACACATACCATATACTCCCAGCTCCCACCGGACAACTTAATATCTTAGCATCTATAAAACTGCCTGCTTGTGGAGATATCCTTCAACACACACACACACACACACACACACACACACACACACACACACACTGCTATTGAGCCAGATGCTAAGATGTGGATTTTGCCTCAAAATCCGCATGCTCTGGACTATCGGTGCCACATGTGAGTTCTTGGGTACCTGAGTGTAGCGCCAGATTGCCAGGATAAAGACTTTCAATTGGCTGTAAACTCTGTCTGAGTTGTCATCTCTGATGGACTCCCTGTAACATTCTTGATACATAGGATCCTCATTTCTTAATTAAAAAAATATCTTTTAAAATGAGAAAAATAATGTAGAATTCAAAACATAAATAAGAAATAGGTCACAATCACACTTACCCTATTAATCTATACCATTATAGTTCACATTGATTAAATAAAGGATGTCAGATTGACATTCATCAGGCAAACTGTAACTAACACAGTAAAAGACTCCTCGACACTTATCCAGTCAAGTTCTATCCACTGCTCCTGACTTCTGAGAATTGTTTCAACCTCTCTCAAAGGTGTGTTCCAAGGTTCTGAAATGGATATCTAATATCTCTCTCATCAGCCATGTTCTGACTCATCCATGAACTAGCTACTAGTTAAAGTGAGATGAAATAATACACTCATACATTTCTGTAAAGTAGAGACACACAGCTGATGCATAGGAAAACCCTGATGCTAGATAGATCATACAGAGTGCATCCTAAAGAAAGGTCTTCCAGGTTAGCAAATATCAAGTTCATTTTGTCTCTTTTTCATGCTCTCCTCCTTTTACACTGATACAATCATGGCAGATGTCCCTTTGTCCTTCCTGGATCTTTGATACAATCTCACCAGCAGAGAGTTCCTGGATGTTCTAGCTGAAAAATGAATCAGAACTAAACCAGACATACATGAAGAGAAGAATCTCCTTTCTGTTACTTGAAAATTTTCGAAATATAAACTGGACCAGAAAGAATAATTTTAATATGATCTAATTATAAATATATCTGTATGACATGATCTAATTTATTAGAAAAGTAATTTTATTCACTATTTTTTTCTTTTTAATGTGGAAGCAAATAGAATCTCCAATATGTTGCCATAATACAATAAATATAATTTTCCAAGCAGGAAACCATAGCAACAGTTTTTAATAATAGAATATGATTGGCTGCATATGAAAAATAAAACTGCATTCTAAATAATTAAACTGTTTCTCAATATAAAATAATAATATCTCAAGCATTTTTATGTTTTTATGTGTACAATGTGATACACTGTTTCAGTCTGTAGGGAAACACATAATTACCGGAGCATCTTTTCATAGCCTACATTCTTTTTGTCACTAATCCATGAATTAAAATAATAATTCAAAGAAAATAACCTGCCTAGAAAAAAAAAGAAATCTGAAAATTAGGTCTTTTGGAATGATTTTCTTTATGTCAGCCTATAGAATTGAATATATTTTCTTTGTTTGTGTTAATGGAAAAAGAGTTTCAAAATATTTTTTAAAAGCGTTCATTTTGAGAGTACTGGTTTAAATCAGATATATGTCAATTTTCCATGTCCTATGAGCATTCATATGAACCAGGAGAGCAAACATATGGACAAATCTTTCCATTGATACATTGTATGCCAGTGCAGAGGAATGTGATGAAAGAGTGCATTGTGATTCAAGCCTCCAGATGTCTACCTTCCCGGTGGGCATTTGGCACCACTCTAGCAGAACATCTGCATGGCTGAAATCTTTCTTTTATCCTGAATTTTTGCAGGACATTCCAGAAGCTTGGTGGAATCAGATTACCAAACTCCAAGATAGAATTCAAACATATTCCTTCATCATGCTTTCCAAGTGCCTTGAGGAAGAAGGTTAAGAACCACATAAATAGACAAGAGACTGGGCACCAGTAAACACTTGAATAATTCATGCACGTGAAAGGTTTGGGAAGTGGTATTCACACATATGGTCCTCTAAGTGCAAAAGGCTTTCTTATACCCAAATATAGTATCAGCACCAGAATGAGCAAATTGTGTTTTACTTTCCCCAAAGTCAACAGGATGTTACTTACCCTGCCAAATTTAAATAGTTTCAGTTCATTACTTGGTGGTAAAGTTGGAAATGGGAGGAGTGAATCTGCCCTGGAATTCTCAAGCCTACATCAGCGAGGCAGTCAGAAGCCATACACCTCTATTCCATGCCGTGAGTATGACATATTTGAGATGCTGTTGGAATGTGTTTCTCATATCCAAGTCTTCTGTAAATAAATATTTATGTGGAGCAAAAGCATGCATTCACATGCTTCTCAGCGTGTTGTGATATGCCTTGTATTTCAGCCGGTCTTCTGTCATATTGCAGAGCACTTCGCTTTCATTAGGCCACCAAACCACCCAGATAAAGAAATCTTCCTGCCAGTACTACAAGAGCCTTTTATGTATAAAACAAAATTTTACTTTGTCGAGAGTTCCTTTTAATACTTTGGTTATCCAAATCAGTTTCCACATTGTGGTTTTTATCAAATGAGCTACGTCCAAGCAATTACAGACTACTTTATGCGACTTATTTCACATCTCTTACAAATTTGAACTTGCTACATAGAAAAATAATGGTATGATTAAAATAATGAAGAAGAAGCTATCAAAAGTGAACCCATGCTTCCCAGATTCCCATAAAGGCAGCAGATGTCAGACCTACTCTGCTACCAGATACCTGACATTAAGGTCCGAACCCCATCAAAAGTTGTATTGTATATACATGTGAGAGGAGATGACAGAAGAGACAGTGGTTTAGAATCTATACTACCTGCTCATTTTCATTTTAATTATAAAAGCAATACAAAAGTATAACAAATCAATAATTTCTGTCAGCTTTAAGCTTTAAGAAAAACATCCAAATTTTGGATCCCTATGGAATCCAAAGACTTTTAAAATCTTAGCAATATGTTGTAAAAGCATTTGTCTACAATCAGTTTAATCTCAACCCTTTTACAGTATACTTTTTAAAATATTAAGACTTAAATTGCTCTCTTTACAGCAAATGGAGACTATCACAGAAAAGTGGAACTGGATAAAACACAGAGAACAAGAGTGGTGAAAAGTCTAGTTGCAATGGCTACATCTCCGTCAGAGTTCCTGCATCTGTGGCTCAGAAGCATCACGAGAGGGGCAGAAAGACTGAAGAAGTAGAGTACCCGGAAGTCAAACACAAACCAGTCTCTCCTAGAAATGATCACGCAAACAAAATGGGAACAATAGTGATACTGGTACACATATTAATGAGGAAGGGGAAATTTCTCACAAAGTCCTACCCCTAGACAAAACAAAACAGAACGGAAAAAAAAACTATAGACAACTGACTTCTGGGAGAAGAATTAGTCTCTTTTAGCAAAGTGTCTCCTTGTCGGTTGTCCAGTGCAGAGTGGTTAACTCTGAAACCATATATACATAAGCAACAAAAGTGGACTCAGTAGTCTGTATCTACAAATTTGTACACACACACACACACACACACACACACACACACACACACACACACACTCACCAATAATAATAATGATACAAGAGCCTATCAACTTTTGAATGGGACGAACAGAGAAGAGCTTGAAGGGAGGGTGCCTTGGAAGAGCTAAAGGAGGAAATAGAGGGAGAATGGATGTAATTCTAGTTCAATTAAAAACACTTAAAACCTGACCCTAGAAGCATTGCAAGTGACATGCGAGTCAGTAGGTGGCAGAGAGGAGCAAGGTTCTGTCTGTGTTCTGTGTTCTGACCTATGAACATACGAATGATTAGGAACCTAACATTCCCTGAAAAAGAGGGAGCCTGAGGTGACGACCAATCCTGTGCTACACAGGCTCTGATGTGCTCCAAGGACAGGAAGCAAGCCAGAGACTAGAAGAACCCTGCCTGGGACTAAGGACTCTGGATGAGAGCAAGTCCAAGACAGATGACCCTTACATAGGGACATTCAGGCAGACTAGGTGAGAAGTGAACCCAAGTTGACCACCAGACTGAGTACCATGGGGACTGGGCAGGGAGATATCCTGAGATGACCACCAGTAGGGTACCATGCAGGCCTGGGGATGGGGTTGGGAATGGGGGAAACATACCATGCCTGAGATGACCCTACTGGGAACCATAATATACAAGCAGGTCATAGCAATCCTGAGATCATTCCTGAGATGACCCTAGGCACTCAGAGACCCTGAGTAACACTAAGAAAAAAGTATGTGGTGGAAAAATGGAAGAGAAAGAAACAGAAAGAAGTATGCACAATGAAAAGAGACAGAACTGGAGACTTGAGGGCAATGTGGAACAGCCTAATGTGAATAGTAATGCCACCTGAAACCATGGTGGGTTCCTGGATATCTGGGTCCATGTGAGTCCCTGTTCCGGAGGGTGTCCCACGACGATCTCCAGCCTAGCTGGGGACAGGTTGCAAGCAGAGGTCTGCTACTGCCTCTGCCCCCACCAGAGTCTCTGCTGTTGCTACCCGGTTACTTCCAGGTGAGCTGGTCCAGGCTGTGCCAATGAGGCGCTGGCTAGCTAGTGGGGAAGGGAGGGTCCTGAAGGCGTTTAGGGAGAGCAGATCTCTTCCCAAGTGTTACAGCTCTAGTGTTACAGCTCTTGAGACAGAAACTCTCAGACAACGGGATGATTCTCCCACACCTTTACTTCTCCTGAATAGAGTCCTTATATACAGTTTCGGGGTGGGTTAGGGTCTGGCAGCAGATAGCACCTATTGGCTTGGTCAGAGAGCTTGGGAATACCTCATTACATGTGAGAGAGTCCGAGGCACTGTTCCTCGTGACTGATGGCCATAGACCTCTCTGTGGGAGGGGCTGTTGAGGGCTGAAGCTAAAAGAAAAAAACAGGGCCCAGGAGCAGAGGTGAACAGTTGCCATCTGATAAGGATTAGGGGTTCAAGGCCTATGCTCGATCAGGCACCCAGCTGCTTCTCAAAGCCCCACAGGTCCATGGACCTGCAGCATCAAGGTCTGTAATCACCAAAGGCCAGGATGATATCCCTGATCTGGTCCCTGGTCTGAGCTTCTATCTGGGAATTATTGATATTTGAGGGCTATGCAGAAGTGGCCCTACCCCTCATATGGGCATTATAGGAAATCTGGCTCTGGGGGCATGAGAACAAGAGAGCTGATACCACTCTTAGCATGCTGCAGTACTCAGGAATGCTGCTTGCACATTTGAGCAGTTGCAGGTGGGCTGCTCCTTTTCCAGGATATGCGCATGAGAGACCCAGCACTACCACTCATCTCTTATCCAGTGGCATGGACAAGGGAGAGATGCTCTCCTCTCCCCTCATCCCTCACCACCTGGAGCAGGCAGAATATCTGGTCCTGTTGTCATGAAAGCATGAAGCTGGTCCTGTCCCTCGTTTGCTGCAGCAGCATGGTAGAGCTGACCTTGTTGGTAGGGGCATGAGTGACCTGGTCCTGAGGGCCTGGAAGAACTTGCACTGCTGTGAGGTGACATGCTGAAGGAGAAATGAGTTTCCCCACATACACATACCTTGTCACCAATGGCAGATAGGAGAACTAGCTCTGAGGTCATGAGAGTAGGAGAGCTGTCCCGCCCTCAACTGCTGCAACACTTTGGAGAGTTGGCTCTGCTCCTCTCCTGGGCAGCAGAGTACAATTGGCCATGGTAACAGGGGTGGCTGGGGAGCCAGCCCCAGAGGGTATGAAAGTGGGAGAGCCAGCAGGCTTCCCAGGTCAGATAACTCTCAGGTCCAGATCCAGGGCTTTGAATTGGCCCACTCCAACATCTACCACACCAGTGAACTAACTGCTGAAGTGCATAAAGGGTCCTGTCCAGTCCTACAAATCCATGGAGTAAGATAACATAGAACATTGGTATGCTTTCACCAAAAATATAAAAATGTCAAGTTTATACTGTATTGTCTCTTTTTAAAGTGAAGAAAATCTATTGTAATCGCTTAAAATCACTGAAACAGTTAACAGAATAGTTAAGATAACTGTTCTAGGAGCATAAGAATTTCACATAATTTCAAAGGTATCCACAACATTCAAAGAGTAGTTATGTTGTAAAATGTTCGTGATAAAAACAAAACTTGTTTTGGAAAATGTGTAAATTTTAAGTTGTCAACATACATGATGATGCATATTTGAGGTAACTGTGAATGTAATCTAATTGTTAGTTCCTCTTAAAAAAATATATTCTAACACAAATATATTTAATTAATTTTTTTCTCTTTTTATATATGAATTTCTTGTATGTATGAAAATTTTCTCAGAACCTATACTTTAGAACAGTACACAAAAAGAACGTTTTGAAACACTCCGAGGGGTAAAATTTCTACCCTGGTCAGATGTTTTCAATTATTATAGCTAAAATGATTAGAGCTGAATCCCATGACACTATTACCTGCGTCTTCAGATTTATTGAAAATTAGTAATTTCATTTATAGTCATGAGATTTCATGGATTACACTGTTATAGACTGAAAAAAAATTTGATGGATTTAAGAGCCTACTGAACCTAGTTGCATTGACTAATACAGCACTGGAGAAAATTTAGAGGTTTGTACTCCTGAAGTAGTTAACCTTTGGATAAAGAAACATTTTTAAATTAGAATGTGAGAAATATTGAATCCATAAATTGTCACTGGTACAAAGTAGGAAGGTAGAAAGGGACAGAGAGAAGGGGCTAGAAAGGGAGGGAAAAGGCAGTTCAGAGCATCACATAAAAAAGGGGTAGACACCCGAGAAGCAATGGGCTTGAAAGTTCTCAAAGATGGCATTTGATCAAATTAAGTTGGTGAAGAGAGTGTCTCAAGAGACTATAGCATAGTCAGGCTTAATATATAAATTTAAGGAACAAATATTTCTCTCTCTCTCTTTTTTTTAGACAGTGTGAATGGAGAAATGCAAATAATTAGAGAATAATCAAAGAAAAATGAACAAATACATTTCATTTATGCATATCTTGTTAATCTGACAGCTGAAACGCCTATGGAAAATCTGGATTAACAGTTTTAACCATTTCTAATTATTGCTACAAAATCACATTGCAAATGCAATATTTAAGCATGGTGACTGTAGCTCCCACAGATGCACTATCCATGAAGTTAAACTGAGGTTTCTGACAAGATTTATTCAGCACTTCTAGCCCTTACAAAATTCTTTTAAAATTGATACAGAAAGTTGACAAATGGCAGCATGTAAAAAAGAAAAATTAGGAATGGAATCTCTAGTCCATAAATACTTTTTTTTGAAGCAAAGTCCACATAATTTCTTTTTTCTTCATTAAAATTCACAACATGACAGCCAATTTCTGTTTTCTTAGCCACAGAGGAAAATTGTTTGTTGAGGCCCTTATGTGTGGGCTCATTGCCTTTTCCTCAGTCTAAATACTAAGTGACAGCATCATATTGAGCAATTTTAAACCAGGTCTTCGATTTGCAGCAGACATGTTGAAATTTGTGATAAATGAAATAGATATTTAATGGCACCTAATGTGCAGTGAAACAGCATAATAGAAGTGGCTTGGCTTAGAAAGGGCTTGCAAGCATTATGGCACCAAAGCTGAGCAGCTGAAGCTTAGCATAATTCCGTAAGATATTCAGCAACAGGAAGATTTCATAACAGAAAGATCAAGAAAATAATGCATTCACTTGAGAATGTGAAAATTACCTTGGAATTTACTTTGCTATTTGTGTTGCATTTTGAGCACGAAAATGTGTTTTTGAGCTTGATTTTATTATTCCTTATGTTTATTGAAGAATTTCATATTCCAAAAGAGCAAACACATATGTATTTCTAAGTGAGAATAATTCTGAATTTAAAGATCATATGCAATTACTGTAAATAAATATCAAAATATTATTCAATTTATGATGGAACACTGTGTATGAATATCCCCATTACAAAATACTCTTCACTGTACATACCTTGATAAAACTTTATTCTCTTCTATTGAAATTACATGGAAAGTACAAGAAGCAATAAATAGCATACAAACTATTAATGACTATATTAATCACCAGTAGCCATGGTTACCATCTCAGCATGTTTCCTTGCAGTCCTTTATTTATGCGCATGCAACTTGTAATCTGACAAGTAAAATTTTAAGATCTTTTGCAAACCCTAATGTGAGTTTATAGTAACTTCTATTATCCTTATTCATTTGATATGGTCATCATCCTTGTAGAGAGGAAAATACTAGTGAAATAACAGGGAAGAAACAGATATGGGCCCTGCATGAAAGAACAGCTAGTTGTGTGTTTAGAAACACAATAAGGAGTCTTACAAGAAGCAGAATACATAGAGTGTTAAATACAAAGAAATGTTAAACAAGTTAAATGTTAAACACAAAGAAATATAGCATCATATAAATAACTCAATAGAAAAATGTTCAGATCTTAAAAATAATTAGGAATAGACATATAATTTGATACACCATTTGTTGAGAATAATTTGAGAATAATTCATATAATTTGGTACACCATTTGTTGAGAATATGATCCTTACTCTGGTATATTAGGATTAGAAATCCTGAGAATAAGCAAATTAATCTGTTGTGGGATTAAAAATGGAAAGATTTTCCTCTGCTTTTTCTTTTTTTCTTTCTCTTCTTTTAAGCAAAGCAAGGATAACAAACAAGCACACTTGACAGTGGATTCAGGGGAGAGAGGCACCTGCTTTGCAACCCTCTCTGTGGCTTCTGATTTATACAGCCTTCCCAACATAATCTATCTGATTTTTACCATAGAATATCAGAAAAACAATTCTTTGCCACAGATAAGTTTCTTGTGAAGACATTTGGATACACTTAGGCCCAAGTTTAGATACTTCAGAACAAAAGAGGAAGAAATGGGAAAGTGTGAAACACTGGGGAATGATTCAGAGTCACTCCGAGTAAACCACAGCCCACTTCTCAAACACCGTGGGGCCATGAATACAGGGACACACAAAGCCACACACAGTGGACACATCAAGGGCGACTTGATGTTTGAGGTATAGACACAGTGAACCTAGCTGAATGTGTTTGCATTTATATTAATTAACACCCTATTTTCATAAAATATATCTCTCATATCATCACTTTGGCAGGTGTTTTTAATTGCTATATAATAATAGCTTTTATGGGTACATTTTACTCTTTGTTTCTATGCCTATTTTGTATATTTTAATTTTTGTTTCTCTAAGCAAAACTATCAACCAAGTTTGAATATAAATTAGGTAAACCAGGAAGTTCACTTGTCTCATTCAGCTGAAAAATAAAAAATTATGATATATTTTGATGACTCTTTTTGCAATAATCTGTGTTAAGTTCTACTATCACCTTCAGATGTTCATATAATTTGATACACCATTGTCATCCATGGGAATTTTATTTCACTGATATTTTTATTACATTCAAAATATCACAGATAATGACATAGTTACGGCTCCTAATAACAATGTAATGCCTCTCAGTTTTACCTGGGTGTTACAAGTCACTGAATTAAATTTGAAGAAATAGAAAGAACTGATCATTTGAGTCAGGAAGAAATCCTTAATTAGAAATAAGGTATATCTATGTGATGCTTATTCTTGGTTGTCAACTTGACTACATGTGGAATTAACTAAAATCCAAATGTCTGAGGGTTTTTTTTAATTAAATCGTTTTAAGTGGGAAGAATCACTGCTAATACAGAGCTTTGGTGTGGGAAAGACATGCCTTTAATCTGGGCCACACTTACTGCTGGCAACCTATATGAAAGGCATGAAAGAAGAAAGATCTTTCTTTCTTTTTCTCTTTCTCTTCCTCTTGCTAGCCAGTCCCATCCTGTGATGGTTAATTTAGATTCTCACCATGTAGCTTAGAAGAAACTTTCATCGAGGGATTATCTAGATCAGGTTGGCTTGTGGGCATGTCTATGGATGACTGAGAGTTAATGAAGATGAGAGACCCACCTATTGTAGATGCCACTATGGCCTGGTTTTGAGCCTGGTCTGTATAAGTGGAGACAGGAGCACAAGTAGGAATGCATGCATTATTTTCTCTGCTCCTGATTGTGGAGATGACTAGATGCTCCATGTTCCTACCCTGACTTCTCTGTAATGATATACTATAACCTGAAATTATCACCCAAATAAGCCATCCTCCTTACAGTTATTTTCCCAGGATGTTTTAAAATAGCAATAGAAATCAAACTAAAATACTTAATGTTGACCTTAGCCTCTACATGCCGACACCTACACATAACCACAGATGCACATACTAAAAACTGATGTAAATTAAGTTACAGAGTAAGATAGAAAATATACTTTGGAAAAGTGTACTTTGGAAAAGCCAGCCTCTTACTTTCTAAGAGAGAGATAAGCCAGACAGTATCCTACAAGGACCCCTGAAGGGCCACGTGATAGCAAAATGATAGATCAAGGACCCCCAAGACCAAGTTCTCAGCACAAACAAGATTTATTTGCCTCAGAAGGACAGAGGTAAGAGAGAAAGAAACACAGGAAATAGAGAATGAAGAAGAAAGGGGAGGGAACAGGGAGAGGGAAGAGAGGTATTGGTCCTAGAGTATGGACAAAAGACTATCTCTAGATAGAGAGGAGAAAGACATGGCACATAGGAAAAGGATAGTCTGTAAATGTACAAGAGGAAATCCTATGTCCAGATAAGGTGTTTAATTTTAATTGGTCATGTCAATTAAGTGAGCCAAAGGGGGCTTTTGATTTCTGGACTTCAATATTTTGATAGCTGGATCTTAGTAGTCAACCTCAGGAGGAGGACATGGCCAAATACAGGAACAGACCTTGGTGGTTAAGTTTAGGAAAATAATCTAATAGTTTTTTAGCAAGGCAGAAGGAATGGGGGAGGGAGAAAGGCAAGGACTACCAGAGCCATGCTCACCACACTATAGCTGGCCAGAGTCTCTTCACCATGAGTAGGATTAAGCATATTGATTCCAAACAGATCACTATTGAGTTGCTAAAAAGAGAGTTCTCAATCAAAAAATATGAACCACTTTTGTTTTTTCAGGGCCTCTTTCTGTCCATGTCACTTTCTTCTAAACTGCTTATTCACAATGTGGGACTGAACTATGAGTAAGATTCTCTACAGGCCTGGTTCAGTTTTGAATTAACCAAATCTGTATAGCAGTGACCTTCTGATGGCTGCAACAAAACGATTCATGAGAATGTGAGAAAAATGTTATAAAAGTCAGTGTTTCTGAGAGAGAGAGATAGAGAGGGAGAGAGAGAGAGGGAGAGAGAGAGAGGGAGAGAGAGAGAGAGAGAGAGAGAGGAGGGAAAGGGAGGAGAGGGGAGGAGAGGGAAGGAGAGGGAAGAAAAGGAAAGGAGAGGAGAGGAGAGGAGAGGAGAGGAGAGGAGAGGAGAGGAGAGGAGAGGAGAGGAGAGGAGAGGAGAGGAGAGGAGAGGGAATCAGATTTTCTAATTTTTCCCTGCTTGCAAGTTATTCCCAAGTTATAATACAGGGAACAAAGAAATATTTCTTCTCTGGAGAACAGTATCACCAGATTAAATTTCAAGAAAAAAATGTAGAGTACTGGAATAAAAGGAAAGAATAGTAAATATGAGTTTTCTATTGGCTGGGGTCACAAAAAGGTATGGCTCTTTTCAGTAACAGCAATTGCCTATACAGAAGAGATCCCCTCTTTCGAAGACCTCATTCCCAGTAATTTCCAGAAACTCAGAAAGTCGTGTGTTCAAGAAGCAGAGACAAATCTAAAGGAAGGAGAAGAGATAGGCAGACAGATATGTAGACAGGTAGATAGTTAATGACTAGTCGATAAATAATAGAAGATAGATAATTTATAGATAATAGAAGACAAATAGATGATTGATGAATAGATGAGTAGATAGATAATAATAGATGAAGGCACATTTCTGTCTAAAATTTGGATACATTTTTAGATTTGGATATATAATCCTTGATTCCAAAAATCTTACATTTTAAAATTTAAAAGTTAAAGATTGGTAAACACAATGGCACACATTTGTAAACCCAGCATGTATGAGTTGAGGCAGGGAGATTTTTAGGAGTTTGAGGGCAGCCTTGGTTACAAAAATTACTGGAAAGGATCATATCTCAAAGCCTTACCTCAAAAAATAAAGTGAAAACTCGTAAGACGCATAGAGGAAGAACTAGAGTGCAAAAAGGAAAAAAATGGATGAAGTAGGTGTGGTCAAGGGAAGCAGCAACAGGAAGGAAGTGACAAGAAGTGACAGGAAGTAAGTGGCAGGAAGTAGAAACTCAAATCTAGCAGTGTGCTCTGGCCAGTACAAAGGGACCCAAAGACTTTTTATTCCATTTTCGAGAATTCTTGGAGCCTATAATTAAGCTATTATTAGCTTATATTTTGAAATCACGAGTTGTTCTACACAAGCTGGTTGATGGCTAATAATGTGTAATCTCAGTTGTGAGCTTGATGACATCTAGAATCAAGTGAGAGACGAGTTTCTGGGTCTGCTCATGAGGAATTTTCTTGATTAGCTTAACTGAGATGGGGGGATCCATTCATTGTAGGTGGCTCCTTTTTTTTTTTTTAAGATCCTAGATTGTGCAAAAAGGAGAAAGTGAGTTGAGTACAAACATCACCCTCTGTTTTTTAAAAAGCAATTATATATTTATTTGTTTATAGAGTCCAGGCATGTTTGCCTAGATATGGTACCACTCATAAGAGGCTGGGCACTCCTGTATTGGTTAACATAAAAAATACCCCCAAGATAGAATAAAAGAGAATATTTTAAGAACAATCCTAAGATAACTGACTATAAATAAGCCTGAGACTAATATAAAAGATATTTCTTTAAATTTTTAATGACATTTTAATGTGTGTGTGTGCACATTTGCATTCAATAGTATGTAGTGTGGTGGTCAGAGAACCAGAGAATAGCTTTTCAGAATGGTTCTCTCCTTCCACCATGTAATTATTAGAGATCAAAGCTTGGTCATCATACTTGGTGGCAAGTGCCATTAATCAAAGAATTGCCTTATGTGAGAAAACACTGCTAATTATGGTAGGAGTCCAGCATGACTCAGATAGTCTCTGAGCTCAGCACAACATAGGAGACTCCCTTATTGCTTCTCCTTCTTTGACTTTCTCTAAGGAATTTTAAGACCCACATATGCCTTTACCTGAGGAATGTTACTTAGCCTCCATTAGATTACAGTCTCAATTTCCTTTCTCCCAATAAGAACCTGTTTAGCCAGCACCTGAGATTCCTGAAATGTTTCCCCATGCTAATGAGGTATTTCAGGTACCCTAAGCCCCCAGCCAATGACCTTTCTCATCCTGGATGTTCCTACCCTCAGTCTGGCAAAGCTTCATATGCCTTAAATCACCCTATGTAAAGTTGATCTGCCTCCAAATAGCTGGTCTCCCTGTGGTTATTCAGTCAGTACTCGTAGGGTTTCTAAAGCCCCTGTTTGATGTCTCTCCTCCCATTGCCACATGGACCACATGGCCCACGATCCACAGGAGCAGGGAGACCCTCAATTTCAGGCATCCATAGTGAGATTTTTGTGATACTTTACTAAATTATGGTACTTGTTCTTTATTTGTTTTGTAATATATAAAAGTAAAGTTTATTTTTAATGTAGAGATTCTAGCTAATAACCACGCATTTGCCTGGTGGATATCCCTAAGAACTTGTATTCTTTCTATGGGCATAATTGTATTATATACATGCTGTGACAGTTTGAACTTCACCTTTCAAATCCTTACATGTTTCATCTTGTTTTTACATTACAATGACCAGTGCCACTGCATCACCAGAAGAGGCGACAAGACATCTTTGTCTCATTCCTCATCTTCCAGAGAAAATTACTAGCAACTCAGTGAGTAAATGGTGTTTGAACTTAGATGTTTTCTCATATTGTAGATGTACAATTATAACAAGATAGTTCACTAGCACCAGTAAAGGACTTAGGATTTTTATGGTAAATGTGTACTGAGTTACTTCAGAAGCTAAAGTCTTTTTTTTTATCAGTTCACTCAAATTTATTAGAAATACAATTAAAGACTAAAAATATCAGTGGGTAAAAGTTCTTTTCCTGCAACCCTGACAATATAAGTTCAATCTTAGGATCCTGAAGTAGGTAAGAACCAACTCCTAAAAGCTTTCCTCTGACCTCCCTATGCTTGCTATGGCACATATATACCCATCCTCTCACTCAGACACAGCTCACATGCACATATCCAAATAAATAGATGAATAAGTTTAATAAAATTTCATAGTAGAAAAGCTAGCAAATCTCCCGTACAGCAAAGGTGGCAGTCAGTCATAGATAGTATGATTGGAAACCATCAGTTGATAGAAGGAGAGCTGAATGCCCAAAATGAAAAGCTCATTAACCAAGAAATACTATCAAGGGAAAATTAATTTCTGTTATTATACCCAGAAAAATTAACCAACTTCTAGAAACAGGTAGATTACGTGAACATGAAACAACACACATTGGACCTGATATTCCTTTCAGTGGTTTAGCAGAAAATCATTATAAAGCCTTGTGCACCGGGCTTGGGCTTAAACAACTGCTGGTTAGATTCTAATAGTGCTGTTCACATTTTGACAGCAAAAGTATCTTACAAGAGTTTGATAGGTCTATCTTTGAGTACAAGCGAATTGTGAAACCTGGACCATGACACAGTGTATATGACTGTACTCTGTTATTTTGGTTATACTTGTGAATGATGGCCTAATAGCCAAGTATAACTCAATCTTGCAGCCATGAGTGCTTCAAAAGATTAATTTAAGCATCACAAATGTATGAGAAATTATATATATATATATATATAAAAATATATATATTAAATTTATATATATATATGTAAAATTATATATATATATATATATATATATATATGCTGTAAAATGGCTTAATTTTTATTAAGCCTGAAATCAATTCAGTATCCTGTATGATAAGTAAAATATTTCTCCTGACTTCTACAAGCTGTAGATCAACATGCTGTTCAAAAGATATAAACTAACTTTCAAAAGTGACTGTACCAATCAAAATTTTAAAAGTAAATGAATGGCATACTTGGATTACACCAAATGTAATTCATTACTTTGTGAATAACTGACCAAGAAATGTAGTGACCTAAGAGTAAGAGCTAGGAATTATTATAACTCCTCTAGCTAAAATTGTAAAGGAAGGAATTGTTATCAGTACTAAAAGGAAGGCATGGAGCACAGAGAGAAGCAGTTAACTTAGTTTAATTATCTTAAGCCAAAAGATCCTGGAAAGAGGAAGAAATAGAGATAAATGGGCACAATAGCAAGACCTAAATCACTGACCCTTCCTCTGAATTCCCACTAGCCAAGCCCAACTAACATCCAAGGTAATAGATTAGATACCAGGTCCATCTCTCTAGGCAGTGAATAAAATACAGAAGTAGGAAAGGCAGAAACTGTGTAAAGCAGCAGGATTGGGAAGTATTTTTCTTTTGTGTGACTGTTGCTTGCTTTTTTTTTTTTTTTTTTCTGAGATGGGGTTTCATTATGTATCCCTGGCTGGCCTGGAACTTACTATGTAGAGCAAATTGGCCTTGAACTTACAGAGATCATTCTTCCTCTGCCTCTCAAGTGCTGAAATTCAGATGTTTGCCGCCACAGCTGGCTGCCATGGACTTGGAATTATGCATGTGCTTCCATGATTTTACCTCTTTGACTCTTCAGAATACTTATTTATTACACACCACAATACTCGTTTATTGCAAGTCAATTAGGTTTCTAATACTTTCACAGATTAAATTCAGAAATAGGAGAAGAACATAACTGCAGTAAGGACACAGTTATTTTTTTGTATAAAATATCAGCAGTGAGGTGTGGGGGGAAAAAGAGAAGTGATCTATCAGAAAAAAATTCTCAGAAAATTCTAACTAATGGTTCCTAGGCTAAAAAGGCGTGATTAATTCACCTGGGAACATTTTTTTAAACTTTTTTTTTCTGGATCTTCTTTTTTTTTTCAATTTTTTTATTGGATATTTTATTTACATTTCAAATGCCAATCCCTTTCCCCATTTCCCTTCCCCAGAAAACCCCTATCCCGTGCCCCCCCTTTTCCATTTGGCTTTTATACAATTTTTAAATGTTAATCAAGGGCTTTGTAAGTAAAAATCATTTAGTATTTCAATTACCTATAATAAAAACTAAATTTAAAAGAGCAGTAGTTAATATAGAATGCTTCAAATGTATTTTAATAAAAATAGTATTTACTAAAACATTAGTAGTAATATGTCTTGGATCATGTCAGCAAAATAAATAACAAGTAGGAAGCATAGAGATGACTAGGGTAGTGTTTATAGATGGTTCTAGACATAAATAAAATCAATAACTTTGAAGTCTAGGAAGGAATAAATACTTCATTGGGTCAGGGTCAATCTACAACTGTGAGAATTTAAAGTTAATAGCTGCTTTGTTAAAAGTCATAGATAAATGGCTATTGAGGTTTTAATGAATATTTTATTCATGTCACATTTAAATTAGATAAACATAGAAGAAGAAAAAATGATTTAATATCAAAGGTTCCTTCCAGAAGTCATAAAGATAGGGTTTGAATTTTAAAGCTTTAGAATACTTTTTAAGGTCTGACATTAAGTTTTAAGATATTTAGAATCTTTTATATTTTGACCACTAAAAATTATTTCTTAAAAGAATATATTAGATCATGAGTTGGTCAACATGTAATCAGTAAAAGTGCTAATAAGACCTTCCTGCCCTTCCCTGAGATGTAAAACTGCTGGTCTGACACAAATAAGAATTTTAAATGTACATGAGTACATGACTATAATCATGGGACTCCATGCTACTATAAAGCTCCCATTCCAATCTCCAACAATGTAAACTGATTAACTAATTAAATAACTAAAAATAAATTTAAAAGAACATATCATAAATAACAAAGGATGAAAATCAGGGAACAGAATCAGGTGAAAAGATGTGGTGGAATCCAGTACAATAACACATTCCAAAGATTCCTCTCTTGAATCACTTCAAAGCTACATGGATTGACTGGTTAATAGGTACAGCATTACACAAGAAAACTAACTGCTTGAACTCTTTTGCAGAAAATGGTGAACATAACATAATAATACATTGTATGCCTAAAATAGAAGAGATTTTGAATGCACAAAGCATGAAAAGATTATAAAAATAGCATATGCTAATTTCTCTGAGTTGATAAGAAGATAATAAATACATTAATCCAAACTTCATATTGCAACTCATAGATATAGAAACAATTTTAAAAAAATAATAATTAAAATAAACAAAAAATTTAAGTGAGTACTCAGATTATGTAATATCTGAACAATCTTGCAATGCCTTAGCTATAACTATGTTGCTAAAGCAACAGAATGCACTAAATAGCCATGGAAGTATGGGACAGGACACACGCTTTCTTCGGTGACCAGTGATCAAAGTTTTATTAGATAGCATTGTGGCATTATCAGAACATGATTTAAGTTGCTAAAAATGTTTTTGTCTATTGTCCTCACATTATATATCCATTGTTTAAAACTGGTAAATGTCTTTTTTCAGAAGTAATTTTTCAAATAAAGTATGCACTGCTAAATAATGGTTTAAGTATATGATAAACAAATGCGTGAAGTAAGAAGTTTGCCAAAACTTGACTTAATGTAAACATTGTAACAGCTTATCTTCCAAGTGCTAGTAAGGTAAGAGTCAATTTTTACATTGTAGATAAAATTAATTTGTCCCTTATTTATAATTGATTGACTTCAAAATTAGAAGACAAGCAGGGAACTAATGATTTCTTAATTTATTCCATCTAACACAACCCACTGCCAAGTCTCAAAATCCTTTTACCAAAGAGAATATTGAATGTTTGCATAATTATTCTAAATTTCATCAATTCATTTAGCAAGTATTTATTTAGTCTCTACTCTGTGCCGGGACTTATTTTAAGAAATAATACAGATAGAGAGCAGTAAATAAAGATAAAATGCCGAACCTCCTATTGCTTACATTTGAGTGAGGAAAGACAATTTATTAAAACAAACAAAAGTCTAAACAAATAATGTATAATAATAAGTCAAGTAAAAAGGAGTGGAGAGAAAATCGAAGTGAGCAGACTGAGTGGGGGTGGGGTATTCCTGTAGGTTAGCTGAGTAAGGAAAGCCTATTGAAGAGATGCTTTTGATCATAGTCAAGAAGAAAGAAAGGAAGAAAAGAAAGAAAGAAAGAAAGAAAGAAAGAAAGAAAGAAAGAAAGAAAGAAAGAAAGAAAGAAAGGAAGGAAGGAAGGAAGAAAGGAAGAAAGGAAGAAAGGAAGAAAGGAAGGAAGGAAGCCCTCTAGATCCTTGGGAGAAAAGAATTCAGTTTAGGTCAATGAGTGCAAAGGGGAAGTTGATATATTTATGGAAGACAAAGCACATTTCTTTAGCCAAGGGAAGAGCAACTGTCAGGACTCAGATGGTAAGAGCCTTGAAGACCTTAATGGAATTTGGGAAAGGAAGTTATAGGAGATGGAGGACTACTTATGGTTTTACTGGGGGAATCTGTAAGAAGAAAGAGTCATTAAGAAGGTGCATGGTATATACTCACTAGTAAGTGGATATTAGCCAAAAAAGTACAGAATATTCAGGATACAGTCCAAAGAACTCAAGGTTAACAAGTCTAAGAGCCCAAGTTGGGATGCTTTAATCCCACTTGGGAGAGAGAAGAAAGCAATCACTAGGGAGGTTGGGACCTGGAATAGAAAGGGACCAGGAAGGGTAAGAGAAGAGGAGAACATGGTGAGAGGGACCTGACTGAAGCCCTGAGTGCCAGCAGAAAGAATGGAAACAAGCTACCTCGGGAGGTAGAAGGTGACGGTGAGGGGACCCACTAGAATGTACTAAAGAACTGGGAGGTTAGAGAGACTCTCAGTATTCAAAGGGAGGGACCTTAGATGAAATTCCCCACAGTAGGGAGAAGAAACTTGTAGGAAAGTAGAAAGACAGGGCATCAAGTGGAAGGGTGAGGTTGCCATCCCACAGTCAAAAACTCTGACCCAGAACTGTTCCTGTCTGAAAGAACTGCAGGGACAAAAATGAAGAGGCTCAGTGACAGGCCCATATTGGGAGGCAGCTCAAGGGGAGGCCCCAAGATCTGACACTATTACTGATGCTATGGTGTGCTTACAAACAGGAGCCTAGCATGACTGTCCCCCCAAAAGGCCCAACAAGTAGCTAAAAGAGTCAGATGCAGATATTTATACCCAACCAATGGACAGAAGCTGGTGACTCCTGTGGTTTAATTAGTGAAAAGCTGTAAGAAGCTGTGGAAGAGGGTGACCCTATAGGAAGACCAACAGTCTCAACTAACCTGGACCTCCAAGATTGCTCAGACACTGAGCCCCCAACCAGTCAGCATACACCAGCTGATATGAGACCCCCAACACATATATAGCAGAGGACTGCCTGGTTTGAACTCAGTAAGAGGAGATGCACCTAACAAGAGACTTGAGGCCCCAAGGAGTGGGAAGGCCTGGTGGCATGTGCTTGGTGGGGTGTGGTGTTGGAGATGAGGGACTACCTCCATGTATTCCTAGTTAATTATGAAGATGGCAGTGGATACTATATGTACTTCTATGGGAGACATTTTGTCTGTAGGGAAAAAGAAACTTAAGGTGCAAGCAACTTGAACTATTTTCTAGGAGAAAAATGAGAACAGATGAAAACTACTTTCTCCTAGAACATAAATTTTCTTCTCAACATTACCCATATTTGTACTAAGCATATCCTCTGGGCTTAGCAGCCATATGTTTGTAGTGGCTACCATGTCAGAAAGCATACATCCAGAACATTACTACCATTGCAAAAATGAACTACATGCTAATGGGACCATCTTAGCCTCAATGCTTAAAAGTCAAGTTATGAGTTACAAATTCAAATAAAAGTGAAATTCTCCCCAGTTTTTGTCGCTGTCATCCTCTTGTGGAGTACAGTGATGTCAAAAGTTCGATTTGTGGACTTAGTTTATCCCTCTGAGGATAAACCAAAACCAAACCTAACTTTTTGTCTCCAGAAGAACTGATCTACTCAGTTGGCTCTTGATTTTAAAGTGTGGATTGTTGCCTGTCCTGCTGAGTCTTCACTGGTCACCCGTTTTTCCAGCTCTGTTTTCTAGTCTCTTGAATGAATGAAGCTTTGGCTTTCTTTGGTCTCTGAAATGCTTTCTTTCCTGGAGGAAGTTATCAAGGGGTAGAGTGAAATTGGCCACTCCTCTGCCTCTGCCATATTAACTTTCAATGATTCTGTTCAATAACATAGAGTCCCTGAAGGAGACAGCACGGAGGATCCAAAATGGATATGCAGTGGGTATTTTGCTATTTTTCTTAGTCAGTTTTGTTCAATAAGAAGCCAGAGACAAACAATTCCAGCACAGCAGAGGTCACTTACTTCTCCCATGTTATATGATGCAACAGAATAGCCAAGACCTGGGATATTCTATTCTGTATGTAGTTTCCAACCCAGAATAAAGACTTAGAAAACAATCCCTCTCTTGATCTAATGCTATGGAGAAAAAAGCTAGCATGGAACACAGTGTTCACTAAAGTCTCTGAAGGTTCTATGTGTGATACCCATTCATCATCCACTGGTAAAAGCAGAAAACTTAGTCTCAAGTTACAGCAGTTTTACAGGTCACAGAGTGAGGGATTGAGGGAACCAGTGGCAATGCCATTGTCGAATCAAGAAGAGAGAAAATGACTAGAAATTATAATACAATTTATGTCATTATGTTACTGAGTGTTCCACCATCGTGGAATAGCTCACCATTTAAAATGTAACTTCATAACTTCTAAAATAGGAAGGATATATCAGTATATTGGTTAAATTCTACTTATTATATACCTACTTATTTTCCTACCAAGATAAGTGTTAGAGAAGTTCAACTGCCTGCCCTTAAGCTAACAATAAGCATGGATACACTCACATAAAACTAAATTAAGTATTTTCCCATTATTTGAGATGTGACAATGTATCAAAAGGTCACTGCAATACTTCAGTAAACATTATTTCACACATAATAAGATGTTGGAGACTGTGGATAATGCTTAATGCAAATGAGAATAGTAAACCCTATAATACCCCTCACTAACATATTAGATCTCAATATGATTAAGAAATAAATCATTTCATTGCCAAGAATATTTAAAACCGACATATCTCCTTCTCTTTAATGAAGAACTAGATTAATTGCTGTGCTGTCAACAGATAATGTGCTACCCTGGAAATACTATTTAAAAGATGACTGCTAAAGCTGTGAACCACCCCCCTGCCAAATCTTTTGACAGTTAAAATTATCTCATACAATTTGTACACTGCAGCCAGTAAAAAGTTCAGCGTTAATTGAATGACTAAAGCCAAGTGAAATTTTCAGACTTTCATAGTTCTCTGAAGTTCATGGAATTAGAATGATTTATTTAAAGCTCTATATTTCCACCATCTTTAGTGACCATGCCTTTTCCTAAAACTTTCCCTGCCTTTAAGAAGAGTATATTCCACTGAATATTCACTTAAGATTAAAAAGTACTGTTGGATAGGTCCTACCAGCTG
>JANHMN010000007.1:73609221-73630675 GCA_030674055.1 Rhabdomys pumilio | reverse complement strand
AGAGGTGGAGAAATGAGTTCCACATCATAATGTTAGCTGTTGCTCTTCCTGCTTCCCTGGCTTGTTTTCTCACTTGCTCCTTAGACTACACCTTTGACACAGCAACAATACCTATTCCTTCAACTAAGGCTCTGCCCTATGGAAAACACTACTAAGAAAACCCTGCTTTTATGTTCTATGTTGATAATGGTCTCCGCATCACCAAACTGTTGGGCCCCATTTCAGCCCTGGTTTGGGCCTTGTGGAAAAACCCAAACCTAGCTCAAGTTTTTGTGGACTTGTGGGAGAGCTTAAGTCTGGCTCGAGTTTTGAGATCTATCTCAATCACTTCTGTATTGGGGTGACTCAGCAAGACCTATTTGGCCCTGCCTCGCTCCCTCCATTGCTAATGTAGAGCTTTGCCATTGGCCCTGTCAGTCACCCCATACCTACCATCACGCTTCCCTGCCTCCTATGTTGTCTCACCCCACCAAAAATCCACCTCCCTTTGCTCCTAGTTTGTATAAGCAAGAGGCTGAAGCAATAAAGTTGAGTTCTTGCTTCAACAAGACTCCCGGTCGGATGTGTTTCTTTTGGACCTTTGATACTCACACTCAGCCCCAGAGAGACCCTATAGGATGGGAACTGCTCTCCTCTCACTGGGACCTGCTGGCAAGGACCCAACAACCAAACCATGTAGCATCAATCTCCTTTTATTGTACAAATATCTGTGAGCACTTAGCCTCCGTTTACCTTCTTACTTATAAAACACAAAAAGCTTCTGACCATGCAGCTGTTTATATCCTTTGCAAAATATTTGAGTTGTGTCAACATTTTAAACACAAGATAGACACTGGCAGTGCCAGCCAGCCTATCTGAGTTCCAATCCTGATACTCAAAGTGGAATTGGACAACTGATTCATCCTCTGACCACTGCACATGTGCTCTGGCAAGAAGACCACATGCAAATATGACATGAATATATGACCCCTCACACACATATACTAAAGGGAATCCTGGGCTACACTAAAGACTAGGCTGTCTCCTATAACTTTAACAGTGACATCCACTCTTCCACCTTTGATGTCTAGACTGTCATTGTTTTCAGTGTAAAACTCATTTCCTGTTCTTACAATGAGAAGGGCAGGAAAGTCCTACTCTCTTGAATGCCATCAATAAAGTTCACTATGCAAGAGAGAGAGAGAGAGAGAGAGAGAGAGAGAGAGAGAGAGAGAGAGAGACAAAAACAGGGCTTGATACATGTTACATGTAATGAGCTAGGACCTCACTCTACAGCCCAGGCTGACTTCAAAGGTGATCTTCTTGCCTCATCCTCATGAATGTTGACATTACAGCTACTATGAGATACATTTAATTTCTTTAATGTTTTTTTTCTATATATAAGATAGAGTTTTCATACAATATTTTCTGATGATCGTTCCCCTCACCAAACTCCTTCCAGATCCTTCCTACCTCCTCTAATCATAATTTTTGACAAGATAACTCTCTAAAATATGGTTTAAAAATTGTGCTTGTTCAATCATCATGAGTTACTAACTTTCAGTTATGTAAGATACTTTCAAATGGGCAAAACTGAATGCATCAAAATGACAGAAATATTCACTATAGTCTCAAGTGTATAAAATAAGAAGCCGTTCAGAAATAGCTATTCACCTTGTCTTAGTTAGGATCTCTTACTGTGAAAAGACATCACAACCAAAGCAACTCTTATAAAAGATAGTATTATTGGGTCTGACATACACATTCAGAGGTTCAGTCCATTATCATTATGGAGGGAAGCATGGCAATGTCTAGGCAAGCATGGGCTGGAGGGGCTGAGAGTTCTGCATCTTGATTGAACTGGAAGCCAGGAGCAAACTGTTTTCAGGCAGATTGGAGGAGGGTCCCAAAGCCAATCCCCATGGTAACACACTTCCTCCAATGAGGCCATCCCTACTACAACAAGGCTACACCGCCTAAGAGTGCTAATCCCTGAGGCAAGCATATTCAAACCACCACACAACTCAAATAATCTTCTTCAACCCTTTTTAGAATCTTTATTCAAAATGAAGTTGATTTATTTGTTTTTAGCTTCAGAAACTGTAGTTAATGGTTGCTAAATTTAGTTAATAAAAATCTATGTAATATTTTTCTGAAAAGGCAGGATAGAGGCTTCAAACTCTATTGCTTGCAAAGTCTCACCAGAAGAACAAGTTTATAGCCTCATTTATGAAGTGTTATTTGAGAATCAAGATTGAAGATTCATGTGGACTAAATTTTTTTTGTCTTAACCACAATTCAAGGACAGGACATAGTAATAATAATAATAATATTAAATAATAATAATAAATAATTATAATGAATATTATTATTTGTATTTTAGACATAAAAAAATCAAGAACATTTGTTTATATTGTTCAGAAGTCCTATAGATGATAAATGACAGAATTATATTTTAATACTTAGGCATTAGACTTAACTATAAAAAATTAACAGATTTTTAAAAAAATTTTTGCTGGCTGATATTCTCCTTTCCCAGTAACAACAGCTGTCGCAAGCCTCAGTCCTTGTCTTAAGAATTAGAGTAACATCTGGTTTTACAAATCTCAGTTTGGTGAGTGATGAGGCAGCATGACTGCCCAAGTGAGAAACTTAACAATATCTGGGAAGGGTGGAAATATTCTGTTAGAGCTGTTGTTCTCAACCTTTCTAATTCTGTGACCTTTAATATGGTTCCTCATGTTGGGGTGACACCCCCAGCCTAAAATTATTTCAGTATTACTTCAAAACTGTAATTTTGATAGTTATATATCATAATATAAGTATATAATTTGTAGGATATCTGATATGTGACCTCTGTGAAAGGGTCATTCCTAAGGGGTTACAGCCCATAGTTTGGGAACTATTGTCTTAGAGGAACCTGAAGGCCAGGGAATGCCTAGGGTGCCATGTTGTGTTCCAGGCACACATGAAAGTCATGGGTTTACAATGAAAGAATTTATTTACTCAACGTGAATTTTAAAAATCTCTTTGGGTTTAGTTTCTAAATCACAAAATAAAACTCATTTTTGAGTGTGGTTAACCCAGCACTTGAGAGGTAGAAACAGGTTGATCCTTGAGTTCGAGGCCAGCCTGGTCTACAAAGGGAGTTCCAGGACAGCCAGGACCACACAGAAAGAAACTCTGTCAAGAAAAACAAAATGAACAAGCAAACAAAAGCTCATCATGAGCAAGCAAACAAAAGCTTTTTAATTTCCTGAGAACATCACGATGCTTCAATGTACATCTTGTCTATAAGACTTAACCCCGAATCAAATTCTACTCTCAAGAATCAGCTTCTGCTACTGAAGATGCTGTAAGGAACCTATTCTAGGTCTTCTATGCACCTCCCAAAGCATTTCAATGATAATTAGTAATTACTGAGATGAAAGAAAAGCTATTATTTCATATAAGCTCTCTAATGACAATGTTTTGCATTAGGTATTTTCCCACAGTCATGTGACGACTGCCTTATTGAAGGTATATTTCAAGATCCATTCTGGATAGAACAGAGAGTGTGTTCGAGACCTCATAGTCTGTGGCAAATGGCATAGAATCAGTGTTTGAGGGAAAATGTTCAGCTTGATTCACAAGCACCAATGGGGTCATTTACACACTTGCTCTTTAGGGTCTGGAATAATGTTCTCCTTGCAAGCTTCAAAAGTGACCTTTGAGTTGATACGTCATTTATATCACCATCAGCTGCTTGTGTTATCTGGACCTGAGTCCAGTGAGAGTGTCTTCCCTCAAGGTAAGGGAAATTAGCCCCAGATATATATGCCTGCCCAGAAAAACAATAGTTTCTCCACTGACTCTGATCCCCTGTATGTTGGCCCCTTACCTGATTCTTTGTGTGTTCAGTAGGACAGCATCATCCTGGAAAAGGCAGGAGTAAAACACAAGAGTAGAGATATGTATTCTAAATGCTTAAATTGTGTGATGATGTCTCCATTCCGAACATAATGGCTGTTTACTTGGGGAGATTACAATTCACTACAATGTCTCTTGAGTCAAAGTAGTTTATGTGACAATTTCCAACATTTTCTTATATTTCTTAGATTATGAAGTTCCATATTACTGAAATTGCATTCAGAAGAACACAGTTTGGGCAAACAATTTCAATTGTTATCATCAACATTGAGGTAACAATGTTAATCTTTTCTACATATTTTATGATATTTTCCAATACTTTATACTAAAATATTTTCAGACTATTTAAGCATAGCTGTGAATTGTGTCTCCTTGACATTGTTTTTGTTATTGGATCTTTAGCTATAAAGATTATTTTATTATCTTAAATATGATTCAGCCATTTGAGCACATTAAGTAAAATATACCTTATTAGATTTGACACAGCTTAAAGCTTTTTCTTTAAAAATGAGTACTGCTCCTACATAGTTAGCAAAATATGTTTTTCTTCATTCTCTGAAAGAGTATTAGCATGTAGAATCAAAGTTAACGCTTTCTCAGTCTGCTGCGTAATTTCTCTGTACCTTTAGCCTTTGAGCTTTTCACGTTTTCCTTTCCTGTTGGTACATGACAGTGAGAAAAGCGTAAGGCTAGTAATTATTCCCAAACAAAGACAGTCTCCAGTGTTGTTATTTGAGTTGTACCATTTCAAGAGAGAAGTTTAAACTTTGCTATAGAAATGGGCAGTTTTTTAGAATATATTATTGCGCTAGTTTTTGGATCTGTTAATGGGATTCCTGGTCACTCTCACATACAGATCTGAGGTGCCTGACATGAAGCACAGACCTGCAATGTGTGTTTTGTTGACTAGATAAAATTTCTTCACGGATGCTTAATTTCAAAGACTTCTATATGACATGAGTATATCTGCATGAAAAGGTGTCACATAATTCTATTTTGTACCATATTCAAAGTATCAGGCTTAAAGAAGGAAACAAAGAACCTTTTTAGCTGGTGTTTTACACACACACACACACACACACACACACACACACACACACACGCACTATGTATCCTATATAAAGTGATTTTAAAGTAAGCACATATTATTCAAACATGAACACAGATAGAACTAAAATAACATTCCAATAAATTACGGAGATTTCCTAAACATACAAGTTAGGGAGTGGTTGATTATCTTTACATTAATTCCTAAGAATTTCACACCAAGACAATATTTATTGCCTCCCACACTGGGAATTTTTTACGTGTCTTATCTCTAACATACTCTTCACTATCCAGACATAATTTCCTCTATCATTTTTTTAGTAAGCCAAAACATGTTCCATCAACTCTTATTTTAATAATAGATGACATTGACATTCTAAGCATAGTTGCAGAAAAGCTCATTCAGTTGTAGAATGTACTTGTCTTAGTGTTCTTTTCCTGGGAAAAGACAGCATGACCACAGCAACTCCTATGAACAAAAGCATTTAATTGGGACTGTCTTACAGTTTCAGAGATTCAATCCAATGTCATCATAGTGAGAAGCATGGTACCAGATATGATGCTAAAGAAGCAACTGAGCTTCTACATAAAGATCTGTGGACAGAAAGAAGAGAGGGACTATGGGCCTAGCTTGAGCATTTGAAACTCTAAGGATACCCCCAGTAGCACACTTCCTTCACCAAGGCCACACCCTGTCAAGTATCACCATACTCTGATGACCAAGCATTCAAGCATATGAGGCCTATGTGTGATATTCTTATCCAGACCACCACATACTTATAGCACTAATGTTAATAGAGTAAGAAAAGTTTTACTAACAAACACAATCAGGTTTACTGGGTTGTTTCATGTCATTTGATTAAGAGACAGTTTGTGTGTGAAAGGGACTTTTGGAGAAAAACGAAAGTCTGGTTCTTTCCTGAATCCTACCATCTCTCTCACCACACACTGGACATAGACATTTTAAGTGTTAAATCAGTTCAATACAGTTGGAAATATGCTTATATCCCAATGCAATAATAAGCTCCAATATCCTAGCTTCACTCTCCTAATACAAAGTTAGTGTGACCATCACACCACACATTTTTGTGGTACTAGCATAGCTCCAATACAGCTTCTTGCCTTCCGCCTTCTCATCCATCTCTTTCTCCTTCCTATCACATCTGGGCATCAGTCTCGTGAAGTTTATGTACATTCTTGCTCTTTGCTTTCTACACTCTTATTTATATTAATTGGCACCCACTAAAAACATAGACTATAGTTTTGGTAAATAGAAAAATAAATTGATACTTTGCTCTGTATATTCTTGTACAAGTAGTTTATATTGCCCCATATTCTTTTTGAGATGTCTATGTAATAATCTGTGTGCATGTATGTGCACTCACACCAGTTGGAATTAACAACTAATTATAGAAGTAAAAAATTATCCAGCCCAGTATAGTGTTGGGTGATGATAACTAAAGGCTAGTTAGTAAATGCAGAAATAGTCTGCTCAGGTCAAACAACTAGTTGATGTAACTCTTTTGTCTCAATTGAGTGCTTGTTGAGACCTTTTGAAAGGCGTACCATGCCGTTCCATCCTTGTTGCCTAGTGAAAGGTCTGTCAGAATAATGACTTGATATTTAGCTAGAAGTCATTAGTCTTGCTAGAATCTACTTACAAAGCTCATGCTATCTTTATTAATATTTATAGCATCACTATTTCAAGGCCAGCATTTTGAAACAACAAAAGGACAGAGACCTTGAAGCTGTATTGTGTCCTACTAAGCTGTGCAGGTGTCTGTGATGCAAGCCTCTAATTAGCATAATGTCAGTGTCAACTGTCCTACTCTGGGATTCCTTGCTGCTATGCATTCCACTCTCTGTAAGTTTACATCTTCTAATGCCAAAGGTTTTCTTTAAGCAAAAACAGTAGGTCAGTTATTTTCAGAACAATTATTTTACTTTGGTTCTACAAAACTCATGCAGCCTTTTGTAAGTAACAGGGACATTTAAAATAATCATGGTCTGATTTTTCTACATGAATAATAAATTTGGTTTTAAACAAACAGTATGCTTCTAATTAATCCTTTTTCATTTCAACCAAGTCTTTTGTGAGACTTGTGCTTAAAAGATTGATTTGTTTAACAATTGTCTGTGAGTAGGCACCTTTGCTTTCTCTATTGAGGAGATTAAATGTAGGGTTGCAGGCTCTTGTAGACACCGCTGGATATCTCCATGTTCAATTAGTTGTATAGGTGTTGGCTTTAACTATGGGACCTTACTGTCAGTTTTTGAAGAGCAACCTATAGTCTTGGCAGCAACCTATGATATTTGGAGATTCACATGGACTCCCTTTGGCCAACAACTCAATTAAATGTAACCTGATCTCAGTACTACAAGCTTCATTTGGTGACAACTGATGGCCAGTTAGGTCCTCTGTGCATATATTATTGCTATCAGTTTATTCTTTTTATGGTATTCCTGAGTGTATAAACAAGGATGCTTCTAACTTTTGTTTCTTCTCTTTGGCTCTTTTCCTTCTGTTGATTTATCCTGTCCAACTTTGATATGATAGCTGTTCTATATTATCATGTTTTATTTTGTCATATTTTGTTCAAAAATGAGTAAGTGAATAAAAACCTATCCACTAGGGTAGAGGTTAACAACTGTACTACCATTGATCCCCGTGGAAAGGTAGGAAATCGGTTCTCTCCAATGGAGTGACATTGGGTATATCAACCAGTCAGGACAGGGTGCATGTTTAGAAGTCAATAAAAGAAAGAAAATTGTAATCAAATGAAAGCATTTTCCTAGTAATATCTATTTTTCCATACTTACCTTAGAATGTACATGTAGACAGGCAATTTATATTAGTATTTTGTCTCCTATTATTTGATTACAGTTTAGTAGATTTTATTTATTTTTGAAGGGTGGTTTTTTTTTTTTTGTTTTTTTTGTTTTTGATTAGGGGTGGTGTTTTGGGTTTATATTTGTTTTTTGAGAAAGAACTTAAAGTTGGGTGTATAGGGATAGGTCTGAAGGGACTTAGCAAAGCGGAAGAATATGACCAAAACATATTTAATTTTTTAAATTGTTTTAAATAATGAAAAAGACAATACGTATTTTAAAATGAACAGCTTGCCCATCTGTATTTTGACACATTACCCATCTCAATGTCTATAAAATACTATATAAAAACTTACTTATTGTTATCAGTTTGGAGGCTCAATTTTTCCCAAATAGATGTGTCATTTTTTGAAGTGTCAAAGACTGTTCTAATTACTAATTAATTTTTGTATCAACAGGAAACCTTTATTATAAACATGTTGTCAAACTATCCTGGCTGTAATTTATAAGCCTGACTACTACAGATATGGATTAACACAATTTCAAAGTGGAACACTTTGCTTTTAAAGGTTTCAGACAAGATGGAGACCCCCTAGGATAACATTATCTGAGCATCACAAGGAAAACATGCATTACTATTTTCCACACCTGGGAATACATCAGGACAAAGAGTGATATCAAAATCTAATTTCTTTTTATTATCACAAGCACAATTTTAAGACAATGTTCAGTAGATTGGATCATTAGAGTACATTACAACTGCCATGGCTATTTTAAAAAGAAGAAGGCCACTGTCTTAGCTATGCATTCTTTTATACATTCATTCTAGGCCTCTTACAGGAACTGATGGTGCTCTCCAGAAAAGCTGCAGGACACCGGTGAAAATGGCAACTAAATTACACATATACTAGGTTCACAATTATAAAACAATGTGTATCCATCTTTCTTCTCAATGACAAACATTTAAGTTTATTCAATTTTATAAATATAAAACATGCCATTACAAAAGTACAAATACATATCATAGTCTGTAAATATCTAATGAAAACAGTAAGAAAAAGCAAATTAAATGCTTATACTGGACTTTTCCACATAAATTTTCTATATGAACCCAAACATTTCTCCAGCTGTAGATTCACTGATATTTTTTTACATGGTACCTAGTTTATTTTAAATTTCTATTGAGATTTTGAGTTAAAGTTATTCTGCATTTTTTAAATTTTAACTACCCTTACACTTTTAAATGTCTACTAGTAAGTTTAAACTATGGAACTCATACACAACTTTGTGTGTTTTGCATCTACATACTTCGAAAGAACTGTTTTATGTTTAAAAATAATGAAGGGACTAGTGGGGATTTCTATTAGATTTCCATATCAAAGTGAATTAAAGGACTAGATAATACAACCCAAATTCTATAGACTATGGTCAAAATAAACATGTGTGACGAGAGATCCTGACCATACACAAACAAACATAAGGCAGTCAGGACCAAACTAAACACTGAAAAACATTCTGGGAATCATTTCCAGTAGGAGATGATGAATAAGAAACTAATGACTGGTTAGTTGACTGGTTGATTAAAACGAGAATATCACAGCCCAAAATAATGTGGATGCTTGCTGCGCCATCGTGTGAATAGCAGAACTGACAAGATTACCTAACCCAAAAGCAGAGGTGTCTAGTAGCCAGCTTTCACCTGTGACAACAGAAACACGTTATCCTGAGCTGTAGCTAAAGCACAAGTTGCTAAACATCAAAAGTGCTTTAAGACGATAGAAGGTAAAGAGAGAAATTATGCTTATTTAGAATATGAGAAAAAAGCAGAAAGCGACCGACATTGAAGGTAGAATAGAGTATATCAGTGCATCTCTCAGCCCTCACCTGAGAAGCTTCTATTTGTAGGAAATAGGGATTCACAAAGACTCACAACCAGCCAAGTGAAGAGAATAACCGACTGTATAATGCTCATCCTAAATGGAATGTACAAACTATAATTCTGTCCCTAAGGCTCAGGGACTCTTTCAGAGAGAGGGCAGAAAATAATCAAAGAGGTGGGTGACTACAGTGTCACGTCTGTGCACAGCAAGGCAACTGCACAAAGGTTCTCAGAGCATGCAGAAAACCTATGCAAACCAAACCCAGACCAATTCCCACCCCAGCCATTGACTTATTGGCAATTGTTAGTAGCTGGAAAAGCTCTGTTTTCTCTTAGACTGTAGCCTCTGATAACTCACCTGCTCTCCAGAAGAAGACCACACAGCCATAATATATATGATATTTATGATATATATATATATATATATGAGAGAGAGAGAGAGAGAGAGAGAGAGAGAGAGAGAGAGCAGTACAATCTGATACTGGAGGATGTTTATCAACAGTAAAGGGTTCAAACTCTAGGAAAAGGGTGAGTACATTTAGGAAGAACTGCCAAGGTCAATATGATCAAAGCACCTCATATGAGACATTCACAAAGAACTAATAGCTATTTTTAAGAGAGAAAGCAAACAACATTAGAGATAAAGAAGATTGCAAGTATCTGCTTTTCAAGAAAACATAGTTTAAGAATTGCAGTTTAAACTAAATGTGAAAGACTACAGTGTATCTAGTTATCTATGTCTCCAAGTCTATATGATCAGAGCCAAGACAGCTTTAGGTAAACTTTATACACACACACACACACACACACACACACATACACACACACGCGCGCGCGCACGCGCGTGTGTGTATAATAAATGTATATAAAATCAAAATAAAAACTACATAATTCACTTTAGCACAAAGAAGAAACACCTTATAAAAAGGAAGGCTACAGACTTGTTGGATCAACTTCAGCTTAGAATGAACACAGTTGTATATTTATGGTTCTCAGAATTAGACATTTCACATTCAGGAAAACCCATCACTGTGTGAAGTGCCACGCCTGGAGATTTCACTGCAGTGGGACTGCCATATCACACTGTCAGAACCAGAACCTAACCTTCCCTTGTTGAGACAAGAGCAGAAATGAATCATGCCAAGGAGGCCGATGCTGTGGAAACCGTTCCATCCTTCCGGTCACTTCACCAGGGAAAGTGTCGCCATGAGCAGAAAAGTCAATCCTCCCCAGTGATGACTTACTGTGGAAAGTGACTTGGGGACAGATTTACTGTCGCCCTGTTCACACCACTCTATTTCTGTCTCCAAAAGACTTCTTTCCCATAAAAAAAAAAAGGCACTGTTAGGAAAGGACATATGCATCCCAGCATGTTAATAAGGCCTGTCCTTGTCCCTTCAGATAAAGTGGACACTAAGGGAAAAGGAACAGTATGTACTGAACAAGTAACTTCTAGAACTACACAGCATGCAATGAGCCTTTGCAAGCCCTCATTGTGAGGAACAGCATTTAAGTATCCACGATAAGGAAGGTGCATTGAATGCACAGTAATTCTATATGTAAGAAACCCTATTTATTGTTAGCTGACTACATGACAAGCCATATGGTGTTTATATAAATATTATTACTAATCTTCCAAAAAGATTGCAAGGGTGAAGTTTAGATGTGAAATGATTTAATCAAGCACAACTGATTCTCATTTTAACTTGCTTTCACTGATTAAAAATGGAAACAAAAGAAGGAACGAGGCTGTTAAGTTTCACCTGTGGTTAAAAAATAATATGGGCACCAGAAAGGTCAGATCAAGCAAAAAGTTTTCAAAAACAAAAAGTATCTGGTAAGTATGTCCCAAATTCTTGGGATATAATATTTCCAGCAGCAAGAGGAGTGGCACAGAGGGGTATCAGGAATTTGAAGTTGGTCTGTGTACATTGTGAGGGCTTCTCTCAAAAAAATACCATCAATCAGGGCTATGAAATTGACTTACAAGATAATGTGTCTTGTCACCAAGCTGATAAGCTAAATTCAATTTCTATTACCCCCATGGTATAAGCAGAGAACAATTCTGTAAGTTGCCCTTTGATCACACATATGCACTTTGTCGCACACACCCAAAATAAATGCAGTCACTCCATATGCACACTCATAAGAACGTAATGGAGGCCCAGAGGTACAATGCAATGGGTATAATTCTTGCCTGGAGAGCATGCATCTCTAGGTTTCATCTGTAATGTGAAAAAACCAAATGAAAGGAAATCTCTACTGTACTTACATTAAAAGGTTGAAAGTCTTTATTAAACTGTGTAAAACATGGAGCCTCTGAAAGCAACCTTCTTTAAAGAAGGGGTGGAGTTCACAAGATGGAGTCTGCTGTTGCCTTGATCTTCAGCATCAGTCTCTAGTGCTATGAGCAATACATTCTTGTAATTCAAATCATGCAGTCTAAGTTATTTTATATAGCCACATAAATAGACTAGCACACAAGATTCAAAACATGGGTCTTAAATTTCTCAAAAACAGATATGTGAATGAGAGATTCTTCTGTACAATGGTGGCCTTGTATAAGAGTTTCTTACGGCTCCCTTTAAGTTGTGTTGAAGACTCTCTGGAAAGAACTACCAGAGAATTGAGGGTTGTGAGTTTATGAACTCCTAGGGATAAAAGAAGAAGTTACAAAGCCAAGATGGTGATTTATTTCACCTTTCCAAATCAGCTCCGAAGAAAAAGAACTGAAAAGGAAAAGAGCTTCCATTCCAGACCAAGGATTCTGGGTGAGGACAACAGACCATGGGATCTGGAAGTACCACATAGGTTCAGAGAGGACCAGAATCAGTCTGCTTCTGTTAGCCCAACAGGGCATGTAGTGACCTTTTCATCTCTTCCTTCCATAGGCACTGACTCTAAATGTGTGGAAACTGCCAGGGCAGGGGAAGCACAGACGCTTAGGAAGAGCAAGAGAGAAGCCACTCACCTGCAGTGACAGAAGTCTTGCCTGCTGATAGGGGGCCCCAAGAATACATGTCAAATTTTAGGTTTTAGATACTATGTTGAACATGTTTCTTTTTGTGAAGGGAGCTATGTGCTCTCAACTATAAGATACAGTGTAATCTCTGTATAAGGACAAACATCCAGGGGCTTGCTGTCAGGAAAGTCAAGTTGTTTTATGGTGATATAACTGAGCCATTTAAAAGAATCTCTTCACATTGTGCTCCTGGCCATATGTGGTGTCCATGAGTAGTATGCAAGAGTCATTCAGTTGCCCTTATGCCTCAAACACACTCATGCGTTCACAAAGCTGCTTTGATATTGTAGTCATTCACAGGAATGGAATGCAGGACAGACTCAAAAAGTACAGGAACTCCACAGGAAAAAAACAACAGAGTCAACTAACCTGGACCTCTGAGGGCTCCCAGAGACTAAACCAACCACCAATCAAAATGAGTTTGGGCTGAACCTAGGCCTCCTACACATGTATAGCAGTTGTGCATCTTGTTCCCCCCAACAGCTAGAGTAGAGGCTGTCCCTGAGTCTGTTGCCTGCCTGCCTGCCTGCCTGCCTGTGGATCCTGTTCCCTTATCTGGGCTGCCTTGTTTAGCATCAGTGGGAGAGGATGCCTGCCATCTAGTTCTGTGGTGACTTGATATGCTGGGAGGTAGGATATATGTGAGGTGGTGTGGGTGGAGGTATGGAGGTAAGGTGAAAGAGTGAGGAGGGTGGAATGGTGGGGGGAAGGATCTGCCTGAGGGGGTACTGGGAAGAGAAGGGGGCTGATATTGGGATGTAGCATGAATAAATAAACTTTTTAAAAAAGAGTCTTAAGGATACTGAGGATACTGGCTTAGCTCTCTTGAAGAAGACATTTGACTATGAAAGACAGAAGCCCTCTCTGGCTGCCACTAGTCAAGTCTCTCATAGTTCAGTTAGCCTCTTACAGTTTCAAGCATGTGGATAATCTCTAATGTTTAGCTACGTGTTTTTCATTTCAGCTTATATTTTACTGGGCAATTACTTCACACATTCTTCTCCAAATCAGCCCACAGTGTCTGACAGACTTTTGTCAAGTACACAAGAAACATGTGAAGTCTAGAAACAGAAGTTATAAGATAAATCATGATTCAATGAATACTTTAAACATGTGTCATCAGTATAGGAAAGTTCTATAAATACTTAATTCATAATTGTAAATTGCATATACATTTATAACACACTAAAATATGCATTCATTGTAGAATATTGATTTTTAATAATACATTACCAATTACATTTATTGTTTATTATAGAACAACAAATCTATTAAACATTTTACCTAACAGAAATTTTGTATTCTTTGACCAACCCTTTCACACACACACACACACACACACACACACACACACACACACTTACACACACAGCCTCTGGTAATTATTTTTTTGTTTTGTTCTGTCTATGTCCAATGGAGCATTGTCAATCTGTTATTTATTTCACTTAACATAATGTCATCTAAGTCCTTCTACATTGTTACAAATGAAGACCTTTGTTAATCAAAGTTGGATAATGTTTAATTGTGTATGCACACTGCATTTTCCTTATCCATTCAACAATTGGAAGAGTCTTAAATAGACTTCATGTCCTGGCTCCTTTGAGGGATGCTACCCCAGTGAACACAGATGTGCAGATTTCTTCCCACCACAAGGAGCTGAGTTCCTGCATTCTAAAAACTTTCCATATGGAAGTTTTGGAATACAGAAGAGATGATGGCAGAATGACACTGGAAAGGAAACATGGTTCCCACTTCAGAAAATTTCTGGCTAATAGAATTTTTCCCATTAGAAGAAGCATATGGTCATATTTATACATTGCATGTAGGTCTCCACTGTGAAAGAGAAAGCTTCTACTTGCGCATTTTTTGTAATTTCGTTCAGTGTACATGGGGCTTCCTGCTGTTAGAAGACAGCGAACGCGTGCTTTGTTGCAAATCTTGGTGCCTCCATCTTTTCTAACATACCCAATCTATTGAAAAATAAAAACCCATAAATATTATTTATTCATTCCCCTTTTCAATTATTTATTCAATAAATGCAACTGAACACATACTAGTCTACAGGAATGTAACTTGGAATTGTTAGCACTTCATTTGCCAGCAACGTCACAGAATGCTCTCAGATCAGTCTTAGCTTCCGTAAGAGAGTCAGGATCAAAAATGTGATTGGAATGAACACTGTGAGCCCTGCGTGCTCCCCATGTGATCTGCTATCACAGAGCTTTGCATGTGTGTTTAGCTCAATATTTGATCCTAAATTCAATAAATGCTCTGACTTAAGGAGCCACAGTTTCATAAGTCTCTGGAAGGCCAACTAAACCTCTTGATTAGTTGCTATCGTCAAGAAGCCTTAGAAGTGGGAGAAGCATCACCATCCAGATAACACAGCTAACTACATAGGAGGTTAGGAAAGCACATGGGCAGAAGAGACAGCCAAACTAGAGCAGCTAGTATTAATCATCTATTTACAGACACTTCTTTTCAATAATCTGACATTCTAATTATTTAATGTTGAAACTATTTAATTTCAAGTCTATCTCAGCTCATAGTAAATAAAATCCATACTGAAGAGATGAATACTATCTTTCTAAAAAGAAATTACCAGTAAGACGTATACTGAGTTACTACAATATCCATGAATGTGTGATTTTGGTAGGTGAAAAGGTACATTGTAGGTTTAAATGGATGCAATGACACATGCAACATTAAGTGCTGTACAATTAATATGTTTAAATGAGATGGGAAACATAGATGTGAACTGAAGGCAACCTAAAGAGGGCATTGTTGAGTACTGGGGAGGAGAATTCGAGAGTTTGTTCTTAAAAGAAGAATGGGTGTGGATTATAAAGAAAACATTGTGAAGACAGTGAGCCTATGGCCGACACTGTGTGAGGAGCTGCCTGGCAGCTGGCCAGGATGCAAAGGCCAACTGAATATAAACATGGAGGTGGCAAAGGAAGCATCTTAGAAAACAAACCTATCTCAAAACTTTTACCTATGAGTGTGTGTGTGTGTGTGTGTGTGTGTGTGTGTGTGTGTGTGTGTGTGTGTGAAAGTGAAAGAGAGAGAGGGTTAGGGGCTATTTTTTGCAGTATAGGCAGCTAGTGATTCACAAATTCATCTGAATCTTTTCCCAAAATGCTTCTGTAACAACGTGAACTAAAAGAACAAAAGTGAAGGTAACCTTTGTTCTATAAAAGTTATGAGTCTGGATCTTTAAAAATTAAAATTTCATCTCATCTCATCTAACATTATCAGTTTATTTTCATAAAATGACCAAATAAACATATATCTTTGTGTTAAGAGATGACACAACAGGCTGAGGGGACAGTAAATACATAAAGCACTTACTGCCCAAGTGTGAGCATTTTATATCCCAGAAAACTATGTGAATACTTCTACAGTGAGAAAAGAGTCTGAGATATGAGAGATATCGTCAGAGAATTAGGATTGAGTTAACTTGGCAAATAATAAAAACCCAGTGGCAAATAATAAAAATGACTCTGCTTTAAACAAAATAGAAAGTCAGGGCAGATAGCTAAGGTTGATCTCTGATTTTCATATTTGGGTAATTATAAACACATGTAAAACACATACACATGGACACATGCATGCACACATGCCTCTTTAGTTTCTTTTCTATTTCTGTAGCAAAATATTTTGACATAAACAACTTAAAAGAGAAGAGGTTTATCCTTGAACATAGTTCAGGTTACTCTCTATCATATAAAGTAAGCCACTGCTGCAGGACCTTGAGGAGATAGTCACATTGCATCTTCCATCAAGAAACAAGAAGTATGTTGGGCGGTGGTGGCGCACTCCTTTAATTTCAGCACTTGGGAGGCAGAGGCAGGCGGATTTCTGAGTTCGAGGCCAGCCTGGTCTACAGAGTGAGTTCCAGGACAGCCAGAGCTACAGAGAGAAACCCTGTCTCGAAAAAAAAAAGAAGAAGAAGTACTTAATGCATATGAACAAGTTCTCAGCTTGCTTTCTCCATTTTATCCATCTTGGGAATGGTCCTGTCCACAATTAAGATGGCTCTTCCAGTATCAAGCAATGTAATAAAGATAGTCTCTCACAGGCATGCCCAGATTCCTATCTCCCAAATGGTCTTAGATTCTATCCAGTTGACAATTAAGACTAAACACCACACACACACACATACACACACACACACACACACACACACACACACTCACACACACACAAACACATGTGTATATACACACATATATACACGCATGATATATAAACACACATGTGTACACACATGTGAACACACAGCCATACACATCACAGACAAAAGAATAACTGCTACAATAATCAGAAAAAGCAGTTGTGTTATTCTCAGTATTGCTTTAGTGATGAGCCAAAATCCTCTTGTTCACAATGAGAAACAGCCAGTCTTAAGTTCTACACAATCAGGAATGGTTTCTCCATTGCAGTGATTGTTTCCACTGCTAACAACAACAATCATAGAAAATAGCTGCTGATTTAGTCAAAGAGAAAACTAGGTTCGAGTCTATACACTCTCAGCTGTGTTTACTGGTCAAACATTTCCAGTCATTTACTGACTCCTTAGAGATTATTATTGCAATTATAAAACTGGAAAATAAAAGCTATGCACAAAGCAATCTCCATGTCATTGAATCATGCCTCTGAGGCTTACTAGATAGATGTTTTTTGAAAGCTGACAATAAATGGCCATTAGGTTTACTTCAGATAACTAACATTATAGAACAGCACTAGGCAGAAACAATGAGTTCTAACAAACAATGTCCAACTATGAGTACAGTTGTGTTATCAGAATTTAAGATGTAACCTGAACCAAATGGAGAGGTAAGAGCCCTTGTTAGAGGTGCAATTCCTTAGTGACAGATAAATTCTTTTATAGTTTCCTTGTGCTATGGCTTAAGTTAGGTTCCTCCAAGAAAGGACACCAAGGTAGAAATCTGTGTATAAGTCTCAGAATATGAAATTGGCCTTTGAACAGCAAGTTGATGGGTTATAATAAAATCATTAGATAAAAATTATCAGCCAGTTTAATGGGAATAAATCAGATATTCAAGGCTAAGAAAATTAATTCCTCATATTTTTTGAAAAAGTTTATTGAATTAGTGTTCCAGGATACTGAAAGTATGATACCATGTCCAAACCCCCAGAAAACATCCAAGAAAATTCAGAAGACAGAAGAGCCACAGAAACTGCCAACAAGCAGAACTTGCCCATGCTTCCTCAAGGTCACATGTAACAAAATTATACTGCTGTTGGTCATCAGGGACTAATATAACCTTGAATAAAAAGTTGATTACTTAGAAGTATTACAATGATTAGTAAAAACCGTATTTGTCATATTAAAAATTAGAATAATGATTAATAAATTATTTCACTATGATATGATATAGTAATTATATCATTATTTCATTATCGTATTTTATTGACACTTGAATAGAGACTTTGTTTGTATTTATCTCTTGCTCTCTCCTCTCTGTCATTTCACAACACCCCTTCCTGTTCGTTTCCTTCCTACATCTCTCCTGCTTTCATATCATACGTATTCCGTGACATCTCTGTCATTTCTTTCCCCTCCCTTCTTCCCTTTCATGGTCCTCTTCCTAATTCCATGGCCTACCCAAGTGCGAGCATCTGCACTTAGACACTCAGTAATGAACATTTAGATTCTGTGCTTATCTTCCTGAGTCTGTCTTGTTTCTCTTAACACTATGATTTTAAATTTCATTCATTTCCCTATAAATCTCAACATTCAAATAGCTAACAGTATAGAGAAAGTCCATTGTGCAGGTGGGACTACATTTTCTCTACCCATTCATCTTTAGGATAATTCTATTTCCTAGTAATTATATATAGTACAAAGATAAATTTGGATTTGCTAGTATCTCTGTGCTTGGACTTGGGGCTCTTTGGCATGTATACCTAGTCATTAATAAACTGGGTTATATAAGAGTCCTAATTCGGTTTTGTGAGAACTGACTCACATCATGGCTGTACTATGTTTCATTCACACCAGCAGTGATAAACCAACTTTCTCCACATCCCCATAAGCATGTATTCTCATTTTCTTGCAGACAAGGGTGAGATGAAAGTCAAAGTAGCTTCTGTTTCCATTTTCCTGGTGTGTAAGAACGTTAAACAATTTCAAATACTTTTTGGTCATTTGTATTATTTCTTTGGAAAATTGTTCCTTTGGTTCATTAGTTTATTTATTGATTAGAGCTCTCTTATTTTTTTTTTCAGTTCTTCATATAGGGTAGATTTTAGCCAACAACTTTTTGCCCATTCTACAGATGCTCCATAACCTACCAATTGCCTATTTAGCTGTGCAGAGCTGGTTTATTCATGTGATCTCATCCACCAGTGCTCAGGGTTCTGTCCTGTGCTTTCTATCTCCTTCCCAGAAACCCTTGCCTGTCAACATCATGATCTCTCCCCTAAGGTTTCGTCACCAGCTTCACTGTCTCAGGTCTTAGAGAAAGGTCTTTCATCTGTCTTGAATTCCTTTTTGTGCAGGGCACAAGATAGGTACTGAGCTCTGTTCCTTCATGTGTTGAAACTAGTTTCCCAGCAGCACTTGTTGAGCAAGATTTTTTTTCCAATGTATGTTTTTGACACTTGTCAAAAGTTAAGTGCCTGTGGATATGTGTATATTTCTGGTCTGTTTATCTGTTTTCATGTTACTATCATGCTGGGTTGTTACTATGTATGGTTCAATGGTATAATTTGAGATCAGATATTGTGTTGCCTTTAGCATTGCTCTTTCTGCATATGAATATTTTGTCTATGCCTATCTTTTGTGTTTCCATATGAATTTTAATATTCTTTTAGTTCTGAAAGAATGCCACTGGAATTATGATGAAGTTTGTACTAAAGCAAGTCTGCATACTGCAGCCATTTATCCAGTGATATTTTTGTCTGAACCTAAATGTAAGTCTGTGTTCCAGTGTTTGTTCATCATTTTAAAGTTTCTATTGTAGAGATTTTTCACCTTTATTATTAGATTATTTCTAGCTATTTCTTTTAAGATACTGTGACTGAAGTTTATCCCATCTTTTTCCTCAGCAAGTCTATTATTAATATCCAGGAAAGGTACTGATTTGTGACTGTTAATTATATATCTAAGTTTAGGCTTGGGTCACTCACAAATATGAATAATTTGATAGAAATATGAATAATCAAATAATTGATTTGATAATTTTGTTACTCAATTTTAGTTATTTCACTTGTCTTACTGTTCTAGATAACATTCCAAGTACTATTGAATAAGAATGGAAAGAGCAGACAGTTGTCTTATTCCAGGATTTGAAAGGTATGCTAGATTTTCCCATTTAATATAATATAGGCTGTGGGTTCCTTGTATGTAACTATCTTAGTTAGGGCTTTATTGCTATGAAAAGACACCAAGACCAAGGAAACTCTTATAAGACACAACATTTAATTATGGCCGGCTTACAGGTTCGGAGGTTCAGTCCATTAGTATCATGGCAGGAAGCATGGCAACATCAAGGCAGACATAGTGCTAGAGAAGGAACCAAGAGTTCTACATTTTTATCTAAAGGTAATCAAGAAGAGATTGTCTCTTCTGCAGGCTGTCAACAGGAGAGTCTCTTCCATACTGGGCAGAGCTTCAAAGCCTACCTCCATAATAATGCACTTCCTCCATCAAGGCCACACCTACTCGAACAAGGCCACACCTCCTAATAGTGCCACTTCCCATGGGCCAAGCATATTCAAATCACCACAGTAACCTATGTTAGGTTGAAATATGGTCCTTCTATTTGGAGTTTTTCAATAAACCTTATCAGGAGGATGTTGACCTTTATCAAATACCTTTTTGGTTTCTGTTAGATGGTGTCCTTGCTGCCTTTATGTGTGCCTAGATGGTGTATCATTGCTGCTTTTCTGTGGCTATGGTAAGATGCATTGACAAAAGAAGCTCAAAGGCGTGAAAGGTTTAGCTTTGGTTGACAGTTCCAGAGAAACCATAGTTCATCACTGGAGGAAGACCAAGGTGGCAGGAACCTGAAGCAGCAGACCACATTACATCCACAGTTCAGAGCAGAAAGGAAGATGTTAAGGTATGTATGTTTGTCCTCAGCTTAGTTTCTCATATTGTCCCTTTTACTATCTCAGATCCAACCCCAGAGAAGGGTGCCACCTATTTTGAGACTTTTTCCCATATAATTAACATAATCAAACTAATATCCTACAAATGTGTCCAGAGCCCAACATGATGTAAACAATCCCACATCAAGACTTCTATCCAGGTGTTGCTAGACTGTGCCAAGTTGACAAAAATAATTGCTGTAAGTCTATCACTTGTTAATTTGACAGCAAAACACATCACTTATAAGTCATATCTTTATATTCCTTGACCCCCAAAGATGTTTATCTTCTAATACAAAACAGTCAAACTTGAAAGTTTTCATGGTCCCTTACGGTCTTAAAAAAAAAAATGTAAACTGTGAAAGTTGAAAAATGTAAACTGTGAGCTCTGATAAAAATAATGCTTCCAATATATAATAGTATAGAAAAAGCACTTGCATTCCAAAATGGAAGAACTGGAGTATGAAACAGTTACATTCCAAAGTGGAAGAACCGGAGTATGAACAGTTACTTGAAAGCAAAGCCTAATTTTGGCAAAATATAAATCCAATTTGGCAGCTCTATGCCTGGCACCTCAGATTTGTGATACTTTAAGCTGAGCTCCAATAAGCTTAAGTAGCCCACACCTCCAGCTCTGAGCATGCAGTACACACACCTCCAGCTCTGAG
>JANHMN010000007.1:73434116-73602976 GCA_030674055.1 Rhabdomys pumilio | reverse complement strand
GTGTCTTTTCTCTAAATCCTTCTTGGGACTGAACTTGCTTTCTCTATGGTTCCTCCTGGCAGCCCAGTACCATTCTACTCACCTTTTAGTCTCCTCATGGTTGAAGAATGAACAAGTGCTTAAATTTGTCCTTTAAAATGGCGTTCACAGTGTTTTCCCAAATGCTAGTTCCTCCTTTGGGAGAAAAAGTGGGTAGACTGCATATATTTTATTGCGTGCCTTTGATTTTCTATGTGGAAAAACAGACATTTTATAACTGCCTCAAGTGGTCTCTCTAAGGCAACGTGACCCACTATTTTGCCCTTTTATTGAAGTCAATGGGTGACTGAAAATTATCATTGCACTGCTGATAGCCAGAGGTGTTTGTAAGAATCATTAGTAAAAGAATGTACATCATCTAGTCTTTTCATTTGACTAAAACAGTCATGTAATTTTCAAACTGCTTTGAAAACATTAAGTTGAAGTTACAGTCCCATTAAGTTCCATTCCTATAACACACTGATGTGTTACAAGGTTTTGTTTTGGTTTTCAAGCAAGGATTTTTTTTTTGATGTTTTTGATAATTCTTTCAAAACAAGTTGCCCAAAAACTATTACTAAGAAAATTCCAAACAAAGTTTTCATTCCATGTGATGATAAATTTTTCTAAAATGCATATATTTCAAAGACTATCATAATTTTCCTGAAAATCTATGAGATAAAGGAAACCCAAACTCTACTCTCTGTTACTGCAGCAATCGTCACTGCTAGTTCTCACAGACTGGCGTATTGGAACTCAGTATTGGGAATGATACTACAGTGTTCCTTAAGTAGGTCCACCCAGAATTATTACTCTTTGCAAGTTCTACTGCTTAAAACTTATCACTGGTATGATATTCCTATCCCCTGGAAAGCCATTAAATGCCAAGTTGAAGATTCAACTCAGTTCTGGAGACACAAGTTTGATAGTGGATAATTTGGTCTTCTAGTCATCAGATTGGAACTATGCTTAACAGACAAGTCTGGTAATCAACACAGCTGCAGTTTTTAGAACAGAGCTGGTTGGCTGGAATGCTGTGACAGAGGTTAGAAATGACAGATTAGAAAAGGCCTGATAGTCTTCATATTATCTGAAACCGAGAGTCTGGGTTTCCTCTACCCCTGCCACAAAGGGAACATTTTACAAAAGTCCAAGGTAATGGCTCCTGAGTCAAGGCCTGCCAGGAAGCTACATCGACCTTCTCTTTTCTAAACTACATAAGAAATGCTATGATTTGCCCATATTTTTGTTGTCTATAGATTCATTCCCATGTAAGAAAAAATAACTTTGGTAAAGCCAAACTAGAATGTAAACTTTCTTGTCTTATTTGGTGTGTGTGTGTGTGTGTGTGTGTGTGTGTGTACGTGTGTGTATTTTCTTCTTAGCCATACTGTGAAATTACAGCAGGACTAAGCCCATACCATAGTCTTCTGAGTTTTCTTCTTTGCACAGTAAGAGCTCCATTAATGTTCATTCGTGAAAGAAGAGGCAAAGATCTAACTTATACTCAAAAAATTACATTGACTTCCATTAATCTGTAGGGTGAAAAAAAATATCAAACAACAATAGTTCCAAAGCTAAAGCCCTTTGTGACCAGCAAAGTGTAACAGTCAGACTAAAAGCATTAATTCTCTAACTGTTTACATCTCTGCTGTGATTGCTATTTTTAAAGTCAGGCTTATTAGCATGCAGGCTTGCAGCTACGCTCTGAGCTCTGAGCCTTCAAATGTCCTGTGTTCTTACCTCAAGGGATAGACATCTGATTCTTGCTACATTAGTAAGAGCCTGTGGGACAGAATGACAAAGCTATTTGTATTTTGCCAGCACATGATGGTGCTGATATTGTTTCTACAGTCAATTTTGTGATGGTTCTTTGAACTTAATCATGTCTAATAGACGAACCGAGTACAGGAATTAATAGTTGAAAATTCTACTTCGTGTTTAGTATCATTACTGCTACTTTTCCGGCAAGTGTTCTGACATTTGAGTGAGTCCCCATTTACAAGATTACCACCATAATCTCTTCATTTTATAATTGCGTTTGGACACTTCTGAGGTTTAATTTCTGATATTGCTACTCAGTAACAAAGTAAAGAATTCATGTGTGAGATTTAAAGACCATTATCTGGGGGATTTTAGAGTGTTGCTCTAGTGGTAGATCTTGTACAGCAACCGTACCTGTTAATTTTTGAAGCCCATATGAGTTATTTGCATTTCTTGAGCCAGACAACCATGGGAGCTAAATGGGTTATAGAGGCAGCAACTGCTGTCTTGAACTAGAATGACTGAATAATAAAGTACCTGGACAAGATCAGTGTGTCTAGCTACTCCTATGAGATCCACTGGCTTTGGGTAGGTACAATATATCTGCTAGTATGTTTTCCTCTTTCAGAGAGCTGACAGCAAGTACGGGCAAATGCGGGATTTGACTAGCTGGTATACTGTTAGTCAACTAGGGAATATGTTTGAGAGGGCTGTTGCTTCCCTTTGATGGATTGGACAGGGCATAGAGTGGGAGAGATTAGACATAGTCTAAGTAGTCTGCTATAGGACTTGGTATGTCGAAAGTGGGGATGTTTCTGATGCTTGGCCCATAGATTGGTACTCAGTACAGAGACAGTCATCTAATCACAACCTTAAATTAATATAATAATATTCTGAGTAGTTTTACCAAGACTGTATCTTTTTCTCACCAAAACCATGATTCTTTACATGTTGTGCCAAAAGTAAAAATATATTTGCAAACTTCCACAATGCTATAGATAATAGGGATATCATTGTCAATATCTGAATCCACCAATCAGCAGCATTTCTCAATGAGACAACTATCAATTTAAGTTGGCATAAGCTGGATTTATTTGTGCTTTTCTCTAGACAATAAAATATGGTGTCTGAGGATATACAATGGTATATAAAAGCAAAATTCTGAAGAAGAGAAAAATTTGTTCTGTTTAATTTTAAACTGTTTTCTATAGGAGTATTCTCTCCGTTTAGCAATTTTGTACAAGACTGACCTGTATTATAAATTGCAGGTACACAATTCATAATCTTAACATAAAATCAACCTTTGCTCTAAATACTGAAAACCTTAATGCAACAGAGCATTGGGAGAAGGAAAGGCATGGGGCATGATTAAACAAAGAATGTCTTAAAGAAATGACAATCCAGTTGTTACTTGTTTAAAATAGAGCAACCAGTTTGAGACCCTCACAGTAAAGGGTGTCTACAAAGTCCACACTCATCTACCGCCTCAGAATATTTGGTTATTGTCCATTGATAAGGAAATCTAGCAACTTAGTAGAAGAAATTGCCCAAGCTTGCTTCCTTACACTTATGTAATAACCTGGCATCCTAAAAACACATTGTTGTTCCTCAGTTAATATTTTAAGGGGCATAAGCATAATCTCTTCAATAACCTCTTAACTTGCATGTGGATAACAGTGAATTTTTCTGCAGCTACCATTGCAATGAGTAATCTTCACATTTTGGTGAATAATCAAGAAAAAGCCCTGCAGGTTCCAGCTGTAAATTTGGAGAAAGTTTCTATTGAGATTCTGAGGCTCTGGGACTCCTCTCTCCTGTCTGTCCATTTCTATAGCAGCTTTGTGTTTTAGGATGATAGTCTTGCCCCTGAGACCAGCCGAAGGAAAGACGGCACAATAGAAGCATTATTTGTATTGTTTGGTTTTGTGTGGAGCACACGTTGGGAAGCCGCCACTGCTTAGAAGCATCCGCAGCAGGTCCCTGGGGGCACCTCTTACCAACCTTGCGGGTTCAACCCAAGACTGGGTGACAATAAAGAGTGAGGGAAATTAAAAGCAAAAGTTCTTTAATTGAGCTTGCACTTGTAGAAATGTGATACAATCTGAGAAAGTGCCTTTCTGAGTTCTGGGGATGAGGAAGGGGTCTACTCCAAGGACCTTCTGCCATGCTAACCAAGTCACTGCTAGTTAAAACAAATACCCTGATTATCTAGAGCCATGCAAAACTTTTTTTTTCTTTGACAGAATTACCAATGGTAAAGAAAACAGAAGAAATTAGCAGAGAATAAAATAGCAACATGAAATAAAGTGAGAAAGAACAAAGATGAGACAAATACACTATCTTGGGAAAGCATTTGGCCTCTGTCACAGTGACTCAGTCCTGCAATGACAATGTAGAAGTAGAAGACGTGATAGCAAATTACATAAGCAATTAGGTATAGCAATGCTTCAATAAGTCTTTCTTAATAAATATAGACTGGCTTTGGCCCAAGGAACTATGGCTTGCTGACCACTGGTATTAGATATGTTGCAATCTAGCTACTTACTACTAAGTTGAAGAATAGCTTGAAGTGATAAAGTCAGACAGGACGGAGGTTCAGGTCTTCTGTTGCTACACTGTCTGGCTTTGCAGTGCCTTTGTCAGTACACCCTCATGTCACACCTCCCTTTCAGTTCTGGGATGCTAATAAGAAACAGTGAAAAGCTAGCCCTTCAGAGTTCTTACTTCTTCAGGACACACAGGGAAGGTTAGTTCTCCATAGCTTCTACCAAGCATTAGCACCGTAATTGCACTCAGAAGAGCAATGAATTTGGAACCAAGCGCTTCACACCATTGGGATCTAAATCACATAAATTTGCACTTGGGCTGCTCAGAGTACTTGTGCTTTTTTTTTTCTTTCCTTAATTGTAATAGTCAGTATTTAACTCAATAGAAGACTTGTCAGGGCCAAATTTTAAAAATGTGCCTAAATGTCCTTTATTAATTGCAGAGACCTGAGCAAACATGAACTTTGCAGCTATATCAATGAAATGAATAGATAAATGGATGTTTGTGTTCCAGTAAACTGTAGTCAATGAAATGTGTGATGAGTTTTAAAAAAAAAGAAAGAAAGAAAGAAAGAAAGAGCAACCACGTGAGTTCAACTTGTGCCTAAGCCAGATTTCACTCTGTTTCGGAGTCTTCAATTCTACACTCTAACCTTGTCAAATACTTGTGGAGATTCATTACAAAAAATATAATAAATGTATTCTATCTATTGGTGGACATTCTTGAAAAGAAATCCATTTTTAAACACAGGTCTACCAAAATGTCACACACAATTAATTTGGAGTACGAGGAGCCTTTTCATATTTGAAAGAATGCTTGCTTGTCTACTTTTCTGCCTTAGCTTCAAAGTCAGTGTACACATTCTGAACTTACAAGCCATTCATTGAACTGAAGTATGCAAAAATCTTCCCAGGGTGAATGAAATTCCTGGATGCTTCCGGCTCCTAAGAGGTTTGTAAGCCCTCCTCCTCTAAAGGCTTTGGCCCCGAAGGCCAAATAAGGCACTGTCGAGTAACAGGAGAGCTTCCCTGAACAACCTGGTTATAGTCACTGTGTTCTCATCATAAGAACTTCCTTGGCAAACAGAGTGCTAGCTTGCTGTGATTCAACAGCCTTCTTTGAGTGTAGTTCATTGGGTACTTTAATCTTACAACTAAAAGAAGATGCGAAATGTATTATAATCAAGACAAAATTCTGTTTTGTTTTATTTGTCTATTCGAAGAAACTTTTTCACTGCCCATGCCTTCCCAAAGTATCTATGGACTTCAAAAGTGTCCTCTATCTTGTTTCTTAGCTAAGATTTATTAGCAGATTATATGGGACATTGAAATCAGAGAGTTGGTTAGTTTCTAACCCAGACCTATCTATAGCTGCCTAAAGATAACTGTACGTATAAAAACTATTAAGGATAAAGAGGTACTGGTCAGAAGAAAGGAGGAAATGGAAATTAGAATTGGGAGAGAGGTCAGAGAAAGTAAATACTTTCCCTAGTTAAATGCTGATGTGAGACAGCCCTGTGGCGACACCTTGAGTTTCCCACAGAAATTTGATTCTTTCCTTCATCAGCACTTTTATCAATGAGGTATAAATTTGACTTAATTTTGAGAGCTTTTTCAAATTATAAGGAAGACAGCAAAGAAAGCTAAAACCAACCTTCAGTTTTGGGAGGATGACACTACCTATCAAATGCCAGTTGTGGAAGCTATTCCAGGGGCTTCTGAGACCTGTGAAGACTTTCTCCCTTTTTCCAACTCAGCTTTCCAAAGCAACATTCACCTCTATCCACCTCAGAAAAGGACCTGATCATAGTACAAATGTGCCACCACCTGTTAGGAATACGTTTTTATAAGAAAGGTGTGATATAAAATGAAGACATTGTGGTAGTTTCTCTGGGAACTGCCACAGCTGTTACTTTCTGTTGTGCTACAATATTCCTGTCTTGCTGTTACTGACTTCTGTGGAACCAAAAGTGACAGGTGTAAAATGATATTTGCCAATGTCATGCTTGTGTTTTAAAAAGTCTTTGAGGACCACAGAGAAAGCAAAAGTTGCAGTATTCCAGTAAGTCAAGTCCCTCCAGCATCAGCCCCTGCCCCACCGCCCCATGGACACTCAGCACTTTCAGATAGGACAGAAAGCTCCAGGTGACTTGAACTTGTTAGTTAATAAAATGTCCTCCAGAGCATTAGCTTGTGGCTGCCTCTCCTGAAGCCAGTTTCTTGACTATTGCCTCCATTCCTGTCCTGGCTTTAGAGAACAAACTGCATTTCTCCTCCTAGGTCTTGCACGGTTATGATGTGTTAAGAGGAAAAGGAGCTGACTGATTGTCACTGAGTGTCACTGGGGATCTTGGGTTTGAAGTCAGAGCTGTTGTTCTTTATGGCCACTGTGAAAGAGATTAGGAGGCTTATAGAGTTTTCAATTCAAAAATTACATCATTTTTAGAATTATGGAATTGTGCTGAAAAGTCTACAAGGGAGTTATGGTGGACATGGTGAAGACTGAGCCTAGGGCTCTGCTCATGTCAGGCCAACGTTCTGGCACAATGACAGTCTCTTCTAAGTGTTGAACTGTGTGGCTCTAAATTTGAAGAGCAACTTGAAGGTTCTCCACTACAGGAGCAATTTGAGCTTTCTCTGCCATTTATTAAAATATAAGATAAAGTTGTGAGAACTAAGGTACTACCACTCGGTCTCAATCATACAGTCGTGCAATGAAATAGAATGAGTCCAGAAAAGCTTATGTTTACAAAAGAAGCAGATGGAAACTATAATCTATTACTGTGCTTAAACTGTTCATCTGCTTCTGACTCTTGTTCAGGGTCCGTGTAAAATATGTTTGCATTCTGTACAGCAACTTGATGGTTGGCAGTTTTCCTTAACTATTTCCCTTTAGCTTTTTAATTGATCATCGTTTGGTTTCCAAGTCAAATTAGTACTTGCATATGCCATGGCTATTTAGGCATAATGATTAATAAGAGTGCTCTCTTTTATGTTACTCAGCATTGATGAAAACTTCTAGACTATGGTTGACTAATGGTATTCTTCTGATTTAACTACTGAGTGTACATTAGCTGCTGCTAAGTGTACAAAAGAAGTCCCTTGTATAAAGATTAAATTTTAGTTCATTGATAAATAGCAAAGTTAAGTTTTAAAATTTGCATGGAATTATAAAAGATTCCAAAAATGAGCCTGAAAAGGAATCAAATCGGAGTTCTTTCTGTTTCTGATTTCAATTTTCATTACAAAGTTTCAGAAATCAAAGCCAGTGGCATAAATTCAGGCCCAGGAAACAGCAGCTCTGAGCTCAGGAGCAGGCCCTTGCATACACAGTGAGGTGACATTTGAGAAGGGCACCAAAAGAAATGACAGCTTCTCTGAGTTATGCCAAATGTCCACATACAAACATATCCTGTATGTCCACATAATTTCAAATAATAAAAGTAAATAAGTCTTTTTTATTTTTATAAATAAAGCTTAAATAATAATTATAATGAAATAATTATAAATTGTAAATAAAATAAATATTAACAAAACAAATACTTTTGATGTATTAAGCCTACCATCAACAGGAAAAAAAACCCACTCATAGAATGGAAGAGTATATTTGCAAATCCCATAGCCAGAATGTACGGCAACTGAAAAACAGTAATGTCAATTACAAAATAAAAGACTTAAACAGGAAATCCACCAAAGTTTTTTGAATGACCACTAAGAGAACATCTAACAATTAGGAAGACAGATCCCAAGTTAAGTTACCTCTTTACACATAGGAAGGCCACAGTTGTCACCAAAGCAGGATACCGTGGAGTACTGGGAAGAGCAGGAGTAGGGCTTCCTTGTGCAATTTTGGTAAGAATGTTAGTTGCAGCCAGTGCACATTATATAAGGAAGTCTGTCTATGTCTTGAAACATGAAATGACCACATGGCCCAACCATTTCCCATCTGTATATATGCAGTACGGAAGATAGGGACACAGACAAATGCTTGTACATCAGTGTTCACAGAAGCACTATTCACATAAGGCAGAAAGTAACAACAGCGCAGACACCTGCTAATGAATGAAAAAACAAAATACGTATTGGGTCTCATGAAGGAATAAAATCCTGATAACAACATGAGTGAGACAGCAGGACACTCTGCTAAATAAAATAATCCATGCAGAAAAGAACAAATATTGAGTGATTCTGTTTAAGTGAAGTGTCTAATATAGATAACAAGAAATACTTGATGGCTTCAATAAGAACAGAATGTTAGTTTTCAAAAGTTAACAGAAAGAATAGGTAGAGAATTCCTTCTCTGGGTGTGTGTGTGAACATGCTTGTGGGAAAGATAGTTCATATGCAGGTGTGCGGGCATTCATGTGGATAACACCTTAGGAGTTGTCTCTTTGTTTATGTAAGGCAGGGTCTCTCGCTGGAACCTAGGACTTATGGATTAGGCTACTGTCTGGCAAGTAAGACCCAGGGGTTCACTGATCTCTGCTTCCCCACTGCTGAAATGAAAAGTGTTCACCACCACACCTGGCTTTTTATGTGGGTTCAGGAAATTGAACTTAGGCCCTCCCTCTTCCATGACAAGCACTTTGCTGGCTGACTCATCTCTCAAGCCTTGGTTCGGTTTTAAATGAAATCTCATTATCTTACACAAACTGATCCTAAATTAACTCATGGACTAAAATAATCCTCCTGTCTCAGACTCAGGTAACAGTTGTATGCTTCTGTCCATGCCTTAACGGATTTCTGCTGAGAATCGAGAGATATCTCAGTAGGTACTTACTACCCCAAAATAAGGACCTAACGTTGGATCTCCAGAACTCATGTAAAGTAAGAGGTGATGAAGCAAGCATACTGTAAGTGACCCCAGCATCCTTCAGCGAGATGGGCTTGGCGGACAGGAGGATTCCTAGAAGCTCTCATGCCAGGTAGCCTGACGGACACAGCAATGAGAAAGAAATTCTGTGTGAAAGAAGCTGGACATCCAAGACAAGCACTAAGGCTGTCCTCTGACCTCCGTGTGTGTGTTATGGCACATACACACTCACACACATGAACATGTATTCACACATGCACAGACACACAAAGGATCAAAAAGAAGACGACTTTCTGTTGTGTGATGGATAGAGTTTCAGTTTAGAAAGAGAAGGATTCCGAAAATATCTTAGCGATGAGTGCATGATACGAATGTGCTTGGTATTGTTAAAACTGTAAGTTTTAAAATAACGATTCTGTAATTTTTACATTATTAATATTTTGTCACAGTTATTTTTAAAAAATATTTAAAGTCACAGATATTGTCATCTTTCTCACTTTGTAATGGCTCTGCAGACATCAGACATAAGTGGATCACATTAAAAATGCAGCCTTTCACTTGCTAGCTAGGAACCAATAATAATTCTTGGACATTTTTAAGATCTTTATCCCTCCCCCCATGAGAAACTACAGATACAATAACATCTACAGATGCAACCAATGTTGAGTTTGAAGCTGGCAAATGGCAGTACTGCAGTGACTAGTAACTTCCTCTAAGCCTCTATTGCAATCTTAATATATAAAAGTTGCCATGGTCCTCACCCTCAACACCACATAGACACCTGTGCTTGATTTTCTACCATGTTAACTGCATAGCTTATATAACACACATTTCAAAAGAGAATATGCAAGAAGTTCCAAATATGGAGTTCCAACAATCTGGTTCCCTTAGGTAGAAATACTGGCCACTTATAAAGAAGGAAGCATTAGAATAGTGTATGATAGCACTTCTGCTCATGAAAAATATCCCACATACATATCATTCCAGAGTGATTAATTCTGTGCCCTTTTGCCCAAGTGAGAATAAAAAGCTATATTCTGTGTGGGTTCCGATATCATTGCATGCTTAGCCTGGATGCTATGTCCTTACAATCCAAAACTGCACGGTTTAGTGGAGCCAAATGCTCCGATCCCCCAAAGACATCTTTTTGGAAGGAAGCATCTTTAGATGTTTCAGATAACCTGCCTTAAGGATTTGGCAGCCTTCTTGTACATGCACTTCTGCTCTTGAACAGCAGAGAGCGCTCCTGCTCCACCAGACACAAGCCGATCCAGCCCCCTCAGCTGGTTGACAATTTCTGATTTTGCTGTTAAAAACTAGGACCCTCTAAACCAGTAGGTCCTCTCTGTTCCTGAAGCAGTTTCCACTAGGAATCTCTTCTGATCCTCTGGGAATGATCAGCACATTCTAGAGGCGTTAGGAGATAGGATGAGCAGAAATTGTGGGGCCCCACCTCACTTCATCTTGCCTCATATGTAACCCACTTCCTTGATACTTCATACTCCAGAACACTGCAAGTCATAGAGACCATGGAGTATAAGCAAATATCACCTATAATCCATAACTCCAATACAATGTCCATTTAGGAGTATAGCTACAGATAGCACTGAACCCAGGTGCCCGGCTGTGTCATTCTGTTTTGCTCTCTGATCCCCATATACACACCTTGATGCCAGTGACGTCCCAGAGGTCCAAGAAAGGAGAGCAGAACTCCTACCCCCTAAGGGCACTATTTCCAACAGTGTGAAACTACCAGCCTGATAACCCGGTTATCTTATTCCTAGTATATATGGTGTGCAGAAATTTCCATGCTAACCTGCATAGTAGAAACAGGAAGTGACCCTGCCTTCCCATGTGCTACTGAAAAAAAAAAAGGCAAAACAATCTATAAACATAATAAATGAAAGACGAAAATTCCTTAAGGTCACTGCTCTTGTCTCCCTGACCCCATTATTCAGTCAGCTACTCAAATCGCTCTAATTTAATTAAGGAAAAAGCCCAGTTCAGATTTTTTTTGTCAGTGTCCTCATTGAATTCATATTTCTTAGGAGTGCAGGGAGATCTCTAGAGGGTCACTGAAGATTGCCTTTCCTCTCACTCTCCTACTCCTCAGCCCTGTCCGCACCCGACTCTGTCATCTAATCCACTTCAGTCAACTGGATACACATTCCTTCCCAATCAGCCAAGCATTCCAAATAATAACAAAGCAAGCATTCACGTTTGCATACAGGTCAACCAATAAATCATTAAGGTTGAATTGCTTTTGTGGATTTGACAAAAACTTGAAATGTGCAATATAGGCATCATAGTATTCTTCATGGGGGTTAGGGGTCAGAGTTAGCCAGCTTCAGGAGCAGGGGTGGGATTAAGTTCAGTCTAGGAGATGTGAGGATTAAGCAGCTTCAGGAGCAGGAGGCGAGGCAGGGCTAAAGTGGGATAAGGGGTGTGGGATTACCCAGCTTCAGGATGGAGGATGGGGCGGCAGGTAAGGGTGAGATGGACTATGAGCTCACTATAGGCGGTATGGTTTTGTCCTTTGTGTCTCAGCAGTTGGTGCTAGCCCTCCTACATGCTGTAGGATAATGAAGATTCAGATGCTAATCCTGGATCTAGTAAAATTTTTTAACCTATTTAATCTGGAGCACTTCACTTCCCAGTATTTTCTATTTCTCAAAATTAAAAATAAAAAAGACAATCTAGGCTATAAAAGGGATTCCCATTTCTTCATACCTCAGCAATGCTTTTCTTCTGATTGGAACAGTGATTCAATGCTATAGAAATTGTAAAACTTCAAATCTACAAACATTACTTTCAGCAGAAGAATCTGCATGTTTATGGCACCCGGGAAGTTTAAATTCTACACTACTCTTTCCTCATTTCAGGACCAGGAAAGATGAGGGGGATAGAGGAAGGAGCTGGGAAAGACAAGGTTGTGTTTAGCTATAAACCATGACCTCTTTCCTTTATAATCCAAAAAAGATCCACGAATATCAGTGAAAGCAAAAATGTTCTGGTGTCTCCAAAAATGAACAAATAGGCTGAGCATACTAACTTAGGAGACACTGACTTAACAAGACTTGTAGGGCAGGCTTCCGTGTGGTGCTCTCTGCATCGCTAAATCAAACTGTGCATCGAGATGGCTTTTGAAATAGTGTATTGATTACTTAGAGCCAAATTGTGGTCTTTCAAACAGCATGCTCCTTGATCATCACGGAACCAGCAGTTGCAGATTCCATAATTGGGAGCTCCATAGTCGGTAGGAATTGGTATTCAGAATCAGACTCTTTGGTTTGATGCTGAATAATGATAGATATGTGTGCAGGCTGCTTGCTTGCTGGGAAAAAAATAGTATATTTCAAGTTTCCACATATTTGCCAGAGGAAATAGCATGTTATGTTTCCTTTGAGGACATTTCCACCTGTCATACTAGTTTAGGCTAGTTCGGAAGACCTACTTCTAGAAACATCACACTGTTAGTGTCTTCTTTCTGGGGGTGGCAACTCAAGAAGAAAGAAACAGTGGTAAATTTTTATCTCTTTGTTCAAGCCAGAATCGTTTATTTAATTATGTACTTAAAGCACTGTTACTCTATCTCTGATGCTCAATTCAAGAATTCTAGAAAACAATGATAGAGAAGATAGAACGCCCTGCTTTCTGTGATGAATCTTGACAGACCTCCAGGCCATATTTCCTGCTTATAAAACAGAGATAAACTGATCTATGTTAATTTTAGTCCATCCATATTATTTGGGAAATTTTGCTAACAATACACCTATACTTCTTTCAGATTCAGCTTAGAAAGCCAATCTTGAAGTTAACCATTAATTTTCATCAAATATTTTAGTGTATATTTAAAAAATTAATTTCCTAATAGATAATGGCTCCCTCTGTATCATAAACTTCCAAGTTTACAAAGGTTCTCAAGTTCAAGGGTTTGTAATTAAATGTTTCATTCATGCATCATTAAATAACAGTTTGCAAGAAAATACCAAAGCCCTTAGAGAACGCCACGAGAGGCTAGCTCTATGGCACTACAGAATGTGTCTGAACAATTGTCACAATTTAAGACACCAGCTGATGACACAGTGGGCAGGAAGACCTCTATAGGAAAAGACCCAGACTCTTTGGAAAGGAATAGGGCAGAAAGTATGTGCTGCTCATAATGTGGACCATAGCCATAGACAGTGGACCTACGAGTGTGTGTGATGCTAAAAAGAACCATTTCCACAGATACAATGTCCTACCACTGTCCCTTGGGACGTTACTTCCTATAATATCTTTTAATAGCATTGCAGGCCAATATAATTCCTCTCTTCTCTCAAGTCCTGTAATGGAGCAAGTAGTTTGGTATTCCAATTGATTTTCTTATTATTTCATGTTTTAGTTTCTGCTTTACAGTGATTACACATTCTTTGTGAGCACAGAGGCACAGACATTAGCTTCTCATGAACTTCATTGCTTTTAAAGATTGACAGATATAGAATAGAATCTCCAAAGCCAGTTTCTATTTCTTTGTAACAATTTTTTTCTAGGGACTTCTTTTGCCCGAAATAATCTTGTGAGCTCACAGTGACTTTATGATGCTGGTAATATAAAGAAATTATAACAAGCTGTTGACAAAACAGAGTTTTTAACTACAAATATTTCTCCACTTTTAGCACACACTTGTAGATGAGCCCAAGGACACGTTCAATTCTTCCAACCATAAGAAGGACCTAAAATGGCATTATCTTCTCCAATAAAATTCTGCAAGAAGAAATCTCATGAATTCAAAATCTTAATTTTGTTAACATTTTAACTTTTTCTGTTATTGAAAATAGCTTTTTCTTCTCCTACAATATATTCTGATTATGATTTCTTCTTTCCAAACTCCTCCTAATTCCTCCCTTTTCCCCTCCCACTGGGACCTACACCTTTTCTGTCTCTCATTAGAAAACAAACAGGCATCTAGGTAATAAAATAAAATAAAATAAAGCAAAAACAAATTGGAATAGGACAAAAATAGAAAAAAAACAAAAAAAAAAAAAAAGCACAAGAAACACACATATACACACATAGTCACACACAAAGAAATCTCCTAAAACACAAAACTGGAAGCCATAATGCATATGCAAATATCATTAAGGTTAAAAGAAGCCGTGAAGCAATATTATGAGACAAAGAACCTCCAAACATGCCATTGAGCTTTTCTGTTGGCCATCTACTGCTGGGTGTGGAGCCTACCTTTAGGAGTGCTTTGTTTCCACAGTGAGACTCCATTGCACATAGCTAATTTTTTATTTACAAGTGCTTATCAATTGGAAGTAGCTTCTCGGTTAGGAATGGGGGCTTCTGTCCACTTCTCTCAGCTCCAGGGCCTCATCTGGTGCAGGCCCATACAGGTTCTGTGCATGCTGCCTAACTCTCTGTGAGTTCATATTGCGCTGGTTGTGGTGTGTTTAGAAGGCCTTGTTTCCCTGGCATCCTGTAGTCCCCCTGGCTCTTCCCTTCATTTTCTTCTGCCTCTTCTCCAAGGAGTTCCCTAAGCCCTGTTTTGTCACCATTGTTAACAGACAGTAGCAGCACCAGAGAGGCATTCTGGGATAGTATATCATGTCGAAAACAAATTAACAAACTTATGTCAAGACACACAAGTAATTTTTAAAATGAACAGAATTTACAAGATCTCACATGTTGTATCAATGACTATAAAACTATGATGGTTCCATATATTTGAGGAAGGACGTACCATTTACTTACAGTTTTATCTTGTTAAGTTTGCTATCTCTGTTCTATTGCTTTAAAAAAAATTATGATACAATATTCATGAGACAAGTAGACTTTTCATTTTGCAATTAATAATTCTTTGTCTCAAATAATTGTGAAATCTTAAAGATACGTGAAAAAATGACAAAGATTTTTCTTTGTCAGCTAATGTGTCAATAGGTCATCTTCTCAAATTCAGAAAAGAATATCTTTGCTTCATGTAAAAGACACTTTATGGCTTTGTTAGGTATCATGAGTAAAACAATTTGTTATATGCAAAAACTATGTAAAGTTGTGCTTGGGTCTGGGCAAAGGCTGTATGGGTCGAGGAGTTGGCTTGTCAGCACATTTGAGGATCTGAGATTGATCCCTGGGATTTACATTATAGAAAGAACTAACACATGCCTGCAAATAACCTTGACCCCCACATGCACACAGTGGCACGTGTACCCCCCCTACACACACACGGAAAATAAATAAATATAAAATTGTAATAAATGTAAACATTTAAAAAATATACAGATTATTTTTAATTGTAATTTTTTGAAACACTATACATAAGTTGAAAAACTATTTAAGGAATTGGATACCATTTACTTATGCTTCAAAACAAAAGAAAACAGTATTTATAAAGCATATTTAGTTAAAAAATAAAAACAAAGTATTAGTAGAAGATAAAATAACCTCCCTTTATCAAACATAAATCTGAAAACACATTAAAATTTCCTTTCGAAACAAGGGCCATCTTGAAGAATGTAAGAGGTGCAGAAATAGCCCAGGACCAAGCAGCCCTTCATGTTACTTTTGAAAAGGGAAGTCCCAACCTCCAACCTGGAGAATAATTTTCTTGCTAATGTCAGGTCCTAATGGAAGCAAAATTTACATTATTAAAGGTCTACGGTTCTTTTTTTATTCTAGCTAGAATAAAAAAATAAATGAATTTCACAGTATACATTTAAAGGTTTGTTCAATCTAGGTTTTACTGTCCATCCCTACTCTTTCCCCAGAAAACAAAGTGAATTGACAAAATAGAATGCTAAACTTCCTGAATGAATGAAAAGTCCCTTTCTTTCTCGATGCTTCAAAGTAAAGACAATGTCTGCAAACTCTGTTATGCACCAGAGGTGCTCTAAGTGGTGCACCTGGGTCTGTTGCCACGATGCAAACAAAGAGCATTCAAGGGAAGTCACATGCTGTTCTTAGAAGTGATGGTAGTAGCTACAATAATTGTATCAATCAAAAGTGTCAAAACCGAATTAAAGGCTCTTTGGTTTCCCTGACTATCAAGGATGAGTCGCAGGTGAGGAATTATTGATAGATGCAGATGGCCTAAGGTCAGGAAGGTGAGAGATACATGATAATAACGCGGTACTCAGAAAGCAATAATGGATTCAAGATTCGAAACAAAACTCCCCTTCCAGCTACTGCTTTCATGTCAGAGAAATAAAATACTTGTGCAAGATTTAAAGCATTGTATGCCTAACCCTCCTGACCCCTTTTACATTACTTATTAATAATAATAACTATGATAATAACACTTATGCTCGGGACTGCAATGAGGGTTAATTAGTTAATATTTAGAAAGTGTCCTGAAAATGGAAAGTGCTATTTAAACCGTAAGTATTTTCTTTCCTTGCACTTTCATTGCCTCCTTTATCACAGATCAATTTATTCCTCCCTGCATCTGGCTCACTTCTTCACTGCTGCCTCTCTCTGTTCTTGCCCTGGCTCATCTTGACCCCTGTCACTCTGATCCTGAAATTCTGCACCTCATTCTCTCCCTCCAGCGCTGTCCTCACCATGTTCGGTTTTCCTTTCTTCTCTCTTGTCGTCTGCTCCCCATTCTTTCCCTGTATAGCTATGGATTTATATTTTCCGTCTTTCTCATTTTTAAACACCAGTGAAATACTAACTCTGAAATAGCTTTTAATTCATTTTTTTTCTTCCAGTCATTTAGACCAGGAAGCAGGTCAGGCAGCTGTCTGCAGTTCATTCCCACTAGAGGGCAAATGCCTAGAAGCCACAGACTGTGACTATGAATAGTTGTCCTCCTGTGCTCTGACTTGTCACAACAAGATAGTTCTTGATTGAGTCTCCTCCCAGTTAGAGAGAATTCTGATGACCTAGGAACTTTCAAAAGGTCCAGATGAGACTGCAGATTTTCAAAAGCTTATCATTGTACTTAATTATTGTGTCATGTGTTAACTAGTCCCACATACACACAATAGTTTCATTGTTTCTGGCATCTTAAGTCCCATTAGGAAGCATAAAATGGTCACTTACTAATGTATCTCCTTTCTAAAAGTACAGGTATGGGGTCTGAAGATGCTCACTGGGTAAGCGTGGTTTCTGTGCAAGCCTAGCAGCCTGATTTTAGATCCCATAGTGGAGAGAGAGTGGACACTTCTGCGTTGTCCTCTCTAACATGTGTGTGTGTGTGTGTGTGTGTGTGTGTGTGTGTGTGTGTGTGTATAAAATGGTCCATGTACACACACAAAATAATAATGAACAATCTTTAAAAGAATAAAAGTACTAGTATAAAAACACTAGATGTTGGCTATCTGTAAGAATTACACAGTTTTAAGTTAACACTTTAATGATATGTGAGCCTAGAATATAATGAAAAGTGTATTTTTTTTAAATAACATGCCTAATACGAGGAGCTATTCAACTCATAACATTTTGACTCAGCTTTTCTTAATTCTTCTTACTTGTAAGAGTCCCTGTCCTTAGTTATATACATAGACTTCTTGAACAGTCTACAAGTACTGCTATACTCTTCTTCAAAAAGCCATCAAACCTTCCAGTTCCTTATGAAGTTCAAAATTACAAGTAATACCTTTTCAGGTATTCCTTTTCCAAGTTCAATCAAATACTCAGCAAAGAAGGTTATATGCTCTATTAAGTAAAGCTTGGCTACATTTCCCTTTTCTTTTTGTCTCCTGGATACCATAGAAAGTCCAACCCACATAGCCCAAACCGAAACATGCATGGGACTTGGTCTGAATCCTCTGCTTACCTGCACATCCATCGAAACTCTTGTCTATTAACCGGTTGTTGACTGGTCCCGTGATGCCCTTGGGTATTTCTGCCTCTGTGCTGCTTCATTCTTCCAGCCCCGCTACTCTGTCTTATCAAACATCACTTCATCTTATTCATTCAACAATCGAGAAATAATCTCGAACTATGCTCAAGTTCTAAATTTTGTAACAACTGTGAAAACTTTTTCATACACTTGCTACCATTGAAGGGACTTATGAATATTAAAAATGAAAGTCATCAACTGATTGTCACAGAAGAACAGATGAGAGAGGAAACATTTCTACACCTAGGAAGCAGGTAGCAAGTCAATAGCTTTATGGGAATGTAAATTGGTACAGCATTACAGAAAATGCTGTGGAAATTCTAAACAGCAACAATAAAAAAGAAATCCTAGAACCGCTATATGACCAAGAACTCTACTACCTAGTATTAACACAAAAGGAGCAAGATTGCTCCACTGAACAGCTGAATATTCAGTTGTTCTTGGCTCCATGTTTCAAAGCAGCACCATTCCCAACAGGTAAAATACAGAACCAATCAGGATTCTCCTCAGCAGATGGATAAATAAAGAAAATATTTTATATTCATACATGAAAATTAAAGAAATTGTGCCATTTGTAACAATTTGAGGGTGACTGAATACCTTTGGTTAAATGAAACAAACTGGACACAGGAAGACAAATGAAACATGTTTGCATTCACTTAAGGAAACCCTATTAGTAAGCCTTATATAAGTAGAAAACAGTGTCATTAAAGATACAAAGGAGACATTAGAAAGAATGTTTAGGAACTAGGAAAGTTGCATGGGGCAGCACACGAAAGATGGGTATGTATGGGGAAAGAGAACAGATGGGTACATAAACAAAACATGAGTCACACATGTATAGACACACCACAGAGAATGCATTGATTTATACAATTAACAAAAGCCGATGCCATGATAATAAAAAGATGTAGCAAGTGTCGAAATTCATGTGTTTATAATAATAAAAAATGTAGGTGGGAGACAATCTAAGCAAATACCCTTACATTCTGTTGTTCCTTCTGGTGCTAAGGATCAAATCCGGGCCCTCACCAAAACTGGGCAAGCTTGTCACTCTTGAGCTACATTCTCCGTTCTCCACCCTCTAAAATATTCTGACCACAAGATCTTACTAAGTTATCCAGGCTAACTTTGAATTTATTCTGTGATTTCATCAAGGTTTAAGTTAATCCCAGGTTCTTGGGATTGCAGGTTTGTGCTACCTAGCTCAACATGAGTTTCCTATTTAAAAGAAACTAACCCAAAGCTTAATGGTCTAGAGCAACAAGCCTGCCATTTGGTTTCTCACAAGCCCAATTAGAGAACTTTCTTGGAGACTTCTTCCCACAACCGTGCAGAGGAAGGAGAGGGAAAGTATTTCCTAGGTATAGACAGTAGTCAGCAAGGTTGTGGCTAGTGTACCACCCAAAGAAGGAGGGCTCTGACTTGCTGAAGAGTATGTTTTTGGAGCCTCTGGCTAACTGACTGTTGAGCATATTTGTAAGAGAATATCATGTTCAGAAAGACAGTTTAAAAATAGTTTCTCATTTTTGAAGGTACCTGAATTTTGTGTTTTGCTTTCCTGTTGTTGTTTGTGGTTTTGTTTTGCATTTTCAATTGGGTTGTTGTTTTGTTTTGTTTTGTCTTTTTGAGACAGGGTCTCTCTGTAATGCTGGCTATTCTGCAATTCACTTTTCTAGACCAGAACAGGCTGGCTGCAAACTCAGAGCTCTGCCTACCTCTGCCTCCTGAGTAATGGGATTAGAAGTCTGTGCTACCATGCACAGCAGTAAATACTTGAAATGATATAGGATATTGAATAAATTAATAGGATGTGATAACTAATATACTAGTCAGAATATTGGAACCATTATAAAGATTATTTGGAATGTGTCTGTATTATGCATAATATAGACCACATCTTCATTAAACCTACCTTTGAACATAAGGATAAAATATGCCTTCATATTTCCAAAGGCAGTTAATGCTAAGTACTTTTTAAAAGATCAAGAAGATGTTCTCAAGAAAGTAACATATAAGAATAACGAGTTATCATAATGATGTACTTGATTTCCTTAAAGTAGACAAGATGTTGTAGTCAGTCCTGAGAAGGGATACATGGATATAAGAAACAAGGAATGTCTCCAAAAGAAGCATCAGCAGTGGAATAACACAGAAGCCAGCAAAAGCAAACAGGAGCAGAGGGTCTATGAACACTAAGGAAAGGTGTGCATGGCTGCTGACTAAGAGGAAGACCTTAGGGGGAAATTTCAAAGATCCATGAGAAAAAGGACAGGATGCTGAATCCTAGAAAAGCAGAAAGGAGTGATGGTAGCATGAATCATGTCATTCCATGAATCGTGGAATGACAGAAAATACAAGAGATAAGAAAATGTGGGTAGTTAATGAAAAATGTCTCTCATGTTCCAAAGTTCCATTTTAAATTTTTCATTACCAAAATGATCAGAATGATCAGGATCATGGTGAATGTGCACCCTAAAAAAATATGAACTGAGGTCCACGTAAGAATATGCAAGATTTAAAGAGTATCTACCTAACAAGTTAGTGACTTTCCAGACACTTCCATGTGATGGAAGTCAGAGATGTTATTCTCAGGAAAAAGAAAATGGTCAGATTTTTCTCTTCCTATTTGGTCAGGTGGTGGTGATGGTTTTGATTGTTTTTGATGACATTATTTCTCTCTAGATTATAAAGAATTCTATTTAATAGTACCCCTCTTTTGTAATAGGAAATTATTAAGTTTTAGAATGAAACCAGAAAAAAAAGAGACAACAGTGAGATCTTGGTTAGAGGAATTTATGGTGGATAAAAGACAGCAAGGACACTGCTTCTCTAAAAGAAACGGTCATAGAACATTTATTGAAGAATCGATGAGACCCATGAAGGAGGTGGAGATGGTCCACAGTAGTCATCTGGAAAAACTCATCAGGCAGCTTACAAGTACACAGGAGCTGGTCAATACCAGAGGGCAAGGAGAAAGAACACTCCACCATACGACAAAGTGGGGAAGCCATGGAGGTGAGATGTCATGAGAAATGTCAAAGCTAAATAGTAGAAGCAAGCTGAAGAGTAGAGGTCAGAGTGCAGGTCAGAGTGAAAGAAAAGCTTAAAGCATGGACTAGAATACACGAGGCTTTAATCCCTGGGTCGGTGCCTACTGATGCTGCTTTCCAAAGCTCATCTGGACAGAAATACACTTTAGAATCAATAAATAAGATACGCAGAGGTTGGCTTGGAGTCTCTTGCAATACTCATGGCAAGTCATGATTGCTTATATACACACGATATCAAAACGGAAAGCAGCCTGAAGATCTGTGTGCTGCTGGTGAGTAAAATTCAGTAGATAAAGAAAAATCTATGAGGATGGAAAGGGAAAGCCAGAAATTACTGTAGATACTTTGGGTGTTTCTCTATCCCACTAAGAATTCTCAACGTTTGGAACCTGAGCAGTTCCCAAGAACAGTGCTGTGATGCCACTGAGGAGTGGCTTGGAAATCAATTCTTGATAAAATGCTCTCTTTGAATACAAGGGGGGAGGTCTAATGGCCTAGAGAGGAGGCATGAACTACAAAATTTTAGTTTTCCAAAGGTTAAAAATTACAGAAATATCTGCAATGTGATTTTTATCAAAAGATCATAAGAAAGAAGAGGGAAAGACTGGACTCAGCATTATGCTACAGGCATGATAACCACTCAGATGCTGGAGCTAGGAAAAGAATTGTTAACAACAATGACTAGGTATACTATATAAAGATGTGAACAGAAGGGTGAATCGCGCAACATTCTTTCTGCAATGAAGTATTCCACAAGCTTCCAGCTATTACTGCTTGAGAATCAATTATCTTCCTAAGAGATGCCAAAACATGCTAGATTATTTCTCACCATGAGAGACAGAAGAATATCATAAAGAAACTTATTAACAAGAAGAACAAGAGATGATCAGTGGAGAGATATATATTAGTTATCACTCTGGTAAAGAAAGTACTAAATGTCATATCATGCTTTGAAGGATGAAAAATAATTTCAAATTAGGACATATATTCTTCCCTTTCCCCTCTATTTTCTTCTCTCTATTAAATTAGTAAATCTACTACATAAACACTTACTGATATTAGAGCCATTCAATTCAATCCAATGGTGTATAAATTATGGCAACAAACAGCTTTGGAATGCTTCAAAACTAAACAGACATATCCACCTCATTCTCCAAGAGCAGTCATTACTTTTGTAAATCAGAGAACAATCACGAAATGCTAAGAGACAGAGTGTACATATAATGTCTTATCTCTGATTTTCCCCCTCTCTCCCTCCCTCCCCTTCATCATATCGAAAGCCAGCAAAAGTGAAAAATCATCAGGATGATAAAGGAAGCACTTGCCTCCATTATGATCAGAAAAACCTATTATTAAGAGAAACTTGAACATTAGCATGTAAAGCTTAGCTCTTTCTTGTAGAAAATAGACTAGCACACTAGGAATGTCAGCTGTGTTTCTGCGGAACCATGAGGAGTAGTTCCTTTCCTTGGTTCTTTGTTTTCTAACTAAATGAGTTTATCTTTGAGGTTTTCTTACACGTCTCATAAGAGAAATCAACACATTTGACAAGTGATTCAATAAAATGTGATTTTCAGTTATAGACTCCATGAATATTTGCTAAAATTATAATCAAAAAAACATGAAAGTAATACAGTCATCATTTCTACTATATCCCCAAATTATTATGAAAAATATTTTAGTTTCACTAAATTAGAATATCCACACAAAAGGTAGCTGCCAATTATCAGGGATATATATAAGACACTATTTGTCTTAATATTTGGTGTGTGTTGAACTAAGGAAAGACCTTGGTTGTCAGTGACAGGAACCAGTTTTAGTTAACTGAGAACATAAAGTGATCTTATTGGTATGCTCCTTAGAGTCACTGGCAGAGTAATTGGAAAAGCTGCTGGGGATATACATAGGAGCCATGGGGCAAGTCAACACCAGAGACCACAACCAAATCACACCAAGGAGCTAATCTGGTCTTACCTCTAACTCCCCAGTCATTGCTTGGTAGGCTCAGCGTCTTTGCATTAAAATCCCAAAGGGTTACCATTTCAATGATAGAACTTCATACAAAGGCCTGTGTCTATCTATGCCTGTGCTGAGAATGGAAAAACACTAGCTTTTATTTAGTGAGAAGAGTTATTAACTAGTCAAGACTTGAACAAAAGTCATTCACTCTAAAGAAGCATAAAATGTCAGACAAGCAAAAAAGGAGGGGATAAGTAACTTATTTATCTAATACGCAGATTGATACTTTACATGTCATATGCTTCTATTATGTTTAATTTTAGCATCCAGTATGTTTAATTTCAAAATTTAGAGAGTAGGATAGGGAACAATGCATCAAGCATTGCTCATTTCAAACTCTGCTTATCAAAATATGTATAAGTCAGTTAGTATTATTTAAGTTTATGAAACCCTGAAGTAGATTATTTTTTTCAGTCTTTTAGCCCTCTCTGTTTAAGATTAATTAATGAATGCTACCTTAGTTTTAACACTAATACAACTCACCTGGATTCATTTTATGATACTGCTAATGTTTCTAAAATTACTTTGAGGAAATAACATACTCCAGATAAGTATACTAGCAGCACTAAGCCTCTTTGAGTGCTATTCAGATCTAGAATTGTCTAAACTCTCAAGCTAAAATTTATTCCTTGACAATCTGACATCTGTTCCCACCCCAGAAATTCCAGTTTTTATTATGTACAACCAGGTTTCAAAACTGCAACCAATAGCATGCATTTATTTATTCTACTACTAATAATTTCAATCCTAGAAGAAAATATTCCTTCCATAAGCCAATGGCCACAATAAAGTAAAGCATAAAGAAACATAAATGCATTGCACTAGGTTTTCTTAAGTATCTGTCAAATTCATTTCCGACTAAAAGAAGCTAAAGACATATGTATGCATGTGAATGGACGAAATTATTAACCAAAATGGGTACAGGAACAAGTTACAGCTTACTATAGGTACAGGTAGTTCATATAAACAAGAAAGAGTTACTATACATTAAAAATGGGATGTTAGTATAAATTATACAGTTAACCACTCTCCAAACTTAACTTCACATAAGTAAACAAGATGACTTCAAGTGTGAACTGTGGTTTTTTGCCAGAGTCAATTGCTCTTGTTTTATTCTGACCACTGATATGCCACAAACAAACTCCATGATGTGCTGTAGAAAAGAAAAGTCATAGTTTCAAAATGCAAAGGCAAATACCAGAGAGTGAACTTGCATGGGCATTTTTTTACATACATAAATTCAGCACTTTTACAAATTAATAAAGTAATACTTTGCATAAAACATTACAAATTAATAAATTCAAAACAAAGTGTAAAGAATTAGATGCCCATAATAACAAGTTGTTTAACTGAATTCTAAAATAAATGCAGAAGAATCTAGCAAACTGAACTAAGAAAAGCTTAGATTTAGGTGCAAAGATTGAGTCTTACTCCTAATGTCTTAGCCTTTGACAAGCCATGAGTTACTGAGGTTTGCTTTGCTTGCCTGTCAATTGAGAATAAGGAGGGTGTTAAAAACTCTGTTAGTAGTCAAGGAAACCATGGCAGGACGTAGAGTAACAGATCAAGAAGCCACCCTCATTAGTTTTCCATATACAAAAGTATTAGAATTTCCCAATCTCCTGAAGCTTACTTTTGTGTCTTTTTAACCAGGTGAGAGTAAGAAGTCCCCAAGTAGAAAAACATAAAAAATTTCTCTGCATATATTTGGACATAAGTAGGTGCCTAAGTATACTGCAAAGATATTCCCCAAAAATCAGTTCAACTTATTTTTACTTTGGAGAACATGCAGAAAAGGAGAAGGTTCTTGTCACAGAGAAATCTAAGAAGACAAAAATACACTAAATTCCTCTCTTTCTAAATTATGTAGACTGTAAGACAATAGCAGATATAGTAGGTAGATGAAGTTTCTTTCCTGGAGTCCATCTTTATAAAACATCATCTCTTAATAACAAAAAGATTTATTTAGTACAATAAATTTCTTTAATAACAAAGCAAAAAAACAGATCTGAAAACTAGAGAAATTATGGGTCCTTTCTTTATCACTTTTAAAAGAATTGGGAAACCTCAGATTGAGGATAAGCAAATACAGCAAGTATGTACCCATCACTGGCCACCAGGTGCTGACAATGCATGTGCACTACAGCTGAGAGTCACCAGAGAATGCAGAATGGCAGGTGAAGTGCTCTCTAGTCTACTATTCGATTGTCATAAGAGTGTGTCATGACAATGATAGTTGGGATAATCCAGAAGCTTCTGTTATGTGATGTATACATATAGACCCGGGCCAACGACAGTCACCTCTTACATTTCCTGCATCCTGTCCAATGTTTACCTCTAGAGGGCTCCACTTTTCAATGCCTAGCTACATGAGGCCTTTGGAATCACAAAAGCTAAGCAGTTGCTTTATGCAGGGGTACCCCATTACAAAAAAACTCAACTTGTAGGCTACATTTCAGCCACTGGGTTTGAAGCCATGGTAAGTAAATGAGGTCAAGATAAAAAAATTAAAAACTCATTAATTTAGAATATATTCTTGCTGAGTATGAAGTAATTTGAACATAGCCAAAGTCAACTCATTAATGAAAAAGTTACTATAGAAATTAATATTGTAAATACAAAGTGCGGAGAATATTTACATATGATAATATTTCCTATCAGTGCCTTCAGAAGAACAGACAAACCCAAAACAGTTTAAAACCCATTCTTTAAAGTCTTGGAAAGAATGTTTAAAATGATTAAAATAGCCTCACTTGACATTTTCCCTAATTCTAAAATATAAAAAACTGAGCCACATGTATTTCAAACTATTATATAATAAAAGCTACTCTTCAATCTACAAAACTTATGAGCTTGAAGATTATTTTAAATAAATAGGAATAAATTTTATAGATTGAATGAATATTAAATTTTATACGTTTGAAAATATGCATGGATGCACAAATGTCCAAGGTTACATTACATGTATGTAAACAAAAATGCATTCATATGCTATTAATTCACCTTCTGGATGAATTTAAAAACAAGTTAGAGTTTTAGAATCACTTTAAAAAAACACATACAAATATCAATGACTATTTTTCTGGCAGATAGAAACATAAAAAATTCAACTAGAATAAACATAACTTACAATCGATAACATTTTTAAAAATTCTGGCAGGAATCTGTAAAATGTGTGCTGAGGAGCTGGGTTCATCTTTTCAACAAAACAACACAATGCAAAGACTAAGTCTTGGAATCCAGAACTCAATTCGAAAAGGGGGAGAAAAATCACAAAATTCCAGAGACCCTTCAGACATGTTTTGATGTTTTCCTTTTGTGTACTGTATTGATGAGTGTGGCGTGTGCTCATTGAGAAACCAGCCCTCGGTAATTGTCAGGAATCTTCATTCCAAGTGCAGGCTCTACTGGAAATTAATTGCTTCGGTGCAATCCGAACCACATCATAAATGTCATGTGGAAGTTGCAGGGAGTGAGGAGGCAGTGACAGCTCAATCCGCACTGTTTCATTTAAAGGTGGGTAAAACACAGTGCGACAGAAGTGCTCTTCATCAATAATTTAGTCCGCAGTGTAAAGCCAAGCCGTGCCAAAGATGCCAGGGGAGCCGCTGCCTCCCTGGTTTTAATGACACCAGCAGGGAGGGGTTGAGGGGCCAGCTCAAATCAACATTCACTGCACATCTGGGCATGTCGGCAGATGAAGATATCAAGGACTGAGCTGACAGGACAAAGGGTTGAAAAAAGAAGTGTAACCTAGGAAAACCTTTGCTTTGAATTCTTTGTATAAACTCAAAGGAGATGACAGTTCCTACAGCCATCTTATAGAATAAAACTTCAGCAATCTACATAGGAAATTTTAACCCTTTCCAACATGTAATCAAAGACAATGAAAGTTTCTTTTCTAACATTTACTTTATGACCCTGAAATATCCCTGTCTGGCTCTTTTCCCTGCACTAAAACTGAACAAGACAAACTTTAGTAGGGGTTGCTTGATTTTACCTCAGGAGCATTCATTGTGACCCCTCAAAGAACTGGGACAGGAGGTTGACTTCTCTTCCCAGCTCAGAGTTCAGTATCTTGGCCATTTTACATTTGCATGAAACTCAAAATGTAGTGTGGAAGCTCCCAGTTTACCACAAAGCAACCATGTAAGACGAACTGCCATCCCTTCCTTACGATACCCCTCTTCTAGCAAGTTAAAGTAAAAAGAGAAAAGCTAAGTGTGTTATCACTCTCTAAAATATGCTAATTCTGGGAATCTAGGTTTTATAAATCAAGAATTACAGGAATTACATATATGCCAGTTTTGACTTTGGAGGACACCATAAATTCCCAGGCTGCACTCCACTCTAGATCAAATTCAGTGCCTCTTTCTGTTTTATCTATTGGAGGGACATCACAAGCTCACCAAGGATTGGGTGGGTTTAACAATAAGGATATTCCATCCATGGTAAAGAAACATAACAAAAAAAAAAAAAACTTCCATTTCCCCCAACATCTTTGACTCCCCAAACCTGAAGGCATCTACATCATTAATGCAGAGAAGAGCTAAAGGTTTAAATTATTCAGCTATAGAAAGGCAAAATAAAAGACAATATATGTGATAACAAGATGTGGATATAAAATGAATTTCACATCTACGTTAAAATCCTCATGGCTCTTTACATGATGACTAGCGTGCATGTAACTGATACACATATGTTTGAGAACATAGGGGCCCATGTTAGTTTCAGAGTGTTAGTTTATGGGAAGTTGCCTGGCTATAAGCCAGTCAGTGCAAATAACCAAGAACTCCTCATCATGGCCAGTCCTTCCTGAAGCACAGGTAGAAAGTACATTACACTATTTGGGTAGCATTTTTTAAATGATTCTTATAAACCTGTAGTAGGTATGAAACTCAGAAATGTGGCACCAGAAATTTAGACAGACTGCTGCTTCTGTGTAAATGCCTGGCACTCCGAAGGTTCTGGACCTGGTAGTTAATCTTCTGATATTTTGCTGAAAACAGTAGAACTGTGAAAGCTCCCTAACACAAACAGGACATAATCTTACAGCATTTAGACTTGCAGCTTAAGCCAGACAAGGTTGCCTGATAGAGGAAAACTCCACACTTTCCTCAGAAAGGTCTGAAGAAAGAAAAAACAAAGTTGATATCAAATTCTAATTGGTGCATGCAATAAGGGGGCTTACTTACTAAAGTTACGTAATGGTTGGTCAAACAGAAAGTTTGGATAGGCATGGCAAATTTCTCATTTTATGCTTGGTAAAATATAAATCAATGGAATGATTTATCAATGGAAGACATTTCTTACAATTAGACTTATCCAAACACTGTTGGCCTCTTTGTTGCTTGATAATAAAAAAAAAAAAAATCTGAACCTATCTTGAATTCACTTTTCAATAAAAAAAAAGAAAAAAGAAAAAGAAAAGAAAAAAAAAGCATTCTTCATTTACTAAGGAGAATCACAAAGGAAACCTTTCTATTGAAAAGCAGAAAATGGAACCCCATAATAGTCATGGTGACACTATGAAGAAGGTCTAAACACATTAAACTCACTGATTTTTATCTTTTAACCCCCAAATATAGTTTATGTGGCTTAAAAATGAAAACTCTAACAGATCACGTAAATATTTATTACTAGCTATTTATTAGAGCACCAGTTGCAGATGTCTGAAGTCCTTCTAGGTTTCGAGTACCATCTTTGTATAAAGCAACAGTTCTGCTCATAAGTTTTAAGGCAAATAATATTTATAATAGCAATTTGTCTTAGGGACACATTGAAAGACTTACAAATGAGCAGACTATTATCATATTTGAAGTTTTACTAAATAATAGTTTATAGGAAAAGGAAACTATCAGAATTTTAAGTTTTTTTTTCTTTAAATTAGCTTGCAAGCAATAGGTTTCTATATGGCAGTTTTCTATGTACTTAGTTTTGACTGTCCCTAGGATCTCCCCTCCCCCACACCACTTACCACCTCTCACTAAGCAGCATCTGTAAAATTATTTCAGTTACAGAAATAAAATAGTGAAAATGCTACTACTTTTATCTTTTTAGTGTCTGCAGGCAATCCATCCAAGGAAGCTTCTTCCTGTGGAAAGCTGGTGCAGCAGGCTATTGGCAAAACAGACCTGGGGAGATGGTATTTTATATGGGCTGTATTAAGCCCCCCAAATGGCAGGTTTCACAAATTTAAAATTATTGTCCACTTTACAAACCACAGATATTCAGCTTTCCATATTCATTGCATGAGTCTCCTGAACTCCAGACAGAGAAGAAGGAAGGATGTAATTATCAGTGGATTGTTGTAGCTTTAAATGAGACTGAAAGCTAATCACGCTGAAGTGTCAGATCCAAAGGACAGCTGCTTTTAAAAAGCCCATTAAACAATATTATTCAATTTAAATGGTTGCATTATCAGAAGGTCTTTGATAATGTAGCTGCCAATTGTGTTCCCTTGATTTGTAATGTTCTTTGAGGGCTTGGCAAACGTGAGCTGTTTAAAGCACCTTTTAAGAAAGAGCCTGGTATCTTCCTGACTTTGAATATTCTATTTTCACTGTAGAACTGACAGAAACCTGTAACTCTGCCTCGTATAGGGGAAGACTACACAGATGGAGTCCCCAAAATCACACAGGTGCTGTGATTAAAACTCGGAGACACAGGTAGTTAACAAGGCCGACCTGATGAGGGACAGAACACACATCAGAGCGTTGTGAAAAAGCAGAAGTCATATTCTTTGAGACATAAATATCTTAGAGGGAACAGATTCCCACCAGAAAAATCTGCAATCGTAATAACAAAGGCTTGTCTACCATACATAGCAAGCTATATTTATACATCTGTGTGTGTGTGTGTGTGTGTGTGTGTGTGTGTGTACCATATAAATGTTAATTGAGGTATGTGACTCCATATTACAGGGGCTTCACATAGCTTTTGAATTAAATCTTGTACTTATAATATGATGAAACTTACCAAAGGTCAGTAAGTTTTTGTTTTGGTTTTATTTGTTTTAGACCATTATAAATGAAGTGGCAGATTTTCCAGTGTAACTCTCCCTTCATTTGAAATTACTCCTCACATCACCTCCTACCCTAAGCCTTCTGTGTGGGTATTTAAGTGTGTAAGATGGAACAAAATGACATAATACATAAGTCCTTCAGCCAGATCATTTTTAACAGGAAGGAAATACGTATATTAAAATATTTATTTCACTATATATGGTTTTCTCTGAATTTGTAGCCAGTCCCACCAGTAGAATGCCCACAAAACCTAGCCAGTACTCCAAATGGACAATGTTCTATTTTACATGCATAACACCATGTATGCATGAGGTATACACTATAATGTTTATGGCTGGGGAGATCATATGAGTGGCAGATCATAACAAAGGCTGGTTATTTTGAGCCAGTAATTTTTAATATGAATCTCTTAAAGCAATAAGTAAAGTCATTTGAAAGAAATCTGAATATCTTAAACTACTAGCTTAAAATCTCAAAAATAATACAGTCTACATAAAAATTGGCAAAGTGAACACCTCCATTTTAAGAAATCAACTGCTCTCTGGAATTCGCCTTCCACACAGACTCACAGGACGCACCTAAGAGACTCTAGTGATCAGAAGTGACGGTGCCCAGTCCCGAGAGACATCCTCCTTATGCTCCATTAGGTTCAATGTGCCGTAAAGTTAAGCATTTCCTACAGAAGGGAAACATATCCCTTAACAGTCCCTTCTTCTTCCTCCTCTGTGGCCACAGTGAGAAACAGCCATAAATACCCATCACTGTCGGAGGGTGGATGGAAACGAGGGTTTTCTTTTTTTTTTCTTAAACGGTGAAAGGAAAGGTTTGATTCACCGATAGTAAATGGTCAGTTTTGTGGACTGGTGTGTGGGATCTGAAGCTTGGAAGGGAAGGTGTGTTGGGGATTTAAGAAAGGCAGAGAAAGGCAAGGCACACAGGGTCTTTAAAGGAAGTCAAAAAAGCCATATTTCAAATGGTTTTTAAAATTTTCACTTGGGTTTGTGCTAATTTTCTTGAAGGAGTTTGAAGCCCAGTATATAAAAAGCTGCCTATTTATATATTTGATTCCTTAAAAGCAATTAGGAATACAAAGCAGATGGTCCAGCATTGTAGATTTCCCTTTTCATATTGCTTAAACACCAGAGATCAATAAGTCTAATATAAACAGATGATTTCCATAGCAGGGTTTATAATTAGCTGGCACTGAATGTGTCCAAACTCTAAAATAATTAGCAGAAGCATGTGGCACACCATTAAAACCTTGTGGCTTGTCTGCATTTACATTTATAATTATTAAAGTTAATTATGATGCTTGCAGTGTGGTTCCAAGCTCCTTTACAACTTATATTAAATATTTTTTTAATCCCACACTTCCTGTCTAACCTTCCTTGAGCCTCTGGAAAACAGTGAAGTGAGATCAAATTACAGATATAAAGCTACAGTTGATTTGGGTTTTTCCTTTGTTTTTATTTTTTATTTGTTTGTTTGTTTTCTCCAAAGAATAAAATCTGGTTTGAAAGATAGGCTCGTCTTAAATAGCTGGCAGCTTCCTCGGCTGATTAAAAAAAAACATTTAGATCTTGGATTTTAATGTATTCTTAAAGATGAGGCTAGGCAGGGTAACAATGCTGATGAATTTTTGGAGTGAAAGCTGTCATTCTGAGTGCTAAATGAATGGCAAATTAGCGCCAATGTAGTCATCTCAATTTATTACAGTAATACAGAATTTTAAATACCACACTTACATAATGTTTTTGATCCAAGGTCTAAACATATTCTGTGTTATTTTAGAGTATAGTTAGCATTTCATAGCAGTTTTTCTTTATTTTTAAAGTTAATATTACAAAAAAGGAAAAACATTTAGTGAAACCTTTCCTATATTGGGAGCCACAGACCCAATAAGCAGCATGTGTGGACCCTGCCTTCTAGGCAGAACAATAAGAGTCACGATATTGACAACAGTCATGTTATCTACACGAACACGTTTCTTTAAAATCTGCATCAAGAAATATGATGACATGCTTTTGTCAAGCATGTAGTCACGTCATCTATTGCCACTGTAGCACCTGGACAATGTTCTCAGCATAAATCTCATTAAATCTGAAAGTCTTTCATTTCTGGTTGGAAATATTATATGAAGGTTTGTACTGTATGCCCTATCTAATATACTAGGTCAATTGTTAAGATATAATCCCTAATGTATTTATAAGTAAGTAAATCAGAAAATGAATCTTGAATATCTATTTTCTGCATTGAGTGTAGATGTGTGTTGGTATGTTTGTCTATACTCTGTAAACAGCAAATATGATTCATTGTTAAACCACCCATTGATTCACCATGGTGAAAGTTATTTGTTGGTCTTTAATTCTTTGGTGTTGTCTCCTTTTACATAAATTCTATTTAGAACACCCTACAAAAAATTAATTGGCTACTTTGCTTTTTAGACATTTTAATCATATTTTACATGGTTTTGAATGAAAAATCTCTTACCCATAAAAAAATTAGAAAATGATTTCTATAAAATATCTGGCTTTAGCTAATGCCTTTTGGTAATAGCAGAGAATTTTTAAGAAAGATCATCACATTTTACCATGTGGGAAAGTCTTTTGTTACAAAACCCCTAATGTTTGATTTGAAGGTTAAAAAAATTCAGATATGCTTCTTTCAAACTGCTAACATTGGGATGAAAGACAGTTGTGTTAATTTTACTGCTGAAGAAATACATGAAGACATATGTAGCACCGAAAAAAGAAAGTGTACCAATGGAGTGATTTCCAAGTTCCTTACTATTTTAATAAAAAAAAATGATCATGTACAGAGGAACCTATGGCCAATAGCAGCCAGGAGAGGGACAGAAGCCAAACAGGAGGAATGTGAATGAGATGGATCAAGAGGAAGCACTCCTCATTCAGAAAGAAAGATAAACACAAAGGAGGAGAGGACACAGAGTGCTGTGGAGGAGATTAAGCCTACGGAACCATTCTTTAGCAAATATGCTGCTGTTAGCAAATCTCATGACAGTCTCTCCTGCCCCAGTGCTCCTCCCAGGGAAATCTGCTTTCCTACAATGTCCATTGTCTTCTGGGTCCCTCCTACACGGAGGACAACAAACTGAGGTACTGCTGTTTACACTACCATAGGTCATGTTATACTCACACGTGTGTGTTGGTTCCTGCACAGACCACTTCTGCACACCTAAAACCACTTCTGCCAACTGTTCTTCCTGCATTAGTTTGCCCAACTAAAATTTAAGTTCACATAATAACTGAGATAAGCCAGAGAGGAAAACAAGAGCAATCTAACAAGCAGAAGATCTTACTAAGATCAGAGAATTACTTTATAAAGAGCATTGTGATGTCAATATTTTATATTGCTTGCAACTATCCACATCATTATTCATGTTACTATATAAACATGAATTATAACATTATTAATCAATACTGCCAATAAGTTACATTCTGACGATGTCTTATGTGTTTAAATCAGCTTATAGGTGTTGAAACCATGCCGAATAACTCCAAGCAATGCAAAACCTGATAAGAAAAAATGCAAAATTCAAGGAGCAATATGAAGGGTACTATGCACTGAGAAGTACATGGTGCTAACTAGACTTAACAGCTGTCCAGTGAGGAAACCCTCACTAGAATAATTCAGCTTTGCATATGCCCTTATAGAAGGACAAGACTAGGATACAGAGACAGGGCAGGTGATGAAGGAGGGACCCAAGCTCAATCCCTAGAATCCACATTACAAAACCAATTATGTTGGCAGGTGCTTGGGAGACCGAGACAGGTAGATATCTGTGGGGTCACTGGCCACCCTGCCAAGCCTTATATGTAAACAAGAAGGACCACACAAGAGAGGTGACAGATGAGGCTATCCTCTAGCCTCCACATGAGTGCACACACGTACATGAATCCACGTGAGCAAACCCAAAAGCACGATAAGTCAGTCTACGTTGAAGGCTCAGACACAAAGTATATTCAGAGGAGCAAAAAGCCTATTTAGGAAAAAGCCCTAGCTGTCATTTTGAACAGTGTCTCTTTTAAGATCTATTTCAATCATCAGACAATATCAAACTTAAAAAAAATGTTTTTAGACAGGGCTTATTTGAGTTTTTTGTCTTCACATTATCAACACCACCACCACCACCACCCCACCCCTCCAAATCAACACAACTTTCAATTTCATTTTGTCTACGTCAAAGTCTGCTTGGCTCATAGAGGGGAAAAATCTAAGTATCTTCACCACAGCCCAAGTGTCTTCATTTGTCACACTTCTAATTTTAAAACTCCATGTTCTTCTTTCAGAAAACCCACATTCTTCTCGCAGACTAAGTCTCCTCCGCGTCCATCACTCGCCTTCTGGCCCACACTCCAGCTTCCCCTGGCTCAGGCTAGACCAAGAGATGTCTGGAATTTGACAAGGTGGTATGAGCCTGCCAGCCCTATTCTGTTAGCAAATTTATTTTCTTCTCTTAGACGGATGATAAAAATGTCACGGTGTGATGCTTTAGCAGGCCCAGGAGCTCCCACCTACAGCTGTGGGGCTTGTATGTGACCTGAAGCCAAGAACAGCAGAAGGAACGCAGACAGCAGCCCCACCATGGCTGCCTCTCCCCACTGCTCATTCTCCTGCTAAATGATGCAATGGGACCCCTCAGGGATTCGGAGTCTGATCATGTTTTTCTTGCTATTTTTTTACTTCCATCTTCCCTTCACTAAAGCAGCCCAAACTGCTGAATTTTTCATGAAACAGATAATATCATTGTACACAAGATAATGGCATTCAAATACATCCATCTGCTTGTTAGCTCCAACTACATTGATTGCAAAGCGACTGAAAGAATATTTACCAAAAAATGATTTTTCTCTGCTTTTGTACTATTAAAAATGCACATTTTCAAAAGGGAGCTATAGAGGGACCCATACACATACATTAGCCAAGAGGGAAAAATGAGCTGAGAAATTAAACAGCAGTCCCTGGGGCTCGTCCAAGAACAACAGTTTACTTTTTCTCAAGACAGATTAGAAATCCAGATGAGTTTTATGACTCAATGATTTTGTTCTTCCATCAACTGGAGAAGGGAAGGTAGAAAACAGACTTTTGCTGGTATGATAGACAGAGACCAGGCAGCTCCCTACAGGTTGGAAAACATACAGAATGCTATCCCTTGCTATATCTGGGGTGGCGACAACTACCTGGACCAGGATAAGTTAGACTCATTCAGCCAAACTTGTCTTGGTCTCCATACATGTGACAGAAGTGCAACTTTTTGATCCAGATCTGAGAATCTGGCTTCTGAGTCTAGGCTTGGCATCCACCAGATCTGATTCTTGAAGGTAGGGCTTCTTTCTCTCTTATCGTAAGATATCGAGCGCCATATATACACACATTTATTTTTCCTGTGTATGTTGTATGCATATACACAAGTGTCATGGCATGTGTGTGGAGGTCAAGAGGAACTTAGAAAAGTCAGGTCTCTCTATCATGTGGGTCCTAGGTGTTGAACTCATTTTATCAGGTTTGGTAGCAGACCCTTTTACCCACTGAGCAATCTAGCCTGTCTGATTTTAAATACTATCTTCTTTAGCCTCATTTGTAAATGATAGACTTACTTATTTGCTGTGCTGTTCTAATTGCCATGCTCACGTTCAGAAGTCAGATGGAAAATTAATTCAGCATGTTGGTGTATGTCCAACCATTATGTCAGAAGGCACTGTTTCCTCCGTACTTTTTCTTTGTCCTGTTCAACAACAGTCAAGTCATATTAACTGGTTTGGATTCTTATTTGAATAATTGCTAAGACATTTTCTAACTGGCATGAGATTTTTAATTGAATGTTCAATTAATTCAATTACCCCTGGTTTTCCTAAATTCTAGACAATTACCCCAGCATCCTTAAATTCTAGGCAAGTATTTTTGTCTGGTATCTAAATGAAATAAGTTTATTCCAGTCCATATTGTCGTCAAATTTCTAGATTAAAAAAAAAGGGCAAAGCATTTGACTTAACAACTTTCTAACTAAAAGGTCTCTATTATTCTTTAGTACTCACAAAGTTGTAGAAAGAATCAGGAAATGTTTTAACTGTGTTAGACACTTTTGGAAATTACTCTATCACAAGAATGAACTTTTCGCGAAAAACTGAAGTATTTCTATAATACATCTGGCCGGTTCTGTGCATATCTTTGAGATGACACACAAATTGGGTGAGAGTACGAAGGCATGGGGTTGGGTCTTGAAAGTACATTGTATGCTGTGTTGTTTTCATGACAACAAATCCAAAATCACAGAATCTGGGATGACTTCTTTTCTGTGCTCGGCCACTCTTGGGACAGGGTGTGGATATGATTAAATGACTGAACACTAAAGACAGTCACATAGATGGCTGTCAACAAATTACTGAAGCTTGGAACCCATCTTCTATGTTTGCAAAGCAGGCTGAAGCACCATTGGGAAACTATTTGTTGGATAAAGTCTGCCCCACTTCTGCAAAATGGAAATTTAAAGACAATAGAGATAGCTCAGCAGGTAGTCACCTGTCATCCAGCCTACATGGTAAAAATACAGAATTGAATCCAGCAACTTGTCCTCTGGTTGTATACATGCCACAGCACAGGAGTACACTCCCCCATCATAATAAGTTAATTAATTAAGATAAATGTAATTTCAAATGAAAATAATAAAAAGCTATAAGGCATGTAGCTTCCCACACATACTGCATAGTTTTTCACTGCATTAATGAGAACTTTATGGGCCAACTAAGATGAAGGAAGGCCCTGATTACTCCATGACTTCCTACTAAATGTCCATCTCTATGGTTGGACTGAGTTCAAATAACTAACATTTCACAAATAAACTATCAAAATCTCTCAGATGAAAAACAAAGTCACTGCAACTGCAACAAAATGATCTTCCTTGTTTCAGATTTTGCTGAGAAATGCTACAATGGTTACACGACTACAGCTTATTCAAACATTCGTTCAAATGGCTGTATCACCAAACACTCCACGGCCAGAACATAAAGATGGCTGGATACTGGCCTCAACCAGCAGAGTGGAAAGGGGAGTGGTTTTCAAATAACTCTAAAGTTTAGTGTAGAACATCAATAAATAGGAATAGTAACAAGCATAAATCAAGGGGTTTCCTTTGTCTTTACAATATAGGAATCAGTATACAATATTTTTAAACTCACCTATGCACTAAATATTTTGCCATTTTGACTGGATCATGGATTTAAGTGTTCCACTTATAACACATACCCACAACTAATTCTGCAGTTTCTACTGAGGCAGAATAGCAATTCAGTATGTCCTATAAATTGAGGACCACTGTCCAAGTCATTCTTTTCTTTTCCCCCCAAATATCTCTCTCTCTCTCTCTCTCTTTCTCTCTCTCTCTCTCTCTCTTTCTCTTTTGGTCTCTCTACCTCCCTCCCCCTCTTTCTCCCCCTCTCTCTCTTTCTGTCTTCTGTCTTCTCTCTCTCTCTCTCTCTCTCTCTCTCTCTCTCTCTCTCTTTCTGTCTGCTGTCTCCCTCTCTCTATCTCTCTGTCTGTTTATCTGTGCCAATTAAAGTGACTTTGGCTAAGATCCATAACTGTTTTACATGAGTATGTTTTACATGAGTATATGTAGCACCAAAGCTACATTTTTTTCAGACATGTGGGATAACTGTTTATAAATCTTACAATTTCTCCCAATGCCAAACCCAAATATATTGGCAACTACTTACCCCTATTATGTTAGGATATGAATCAATAAGCACACATCATAATGTGTTATTCTGTCCTTCCACAATATGTCAGAAGAATAAAAAGGTAATTAAAGTAAGAATCAGGAATAAGGAATAGGAAATGACAAATAGCAGATCTATGAGACAGAGACCCCCAAATATCATGTATACCAATTTTCTCTTGCTAAAGATGAGACCCTCAGGAGCCACAGTGAGAATGCCTTCTGTAGCTGATGGAAAGATGTGATGTAGACACAGAGAATTTTAGTTCTAATTTAAAGAGCATTTTCTCTTCACCATGTGAGTCTGAATTTTTCACTGAATTTCCAAAAGTCTGTAAGATTAAACTGTGCAGACAGTAGAATCACTTGATCAATAATAAACAGTCATTGATACAAGCTGGTTAACACTTTTGTGAAGAATCAAACTGATAAATACTTTTCTTTGTGTATCATATGATCTCTCAAGGTTACTAATTCTCCCTTTGAAATGTAAATGCTGACATATGTATGAAAATGTACCAGATGAATAAATGTAACACCACAAAAATGAAGTTTTAGTAGAAATTTTCAAAACAGGAGGCAGACAGGATTTGATCTACACCAGTGGTTCTCAACCTCTGGGTAGTGACCCCTTTGGGGGTCAAAGAAGCCTTTCATAGAGATGCCTAAGACCATCATAAAACACCGATATTTACGTCATGATATATAATAGTAGCCAAAATACAGAGTAGTAAGGAAGATAATTTTATGGTTGGGGTTACCACGACACTAAGAACTGCATTAAAGGGCCACAATACTAGGACTGTGGAGAACCACTGCCCTATAGCATACTGAGCTAGCTCCAGTTTTATAAGTATACTAAATAAAAAATAAACCCTATATTTAAATTTTTCCCAGTCTTATTTATGAAATGAAAATACTTCATTTCAATCCAAGTCATTCTGTGGTATTATATGATTATTTTTCCCCTAGAAACTAAGGCGAAATTTTAACATATCTCCAATGACTTTTCTTCTCAAAAATCTCTTTAAGAGTAAAAGAAATGGGAATAAGTGAATAAATTTGAGATTTGCAGGAAAATTAAGTTTTGAAGCTAGCTTGAAATCCTCCCAGCCACATTCTATCCATTGCTTGTCTCTCACGATGTCTGGGGGCGATTAATCTTAACTTTTCTTTTTAATTCTTCACAAACTTTGGACACACATTCCCGTAAAGTGAGAACTCACTCACAGAAGTTTGTGCTTCTTTAAGGAAATGTACTGTTCTATCTTCCACAGTCAGAAAGGCTGCTAAAAGTATCATATCTTAGTAACATTTTGTTGAATCTCAGAAATAGATTCATATTACATAAAACCTCGAGTGCTGTCATTGGAAAAGAATAGCCATCACATATCCACATACAGATCTTAAGGCAATTTAAATCTACCAAGCTTAGAGAAAAATGAAGTATCTCTTCTGCTTGGGCACTGCCCATATCAGAAAGAGTTGCTTATGGAACCCCACCAGTTCAGGCATTCCTGGTACATGATTTAGAGTCATTGTTTAGAAATTTAAAGCAATAAAGATGATTTAAAACACTTTCTGGTTAAGCAATCTTGTTGGTAAATGTAAGGCAGTTAAAATTGTACTATTCATCATAGCCCCACTATCAGAAAACATTTTCAAGTATGAGTCCTATAATATGACGTCTTTCCTTCTGAAACACAGGTGCGTTGGTTCACATGGAGGGGCGGGGTGCATGGAGAAGTCCACTCTGCATAGTTAGTATTGGCCCAACATCGTTTTTGTGCTCCTAGAGGAGCTGAGAGTACAGTGTTTGAAGGCCAAACATGTATGAGTCAAGTCCAAGGAGCCAGAAGGTAATTTTCCTTTCCAAATGTCTGAAAGCCAGAACTGAGAGAACAAGAACCAGAAGTGGGTGAGAAAAAACCCAAGAAGGACTGAGAGAAAGGCACATGCTCCAGCCCTTGTAACTGGGATGACAAGACACCCGAGTTAGAGAGAGCACAAAACCGCCAGGGAACCTTCTGAAGTCTATAAAGAAACTCTGGCACTTCATGTCTTGGGAAGTCAACTGGACGGTCATGTCTTCCCTAGGCACTCTCTCCTAATGGCTGGAATCGGGCTCCAAATATCTCACCTAAACTTACCACCGATGGTTTTAGGAATTCAAGAGTGAATTTTTTTTCACAGATATGCTTTGCATAAAATGTTCTGAAAAGTATAAATTAGGATATAGAAGTAATATGAGTCATAATACACTATAGATCCAATATAGGAATCCAGTACAGAACACTTTGTATTTGAATTTTTCTTTGCTGCCCACAGCAGAGCTGGGTACCACCGTCAGGGCCTCACGCTACATTACTCTACAGCATACTTCTCAGTAATGCAGAGAAACAGTGCTCACCCATCTGGAAAATCCACAGGCCTTGCAGAGGAATCCCTATTGCTATTCAAACCCTTATGATAATCTAATCTAGACGGATATTTTTTTCTTAATGAATGAAAATGGCTTTAAATGACTATAAACCTATGTTAAATTAGCACCCTGTTAACTTAATACAAATAGCATCTTAAGCCAAATGAAATTAAATGATCCCTAAGAAAGATTATCTTAAGACTTACCAATCTTCATCTACTTAAAGAGAATTTTTATTTTAAGTGATATATAAATATCATATAACTTATCTGATGATCAAACTTCAAGCACTCTGACCTACCAAGAACACTACTTCAAATACAGAAATTAGCTCTTAAAGGAAAAAAAAAAATCTCCAAATGGCAAATTACCATTAAAAGAAAAGGAAGGGAAGTTGTGGAAGAAAAATGTCTGTCTAATCGCACCCTGCCTAGGTAACAAGAGGCACCCCATGAGAAGAAGCAGGAGAGTTCATCCTCAGAAAACTTGGACACAAGGGTCCTAGGAGGGCAAAGTCAAGAAAGCCAAGTAAGGCAAGCAGGCTGTCAAAACCAAATATGTTTAAATTATGCAGCTTCTTCTTATCCAGAGGGTACTGTGTGAGAATCACTGACTAAAGAAGATTGTTAACAGTCAGGAAAATGGGGTTAAACAGGGGTACAGTGTGCAAAAGCCTGTACCATTGTTGTATCTAAACAGCTCTGTCAATGTGCACTCATCCTGAAACACCCAGTGGTGAGTTCTCATCCTCTTATTTGAAACCTGACTCTTTACAGGTATAAGTACATTCCTCTGAAACCCACTTTTTAAAACTTATATAACCTCCCTAGAATTAAATATGTTGTAGAACATGTATCGCTATTGCCCACCTCTGCGTTGTAGTAGAGACATTTGAATTAACTTCCAAGTACATATAAGTAGTACTAATCTTGATGAACTGTTATCAAGGTGCATTTTCTAAAAAACTGAGTAGAGATTCTGTTTCTTTACAGAGTTAGGTATATCATTTGTTGTTTGGTAGGCAGGTTGCATGTTTTGCCTATCCAAAAAAAAATTAAAATGTACGTAGGGACTTCTATTAAAACATACCTTCCACAAAACCCTTTCCTAGTTTGAAAGACTATTCCACATGGATTTATCTCCCAGATAGGCTAGGTTTTTCTACATCATTTTGGTCAACCAACAAATCTGTCAACACATTAAGTATTGCAGATTTGGAAAAGGGCTTTAACAATGGTATTCCTTTCCTGAGGTAATTCTCTTACAGTAAGTTTGCGTCATAAATAAAATCTTCATGTGTTACTTTTAATTTCTTTCCATTCTTGAGAAAAATGAAAGCTTTAGAGTGAAGGGCATGTTTGAGACCCCAGGGTTCCAAGCAACGTCCTAAGTAGGTCACAGTTCCAAGCTTTAAATTGAGCAGACAAATCTGTTCTGTTTGATTCCTCAAGATAGTAAAAGAAGACTCTTGGTTCAAAGTTTCAACTGTCCATTCTGTTGATCTTCAGAGTCTTTGTGGTCTACCCAGAATTTTCTAACACTCTATAATACACAAACAATAACTTGAACGGGGACACTTGTTTCAAAAGCTCAGTAGAGTCTTCTGCCCTGAATGCTGGTTTTTCTGTATATGTTCCATTTCTGTCTATAAGACCATCTCTACAAACACATCCCCAAACATCTCAATTGCCAATACTCTCACCATTTTCTCAATCCTGCCCTTGCAGCCTGTGTGACTCATTATGGCACAGGGGTGTGTTCATTTTGTGAGACAATTTGACTATTTCAGATATCTGTTTCATCTTTAGTTATAAAATCACTTCTAAGTATAACAACCCATTCAGCATAGACCTCAGCAATAATTATCTACCATACTTCTTGAATATTATGTGGATGACTATTTTAGTACCTAAAGTATACCTAGCTATATTTGTACTCCACTCTGACCCCCAAATGGGCCACCCAAGTGGTTGACATTTTTTACACAATTCCCTCAATAATACTTCTCAGAAGAAGTCTATGGGGCACTTTTTTTTTTTTTTTTTTTTTTGCTACAGCAAAAGGCCAACAAAGTACTTTGATCTTAAAACCCATATTTCCAAAGCTTCTACCAGTAACATCATTATAATGTCAGCAGGTCTCTTCACTCATGGACCAATGCTAAGCCTTGTCTACTTAGATAAAATATCCCAATAGAGAGAAACAGTTCTGAACTCACCACTTCTCAACATGAGGGTCAAGCACTGGGCTTTGTGCCCTGAACTCTGGATTTGGAGACCTGGTTTCACCCATAGTTTTGATCAGTCTAAGAGTCTTCATAATTTGTCAGCTGGATATCAGCTATGACTATGGGATCAAGTTGACCACTGCAAACAGCACTTTAAAGAATCAGGGCTACAGTGAAGCATGTATAAATGTCTGGTGTGAATTAGTATTTAATAAGACATGGCTATAATTGGTTATATACATTTTTTAAACAAAACAGCTATATCTCTTAAGGATTAATTTGGGAAATGCAAAGAATGACTGAGACAAAGGTCTGGTCTGGACACTATTGGCTGTTGAAATTCCAGTCTGAAAGTAAACAAAAGTCCTTCTGTTAGTTTTTGAAAGACAAAATAGCCATATGGGGGAGACAGAGAGGGTGTACTCTCCGGCAACAGAGGCCGTGGAGGCTGCTAAGTAAACAGCACACACAGATTTCGTAAAGTATATCTCCCACAGGACCCATAGCATGGCTTTCATTTTCTTCTATTTTTCCTTTCAACTCTTTCCCTCGCCTGATTTGCTCTTTCTTCCTCTATCACCAGCCCTAATCAATGCAGCAGGTCAGCTTGAAAGAATGGACAGACTCCAAGCCACATACATTTAAACCACTTTAATGCAAATATTGATCTTAGGAACAAGGACACAGAATGGGCTCCCCCCCACACACACACATACAAACACTTTTTAGTGAACATGCCTTTTTCCTAGGGCTCTGCTGCTCATGATAAAATAAATCACCATAGATCAGTATTCTACCATCTTTTATGCACAGGAATGCCAAAGTCACCCAAGAGATGGGTCCAATTCAATACCAAGTGTGCAAACCTCCGTCGCAGGTACTTTAGTAGAATATTGAGCCATATTCTCTTAATCACTTGTAGAAACGTCCTCATGTTTCCCAGGGGAGCTATTCTGGTGCACACAAAGGCACACTATCAGGGTGGGTGTGGCATCTTATATCACAGGAGTAGTTGTTCAACAGCCATGTCCACTATGAGAACGTTTATTTCCTGTGTACCCAAGATTATCAAAGCACTGTAGCAGAAAGCCACTGTCCAAGAGGCAGAATTAGCAACAGAGTCCAAGTAGGAGCTGAAATCCAAAAGGAGAGATCAAGGGCAGGAAGGAATTCTAAGGGCCACTTTGAAATTCGAAACTAAAAAGATCTGATATTCTATCTGTAGGCATTTTCAGGCTAGGGTGGGGGTTGGGAGGGGGGAGAAAGGAGAAGAAAAACTGTTTGTACAAAGAATGCTTGCTTGGCCTGTGGCCAAGAAAAGAGGCATCACAAACTGGGAGGAGTTTGAAGGCAACACAAAAGAACCTAGAGCCAGAGGACAGAGGGGGAGACAACCCAACTTAAAAGCTCCGGACCAATGCTGGTTGCTTCAAAGCCATGCTAGCTTCTTATACATGTTTGTCTCCCCCGGCGCCAAGGGTTTGCCACTGCTGTTGTTGTCTCCAGCGACTGGAAAGCAAAATAAAGCTGCACAGGCGTTCCCACCTCTACCGAGATGGCTTCAGACATGGAAATAGCCCAGCACAACCTTCACCACAAAGGAGCTTTCCTCTCTCTCTTCCTCTTGCTCCCTAAGCCGCATCTTTATGCAAAGGGGCAGATGTCATCATGACAGGGACCAGGAGATGTGTACATCGGGTGGACAGAATGTTCACTGTGGGCTTATCAGCCTAAAAGCTGCAGATAACTGGAGGTGAAGAGAGAATTGAGTGGTATGCAAAGTGGGAGGCCAGCTAGGCAGAAGGAAGCCTTTGACCTTGGAGAGGCGGAGTACTACCGGAGTGTAGGGTGGGAGTGGGGGAACGGAATGAGGAATTCCGTGCCGTAATATATTCGGGTAAAAATGGGGCTGTCATCTTGAGCTACAAGTTAGAAAGTTATTACTTTTAATATGCCACTACCTTAGGCCTATACTGTTATGTAAAAGAAAAATAACCTTGTGTGACAGTTTAACATTGATCGATGTGCCTGCCAAACGCGAAGAGATAAATAAGCAGGTGATGAATAAACACCACTTCAAGTAAAGACATTACGCCGCATGCATAAAACGGCGCCAGGCACCTAGGAGCTGTGGGTGGCCGAAGGTTGGCCATTTCATGCCCACTCAGTAAAGCAGACTTAATCGCTTCCAATATTTTCTGTTAAAAAGCACGCTTAATGAGCCAATTTCACAAGCCCAGAGAAACTGATTATTATCTCCGAGTTCCAACAGAGTTGGTTGTTTTCCAAGAGCCAGCTCTTTTTTTTTCCTTGATGGGATAAAATCCTTTTTTAAAGGAGAGAGAGAGAAAAAAGAGAGAGAGGGTTGCATAGGAGAGAGAGAGCGAGAGCAAAAGAAAAAGAGAGAGAGGTTGGAAGAGAGAGTCAAGGAGCCAGCCTGAGGGCACAGACTCCGGCTCACCAGGCAGGGGCGGCCGGTAGATGGCAGTGTTACCCTGCAGTCAGCCCCAGAGCCCAGCTAGATATGGGCAGAAAGCTGGGAGGGTAATTAAAGCTGAAAGCAGCTGCCTGAAGAGTTCACACCCTACCACAGTGCAGGCCCTTTGTCCAGTTTCTTCAGGCCCAAGCAGCTAGAAGGCAAGAGACAAAGGGACAGCCCCTAAAGGCCTCCGTCCCTCTAACAAGCAAGGTTTGAGGACTGCCTGCTAAGATTCCTTTTTCTGGGTGCAAGAGTCCTTTCTCTGGTGCCTTATTTACCCCGAGGGCTTTGCCATCATGTGTATCTAACAGGACGAAGCAGACGAGTACTGGGGGCAAAAATTCCAGAAGACAGAAATCTCTCCTTTACCCTTTTCTTCAGGAGAGTGCCCCTCTTTCCTTTCCTTTCCTTTCCTTTCCTTTCCTTTCCTTTCCTTTCCTTTCCTTTTTTTCTTTTCCTTGTTCTCCTTTTCTCTTCAATGAACTTTGCACTCTCTCCCCCCCACACACACACCATTTTTGTTTTTTTGTTTGTTTGTTTGCATAGTTTCAGTAAGAGGTCTACAAAAAAGGATAAGAGTGGGGTGGAGGGAAAGAGACAGTGCCCCCTCAGAAAGTTGGCTGCCTGTCCATCAAGGCACACTGTCAGGAAGGAGCTTTCCTTCCCTCCAGTTCCTGCCAGCTACAGTGAGATGTGTTAAAAGCCATGCAAACGTTGCTATTGTCAGCAACGGCAGTCACCCAGTTACCACTAGGAGAGAAGACCCACACAACTAGACCTCAGTGTATAATTAACATAGATACTTTTTTTTTCTTAAATGAAACAAACTGTTGTTAGGTTCTAAATTGAGATGCAAGTTCATTATTTATGAATATTCATAGAAAACTTGAACATTTTCCAAACCTGGCCTTTCATTTCTTATCAGCTAAGCAAATAATTGATGTGTATTCATTTTCTGTAAGAGAATCTTCTTGAGATGTGTGACAGAAGTATTAAATTCATGAATTTTGAGATTATTTTCCCTTCTGATGACTCAAAAGTGGAGAGAATAGGCAATAGAGCAAAAATAATTCTCAGCTCTTGTCTTTTACATCTAGTCACCTATGAGAGAAGAATAAAGTAATGCTTAACAAAGATTGGTCCATTACGGAGAAGAGTTAGAACATCTGAGGGGCATTTAGAAACTGCAGAGAAAATGCCACTTGGATTCTGTGGGAAGGAGAGTGAGCAAGGCAGAGCTGCTTGGGATAAAACAGAAATCAGAGGACCGGCCCCCAGAACTGATTTACTACAGGTGATTTGAGAAGGCACCAGCAGCAGAGAAGTCACTCAAGAGCCTCTCTGGGCAGGTGTCATCCTGGAGACAAAAGGACAAGCAAAAAACCTCAAGGAGCCTCTCTGGCCTTATTGAGTCTAACTTCTCAAGATGCCCCTCACCAAGCACAAGCGTGCAAGTGTGTGCACCTTTGCCTGCATCTTTGGGTGTTTGTTTCCTTATGCAGCTGTCATTGTAGAAAACATAGTGAGAAAATATGAATGCTTTTCTGTCATAGTCTGTTATTACAGGAGCAGCTTCTAACCAGAAAGAATAGTGCTTCTCAGGCCTTCAGTGAGCATGCCTCCCGTTTGCTCTGTCAGAAGCACAGAGTGTTACACGTTCCTCTTCTCGCCATCTTGGGCCCCCGTATAGTTTCCACATTATAAAAGTTAAAAGAAACACATAGTAAGTGGCATCTGAATGTATCATTTCAGAGAGACGAGGGTCCCAAAGAGCTCCACTGTGTTACCCCACACAGTGTTAGGCACTGTGAACAGAACCTGGGTCCACTGTCCAGGAGCTCACTGGCTACTGTCTCCAAAACAGTGAAATCAGTGATGGAGTCAAGAAAAACAGTCTCCAGAAGCTGGTTCCTTGCCCACATAGAAGGTCCTCGATGGATGCTGGAATTCAGAATTGGTTGCAGAGCCAGGGAAGAATAATTGTGTTGCCTAGGGCTGCCACAAAAGAATACTACATACCAGCTGGCTTGAAATGTCAGAAATTACCCCCTTCACCATTTTGGAAGTTTCAAGTGTGCAATGTTCAGTTCTGAGGGAAAATGCATTCCTTTCCTGTGTTCTAGCTTCCAGAGGATGCCAGCCCTGGAAAGTAACCAAGTGACATGTCAGGTGTGGTAGGTAATTCACAAGATGGTGGCAGTAATCACTGTACTGTGTTAACCAAATGTTAATTTGCAAGCCTTAAATAGATATAACTTGTAAAATGCCTATTTATTAAAAGGAGATGTTTTGCAATTCAATCCAGCCCTGAGGTCACTAGGAGCAAGAATGTTGGAGGATACAGCATCCCAAGAACTTCAGATGGCGCCTCCCAGTCACTAAGACTCGAGGGAAGCGTGGATTCGAGGGAAATGATGAGGTCAAAAGGACTCCGTGTGACTTTCAATTTTGAGCTGGTGAAGAGGGTTTTAAAAATAGATAGGCTTAAGTAGATAAGTGTTTAAAAACAAAACAAACTCTATGACCATGCCAGGAGGATAGATGCTGAGAAGACCTGAACCAGAGGCAGATTACTATATAAAAATGAGAGCAGGAGGCCACCAAAGCAGTGTCAGGGCTTCTGAGAACAAAGTGCACTTCTACCTTTCAAAGGTAATGACTTATGATCCACAGTATTTCAGGTGTGAGGGAGAAGAAACCATGGATTGTTGAATGGTGAACTTGTCAAAAGCTGCCAAGACTCCAAGATTTCTGGCCTGAATAAAGAGGTTGATCATACCATCCTTAAGCAAGATTAGACTTTCATATCCCAAAAGTAGCAGACTTGAATGCAGTGGATACTAGTCCGTTTGTATGTATAAGGAGGTAGTCAAGAAGAAGACAGGGAGGAAGATGAGGGGAAGGGATGGAGGTGAGGTTGAGGAGGAAGGAGAGACTTTGAATATGCATGAAATAAGTAGGAGCACAAATACAGCTGTAACTAAGCGACCTCTAATTAGATTGTGGAGGCGTTCTTAGAGAAGGCCAGAGGAAGCACAGAGGAGCAGGGCTAAGAGAAAGAAGAATGCATCCGGTTGAAAGGGCTGAGGAGAATTCAGAGTATGTCTGGCACATGTAAGTAAGGAGGGCTTTAGACACCTGTGTGAGGTACCAGGGACCTGATGCCTGACTACAAAGGGCCAAGAGCAAACAGCAGAGGTGAATATTGGAGAAAAAAATTAGAAAAGCAAATAGTGGCAGCACTGAAGAAAGATCTGTCATTTCTGTTTGTTATAACAAGAGGGAAACAAGCATCCCTGTGTGTGGATACAGAGAAGGATGCACAGAACCAAGATGCATCTAAGAGAAGATCTAAGAGAAGGAAGAGCCTGAACAGCCTTTAGTTTTCTCACTGGATCCAATGCAGGGCAGGCTGACCCTCTCTCTGAGTTGTTGATGGCTGGGTGAATTTGTGATGTCAAGTCACTTTGACCTTAACTATTTGCATTGTATTGCTGGTTCCTCAACCTACGGATCTTAATACTTGCATGTAATTAATATGGTACAAAAGCAAAAAAAAATCACTTTGAAAACCAGTTTATAAAGATGTAAACAGAAGCCAGGCAGTGGTAACACATATTTTTAATCCCTGGGAGGCAAAGTCGGGCAGATCTCTGAGTTCTGGGGCAACCTGGCCTACAGAGTGAATTCCAGGACAGCCAGGGCTACACAGAGAAACCCTGACTCAAACAAACAAGCAAACAACAAAATCTCCACACATATTCCTAAGGTCTTAAGAATGAGGTGGGTATTGATTTTATTAATTGACTTCACATGATCTGCAGTTGCTAGAATGGCACATGCTCACCCTTCTCTGGCCCCTGTTCAGGTTCCAAGCGACCAATCTCTATGTCTTCCAACTGGCTTTGACACAGGAAGCATCTCTTGCAGGATTAAACTAAAAGACCATATGAAAATTTTTACTTCCTCGGTGTAGAAACCAGGACCTGTTTTCCAAACCTCACCATAGATGCATAGGCTCCGAACTTTTATCACAAAGCCTTCAGGAGAGGCATGAACAGGCATCTCTCTCTTTCTCTGGGGTAAATGAGTGTATTTCTTTGATGCATCCTTGAAACATCAGCATACAAAGGCCCAAGACTCACTATAAGGGCTCTCTCTCTCTCTCTCTCTCTCTCTCTCTCTCTCACACACACAGACACACACACACACACACACACACACACACACACACACACACACACAAAGGTCTGGGAATCAAATCTGATTCGTTGTAGAATTTATCAAGAGCAGTACTTCCACTCTCAACAGAACTTTTTATTAAAAAACAAACCTCAAAAACTATTGAAACAAAGGTTCTCTTTCTCATTTGTGAACAACCCACTCACCCTCTCCTGCTTCTATGAACGCCCAGGGTGTCTGCCACACCTACAACTACTTACATTGTTTCTCAGGTGATCAGGAAAACGACTGCAGAAAAAACCTTCCTCTACCATAAATGAAAAACTCCATATTTTTTACATACCAGAAAAACAAACTGCACCATTAAACGAAATAAGACCAAAGTAATTCACAAAGAGAAAAGAAGTATCAGCTTTATCTTTTTTCTACATTAAAAAAGAAAAAAAAAGAAAAGAAAAGAAAAGAAAAGAAAAGAAAAGAAAAGAAATTCCTATTGCCAGCCGTTAATGACAAAGTAGAGAGTTTTCACCAAAATACCAGAGGCAACAGCATTATGCTGGCCTGTCACCTACTCGTATCCACTCCTGACTCTTCTCCCGTGTGTCTCACCCAGGTCAGAGACCTGGATAATACGCTAAACTGCTTCAGAAAGACTGTGTACTTTTGTTGTAACACAGACAAATTTATGTCTCACATCTGAGGTTGAAACTAGGAGGCAAATAAAACCATAAAGGTAACAGACTCACCAACTGCTCAGATATGGTAAAGGACAGACAGCTGTATGTTCCATGGCTAATTATCCATCAGCCTTAGAGGTTCTCTACATGAGCTAGGCAACCTCTGCTTCTTCTGTATTTGGGAAACAATGCTAACGGATGTAATTCGGAGAGAATTGGAAAGTAACTTGAGAGTGGCCACAGAACGTTTTGCATTTAAAAAATGCAAAAACATACAATGGATTTGACACTTGTGTTTCTCAAATTGAGACATCTACTTGAGATATGGAAAGATGAGGGATATAAATTCTCGTATAATATAAGAAACAATGGCTCATGATTTTTTAATCCTTAAAGTGAGCAGATGGCACTTTCACAAGTTTTTATACAATTATTAGGCTAAGAACAAGTGAATTGATTGGTCAAGAGATTCCTCTTTATGCTGTGATAAAAACTGTAATAAAAGGGCAATCTATGTTAAGGGTCATGATAATCAAGATAATATCTTGGCTAATATATTTTAGAAATAAAGCCAATAGCACTTTAAATGTGACGCTACACTCTCTTACGTGCAAGCTCTGGATCTTTGTCTCAGAAATACATTGTTATTAACTACCATGAGATCTACATTCAATGAGTTCTAAAATAGTCTAGATTAAAATATATTAATATTTTATTGAATTACTATATATATATGCACATGTGATGTGTGTGTGCGCATATATATATATATATATATATATATATATATATATAGAGAGAGAGAGAGAGAGAGAGAGAGAGAGAGAGAGAGATGGGGGAGAATGTATATGTGTATATGTGAGTGTTGTGTCTCAGAGGGTAGGAAGAATGGTTCCGTATGATTTGTTCCTGCTTCTATTTCTTGTTCGTTTTTTAAGCCAACGGTTAGCAGACACCAGCCCCTGGTAACTGTGGAAGAGTGCCATGCACTACACAATGTATTTTGAAGTCTATTTTTTTGAAAAAAAAAAGATTTTAACAAATTTGTATCCTGTTACATGATTGGTGCTCAGTCAAAGCTCACAGGAAGGAAATGAATGTACCAACCATGTACCAACCACAGAGGACCATCTTGGTCATTCACATGCTGGTCTTCAGGTACACTCTTTCTCCTTGTCTGGCAGTCAACTAACCCTACCTGTCATCTAGTGTATTCTAGCATATTCTACTGTGTATTGACATATTCCTTGCTGAGGAGGAGCAGCAGGAAGGGGTGGAGTAGAACAGGGGGAAGAGAGGAGGAAAGGAAAGCCATGGAAACCAAGTCAACTAGTGGTCATCAGAACAGGAGCATCAGAGGATGAGTGGCCGCTTCATTTAGAGTTTAATTTTTCTGCCTCTTTAATATGAAGTGAGAACACAGTAGGTGATCTTTATTCACATCACATGCCATCTCCTATGTTCAAAAGACGTACCCACCAGGGAAAGTCACAAGCCAAGGCACACCCACCAGCGCATTATTTAAAAGCAACGCTGAAAATTTAGAGTCTCTTATCACTTCATGTTCTTTTCTTTTCTTCTTCTTCTTAAATAAAGACTTAAGTTTCAAAATTCATTCACAAAATGAGAATATTTTTGCACCGGGTAGCAGATCAAAATGATACAGTATTTGTCTTCTACTTTCATAATATCGTATCATCAAAATGTACATACTTTGACCCTGGAGAAAACAAAAATCAAAATAACCTTCATAGAGGGTGGAGAATAGTGGTTATCCACGTGTGGGCGTGGTTCATCTGGGGATTAAACAACTCTTTCACAGGGGTCACCTACGATCATTGGAAAGCACAGAGATTGACATTACAATTCATAACAGGAGCAAAATTACAGTTATGAAGTAGTAATAAAGAATCATTTTTTGGTTGGGAGTCATCACAATGTGAGGAAATATCTTAAAGGGTTGCAGCGCTAGGGTGAGAACCACTGGTCTAAAAGAAGTCAGTACCTGTATCTTGATTTTCAGCTGAAGCACATACATGTACAAGGACTTAGCTCCTGCATCTCACCTAGAAAAATAGACATGTAAGTACAGCTAGAATGCTATTCTGGGGGCTGCAAAGATCATGTGTACACCTCCATCCAGATGCGGAAATGCCAGCCTCCTCCTCCTTGACATTTATTTATTAAAAGCAAATGTAAACATGGGCTGTTTAGCTTGCTATTTCCTAAATAAGACATGAATAACTAAATTAATTTTTTTGGCTTTGCTCTACTGAGTTAATAATAATTGACTATCTTATAATATATAACTAAAAAGTAGCGTGTGCCCTTTTGCATTTAAAAATTTGCATTGTTTTCATGATTTATGAGTAAAAGCTTTCTACCATAGTCATTATTTCCATCATTTTATGTTATTTCCATCATTATAAATCTCATAGCAAAGTGAATAGAAACTGACTGTAGAAATTTTTAAAATATATGAAAAAAATCACAAAGGAGAAAATTAAAGTCCCCCGTAATCCTCTAACTTATGATAGTTGCCACTAATTTGCGGGACTCTCGTTTTACTGCGTACGTGTGACTGGGTTCTCCACTCCTGCCTTGTTGCCTCTTTATGAATGTTCGTTTCTTATGAACATCTTGGATTCCCAAATTGTAAACTTTGTTCACAGCATGAAGATAAACGTAAGGGTTGTACTTTACCTCACAGACACATTATAAATTACTAGTATAAGGTCATTTATTAAATATGTGGGTTTGCCAGTTTTAGTCAATAAAATAAAGAACAATGTATCCTTAACCCAGCATCAACTATTTGCAACCTGTGGTAGAAACTGATTGTTTTATACCATTAGTCTTACTCCTAGGCTACTGAGAAGAAAATCTACTCAGGATTTTATTTGTACACTTTTCACTGCACATCATTAAAAAATAAGAAAAATGGTGAATAAGACTGCAAAGCCACTATCTACCACAAAATATTACCATCCTTTCACGTCATCAGATACACAAGCATTGTTTGAAAATCAATCTCTACTCTCCTGACTGTAAAAGTGAGCAACTAAATAGTGTCCATACATCCCACACATGAGCAGCCTCCTCTGTAGCTCTCCTTATCTCCCTCACTTTACCATTTATTTGTTGTTGGAATGAAAGTATGGTATTCCCCATGTCCTAAAAGGTGCTGGTTACGTCCTCACCAATAACACTTACAAAACTCCTCTGTTGACTGGATTTCTGGCACATAGGTTCTTAGAGCTAGACATTGGTTCAGATTTAGGTTTAGTGCTTTGTCAAGAGTGTTTCTTAGGGATTGTATACTCTCCTCAACGATACATGTTGGGTTGTGTGCTTTGTGTTTATTTTTCTCCTGACACCAGCCACCACTGTGAATGCCTTTGACCTATTACTGCTATGCAGAGTGGCCACAGAACAGCTTTACTCACATCAAAGCAAAAGTAGATGAAATGTGATGATTGAATATTTGTGCACAGTTAAGTGCCTACATTAAATCTACAGAAAATTCTTAAAAACAAATATTTAAAATAAAATGAGCTTACATTTGCAAGTTTAAATTATAGTGTGTGCATGTGCTGTGTGTGAGTGTGTGGGTGTGAATGTGTGTGTATATGTGTATGGCATGAGTGCCTGTATGTATATGTGTGTATCCTGAATCACCTTAATGAAAACTGTATCAACTATACCCAATATTGGGATTATTGTTTTATATATTTCTGTTAATAGATTAGTAACTAACACAAAATACACTGTGACAGTTTTGGGGTTTTGACAGTATTTTTTATCAATAAGATGAAGCATGCTCTCCTTAATTAAAATTTTTTTTCATGAATTGTCATATTTGTTCATTTTTCTGCTAGGTCTCTATCATCATGTAGTGAAGCATTGTAGAAACTTGATTTCTCATGATGAAGCCCACTGTAAAACACAAGGATTTCACAAACTAAAAGCTCTCATCACTCTCTCTACTAACAGCCTAGAATTGTGGTCATAGTGAAAGATCCCCATAGGAGACCCTCACTCAAATCCAGATTAGCGTGCACCCAAAGACACACGAGAGACCTGCTTGATACAATAGCATAAGGTAGTTTAATGCAAGGGCCCTTGGGTCGAAACCCGTCCCACGCAGGAGACAAGGGATTTCGACCCCCAACCCCAGAGGATTGGGCTATTTATGGGTAGGGGTAAGGAAAGGCGGGAAAGTTTGGCACAGTTACACACAATTGGTTATTTCAAATATCAGCAACTTGCAGAGGAGGCTACGTGTGAGCTGGCAGGATGACTAGTTATTTTGACCGTGAAACCCCGGACCTCCCAGAAAGGGAGGGAGAGAGAAGTAAACACTAGACGGCACATTACTCACTTGGGCTAGTTTGGACTTGTCTGGGGCATGCCTTTTTATTTTTCTTTTGGTCACCTTGCCCCTGGAGGGGGCATGTCTGTTTTAAGCTGTTTTCAAATTTTATTTTCACAATAGTCCTGCTCAAACATGGTAATACATTATCAGGCGTGTCAGACATGATTGCCATAGAACTCACAGTGGTGATCTGATATACTTGGCAAATGGTCACTCTAAATGTATCTTGTCTTATAGGCAAGACAAGGCCATTAACTTTCCAATAACATTATGATTAAGAAATATAAAATTATACTAAATACTGTGTCCATAAAATGTATAAAAATCATACATTCACCTGTAAGTCTGGGCACTGGAAATTTTGTTTTCCCTTAAAAGAATAAAAAGCAATAAGTATTATTACACTACACTTAAAAGGGCAATATGAACACTATCCTTGTTGCATGACACATGAGGGAGGTTCACTCTTAGTATTTAACAGTCATACACCAGGCAAGCTTGCTGCCATCACAGCACTTGGGAGGTGGAGGCAGGAGAATCAAGAGTTCAGAGTCACCCATGGTATGTAGTAAGCTTGAGAACCGGCTGGGCTATGGGAGTCTTTGTCATACAAAACTGTTTTTGAAGAGTCTTGTATCTAAGCATGCCACATGCCTTAAACAAGCTCTGCTGGGAGAACGTGCACTGGAAAATCCATCCCTTTCAGTCTAACTTTTAGATTATCTTCATCTGAAAGGGGGATTACAAATAATAATTTGTTGGTTAAAAGTCCAACCCAAAATATAAAGTATAAAAATTACTAATATTAGTAGGAGAGACACAATGTTAAATCCATACATGTGATTACATCATACTTAGAATTGAACAACATTGCAAAATAGTGCAATCAGATCTTTGTCACGTTAGTGTCTCTATATAAGTATTATCATGAAAACAAAATTCCTATTCAAATTGATTGGCTTCCTGGTGGCTTAACTCAGTGGTTTTGGAATTTTTAGTAAATATAATACAAAATGAAAATTTTAGTTATAAAAAGTAGTAAAGGAAAAAATGATGGATAGAAAATAAACAGGTAAGAATGAAAAACTTGCTAAAATATCTTCATTTTAGAAAATAATGTATTTTCCAATTATAATGATAATGATCACAGTACAGTGCTTGCTTCAGTCTAACAAGTGCAGAACCGTCTGCTCAGCTAAACTCCACAAGGGATGGTTAGATAATCCCCCTACAACACTTAAATAAAAACTTAATATTTTTGTTAGTTTCTATAACCATTTCAATATTTACAAACTGAGCATGTCAGCCACATTCTAAACTATTCCAAAAATGGAAGACAAAGATTAACACTGGAAACCCCAGACCTTCCTCGGGGATTGCCATTTTTATGCATGCCTTGTTAAATAAATTAGGGAAGTGTGGCTGGGTATACCTGATCTTGGGCAAAATCTTCGTAAGTGCTGCAGGAGTGTGGGCATAACTGTCCTCTCTGGTAGATCTGCTATAAAGAGTCAATGAGGCGACGCTTGCCAGCACCTTGGCACAGTGGCTGATGTGGAGAGCTCAGAGGACCTCCATCCCTTCTGAATCTTGATCACCATTCCCACAGAACCAAGAGATGCATCTAGGGAATTGTTCTTTGAAGTAGTTTTCCATAAAAATATCTGACCTGTAGAAAGTCCTGCTCATGTGGCAAAACTAACAAACAAACAAACAAACAAAATAAAACTGCCCAAATACGTTCAACTTATACTGAGTCTTTGAGAGACCAGTCAGGGATGCCAGTGCTCACTGGAAACATTTCTATTTTTTATTTTCCCAATTTTGACTTAACTGTGGTGGGACAAGGCCTGCAGCTCACAGGCATGGCAGTATCCCTCATCTCTACAGTTTGCATAAATACCTCTCAAGTTATTGTGTATTTCTTGCGCAACCCAATACCTTTTGGGGAAATTCTTAAATCACACTAACAACTTCTTGCATTTGATGTTTTCATGTCTAGAATGTATATTTTTATCTTAACGACTGTGCAAGGAAGAAAAAAAAGCACACTTGTAAATAAATGTTAGCCATATGGAAAAGACAATGGGTCTAGTAATTAAAACTGAAAAGGTAAAGAACTATACAGTAATTAGAATACTGATTAATCAGCTGATAATTTTATCTTGATTAATGCTGCTGGTTTCCCTTCTTATTGACCTAGGAAAGGTGGGTTTAGACCAATTAAATATAAATTATTCTCCTTTTTAAACATTCTGGGCAGCTTCCAGTATTCTAAGTCTTTCTCCACTTAAAGAGTACCATTAAAATGCTTTTACTAAATTGGGCAGCTCAACAAAAGATGGAATTAGGTTTAAGTTCCAAGCAAACGGTTGCTTTTATCTAAGGCAAAATTATACAAAACTGGTTTATTTTCTACTATGCAGAGTATTAACAATTGAGTGAATTGCTATTAAAAGGGAGATGGCTCTGATTACATTTAGAGCAACAACAAGTAGATCTATGTTCTACTGAACCTATCAGTGAAGAACTGTGTACAGCATTGTGTGTAGGTCCCCACACCACGGACCTTCAGGTCATTGTATTAACAGAACAAATCACCTAGAGTAGAGTCCAATAAACAAAGAAAGAAATATTGAAGATCCAAAAAGTCTCCAAGTTAATGCATATCCAGAGAGCCCACTATTTTAAAGCATGGACCTTTTTAAAATAGCCAGAACTAAGCATGTTTTATTTAGGAATACAAATGTACATACACATATATGCATGTATTATTAATGTATTGATGAAAAAAGAGACCGGGAGCAAGGGAAGGTATATAGGAGAGTATAAAGGGATGAAAGGAAAAAGGGTAATGATGTAATTATATTATACTCTCAAAAAGAGAACAAAATGCCAAAATAATAGCCAGAAGATAGTAGACGAGAATTATTCTGTAGAAAAAAAGTAAAATTAAGCTGAGGACCCAGGTCAGGTGATAACATGGTAGACTGGCATCCACAAAGACCTAGGTTCAATTCCACTATATAACACTATATAAACCTGTTACACTGGCATGCTGCTATGATCCAGCATTTAGCAGATAGTGACAATAGAATCAGAAATTCAAGGTCATCCTCAGCTAGATAGCAAGGTTGAGAAATGAGACCAAATCTCAAAAGAAAAGAAAGAGAAAGGTGAGGAAAGATCGGAGGGAACCCTTGAGAGCTGGACAGGAGGGAAAGAGGAGAGGAGCAGAGGAGGAGAGGAGCAGAGGAGAGGAGGAGAGAGGAGAGGAGGATAGCTGATTAAGATGGTGGCTTTTAAGTAAAATTATCTCTAACATCATGCACTAGACAATGCTGTAACCTGTAGTTTGCCAGACCTTACCCTCATCTTCTCATGCAGTATCCCATCTCAATCCCTAGGAGCCCCCTGATAAATTACACTGTGAAAATCAACACCGTCTCCTTTCCTGGCTGATCATCCTCTGGATGTTTGGTACCATGGTCTCTAAGCTCAGTTAATGCTCTGTAATGCACTGTATGGATGAATGTCTATACAGGCCACTTTCAGAGAAGAAAATGCCACAGCAAGACTTTATGAAGTGAATCTTAGAAAATCTTCTTTTTGATGAGAGAAGGCCACAGAAAGCTCATGATGATGCTTAAATACAAACAGTACCCACAAGAACCCAGATGTCCCACAGCAGAAGAATGGATACAGATAACGTGGCTCATTTACACAATAGAATACCACTCAGCTATTAAGAATGAGGATATTATAAGTTTTTCAGAAAAATGGATGGAACTAGAAAATATCATCCTGAGTGAGGTAACTCAAAACCAAAAGGACATGTATGGTATGTACTCACTAATAAGTGGATATTAGCCAAAAAAGTACAGAATACCCAGGACACAATCCACAAAACTCAAGAATGTTAAAAAGTCAAAGGACCCAAGTGAAGCTGCTTCAGTCTCACTTAGGAGGGAAAAGAAAGCAGTCACATTGGGCAGAAAGGTCCTGGGTGGGAGAGGTGACAGGGAGGGGAAGGGAGAGAACATGATCAGGTATGGGGCAGGGAACAGGACTGAAGTCCAGAGGTTCAGGAGAAAGGATGGAAACAGGCATCCTTAGGAGGTAGGAGGTATTGGAACTCTCTAGAATTTACTGGAGACCTGGGAGGTGAATGACTCAGAACTCAAAGGGAGGGACCTGGAATGAAGTGCTCTACAGTGGGGAGGGGATGTGTGTAGAGTCTGCCTCCAGTGGAGGGACAGGACATCAAGTGGAGGGATAGGGCTGCCATCCCAGTCAAAAGCTCTGACCCTGAATTGTTCCTGTCTGAAGGAACTGAAGGACAAAATGAAGAAGAGCATGAGAGAAAGGAGGTTCAGTGACAGGCCCAAAGTGGGATCCAGCTCAAGGGGAGGCCCTAGAGCCTGACACTGTTACTGATGCTGTAGTGTGCTTGCAGTCAGGCACCTAATATGGCTGCCCTCCAAGTGGCCCATCAAGCAGCTGAGTCAGATGCAGATACTAACCCCCAACCAATAAATGGAAGCTGGGGACCTCTTGGTTGAATTGGGGAAAGGGTGGAAGAAGCTGAGGGGGAGTGCAGCCCCGTGGGAAGACTAGCAGTCTCAACTGACCTGGACCCATGGGATCTCTCAGAGAAAGAGCCACCAACCAGGCAGCACACACCAGCTGATATGAAGCCCCTGACATATATACAGCAGAGGACAAGTCTGGCCTCAGTGAGAGAAGATGCACCTAACCCTCGAGAGAGACTTGAGGCCCCAGAGAGTGGGGGAGGTCTGATGAGGTAGGGGTAGGGGTATGGGGACATCCTCTTGGAGATGTACTTGGGGTACGGGGGAGGAAGTATAGGATGGGGAGCGGTTGGGAAGAGAGACAGACCAGGAGAAGGATGAAAACTGGAATTTTAAAAAGAATTAAATAATGAAAAATAATAATAATTAAAAAAAGAATCATCTAACAGAAAATGTTAGCCTCATCTAACAGAGAAACGAGGCCCTCCATGGACTCTGATAAACACTTACTACACTACTAACTGTCAAACAGCTCAGTGATTTGGGGTCAGTTTTAACCTCACTACACAGATGAGGACTGAACCATAGAATGGTACAGAAGAAACTACTGTGCAGGTTTAATCAGAAGTGAATTCCAGGACTCAGACTCAACTGTTCCAACTGAGCTTTGGCTGTTTGGATTTCAGCAACATGACACAGTATGAGAAAGAAAACTCTGACTTCCCCATTTTATAACTATGTGTGTGGTCAGTGGGTCCATCTTCTAGGATAGTGGTGACTTGAACAACAAGGACCATGGAATGCTTGAGAACACATTGTTGCCTCTAAGTACATATAAGGCAAACTGGTACCCAGTGAGATTGCAGACACTTCATAACTGTTGTGAGATAACAAATAAATTATTGTATAATTTAAAGGAAATGTCCACTCAATTAGATCTATTAAATCTCTACAGCCTCTTGCCAATCCCTTTAACAAGTGGCTGCACCTGATACCAGCATTCATTCATTCATGCATTCATTCATTCACTCATTCATTCCCATGAGGCTGTCTTCTGGAAGATTAGCCGTGGCAATGTATTGTCTATGTTATTCTGGCCCTGTTGGTGCCCAGAGAAAATGCTGAAAATAATGCCTAAGTAAAACCAGCAACACTCATTCATGAGGTTATTTCTGAAAATGTGAGGACTATTTCATAACTTGACATAGTTAAATAGGATTTCAGCTCCAACGGTTAATAAGAACAGTGCTTTCTAGTGTCGGGCAGTACATCTAGCAAATGCTTACCATGTACTTTGTGGTTAGCAACCTAATCCCTGGGAGTTACAGCAAACTGTTGTTCCTGTTTGACAGATGACAAAACCAGGGCTCAAAGAAATGAAGTGATTAGCCTAAGGATATTCAATAAGAAGTAATTCGAAAAGTGAGCATTTACATAGTGGTAGAAAAACATAAATACATAAATAAATAAATAAATAAATAAATCCTAGTATAAACAAATATATGTACGATTATATGATAAAAATCATATATGCAAAGTTGTTTGTTCTACAAATACTCTGTCTATAAGAGAGGCTTCATAAGATGAATGGTCCTTTATCTGCCCTAGATAATTGAGTAAACACTCACATGAAGTTGAAAGGGGCCACAACACAGCTGTGGCATTGCAAACAACACAAGAGGTTGGTCCATGAAAATATCTGGTACACTGAGCCAGCTGTTTGCTGAGAGAGACGGAAGCGTGGGGTGGATGCAGGTGTAACGGTGAATGGCAGGCAGGACCGGACGGTGGGGGAAGCAAGATCACAATAGAAGTGTGCACTTGGCTTCATTGGAAATGTAGAGAAAAACAGGAGACTTGAATTTTGTATTACATGATTAATATGATAGAAAATTAACTTTGTCACTAGAATGAAGAAGAGGTTGGTAAGGTAAAGCTCATTTGCCTATGTCTCCTGGTGTGTGCAGGATCAGATGACAAAGCAACATGGCAGAAGAGGAGCCTGGAAAAGTAGGTTAGGTCAGGGCACTACAGTGTCTTCATTAATAAAAATAATCAGATAATAATCCTTTTATTTTGTAATAACAATAAGTTAAATCAATAATAATCACTTATAACATAGAACTTTAGGACTTACTTTATAGACAAGCTTTATAGCACTTATAAAACCGTTAGTTACCAGTGCTGATTAGAGTTTTGTTTACTTTTGTTTAGTTTGGTTTGGTTTGGTTAACTTGACAGCTATGGTCATTTGGGAAGAGGGAACCGGAGTTGAGAGTTGGAAAAAAATACCTCAATTAGATTGGACTTTGCAAGTTTGTGGGGCATTTTTTTAAATTAATGATGTGGTGCAGTCCAGTGTAGGTAGTATGTTCCAGGCCTACTGTTCCAAGAAGTATAAGAAAGCAGGCTTAACAGGCTATGGAGGACAGTCAGCAAGCAGCACTTTTCTGTGGCTTCTGTTTCAGTTCCTGCCTTGAGTTCCTGCCGTGACCTCCTGCCCTGACCTCCCTTCAGTGATGGACAGTCAGATGAAGGACATGCTAGAAGTGGAGTTACTAAAAAGCATTTCCTAATACTAATTAAGTATATGCCTTTGTTTCTTCTCGAGTAAGTACACAGACTACACCCAATGAACATTTAAGTGAAAATTTTAAAAAGTGATTAAAATTTATTATTCCCACATTTGAACCACCCACATAATGCCACCCTCACAGAACCCCACATTCGAAGGTGACCATCCATCCTGAATTTAGTCCACAATATCCCTCTACCTTGTTCATCCAAGACAATATATAGTTTTATCTTTACATGCTATATTTTGCTTTCTAGAAAGAATAATGTTAAACACAATCTATGTTTTGTCTATTTCATTTAGTATTATCTTCATAAGACTTGGCTGTGATCGGGAATGGAGTCATGGATGCCGACTGCTGTGTGATAATGCACTTCATGAATACACTGAAGCTCATTCACCCATCCTACTGACAGAGGGCATTTGAGGGCATTTGAGGTGCCTTGCTTTTTCTGCTATTATAAGCAAGGTATACATTCTTTTACATGTCCAACTTCTGTCAATCCCACATATTATAAATCATGTGTGTGCATGTGTAGGTACATATATGCTTACATGTGCATCCATGTATGTGCAAGTATGTAGAGGCCAAGAAGAATATTCTTGAGTAGCCTTCCATTTGTGTTTTTGAAATACATTTTTTTACTGGAATATAGAAGTTGTTGATCAGGCCAGTAAGCCCCAGGAATTTTGATGTCTCTGCCTGCACTGTACCAGAAAAACGAACTCAGGCTACCAACCTGGCTTTAGTGGGGCATTGAGGATTGAATTTAAGTCTTTCTGCTTGAGCAATGAGTTCTTGCTGACTGCTTCATCTCCCCAGCAACATGTGGTGGGCTTTTCCCTGGCAACTGTGGGTGTATTGCCATCATTTTAATCTCTATTTTCTTGGTCATAATGAAATCAGAAATATTTTTGCCTGCCTTGCATGCATTCTCTGAGAGTGTAAATTCCATTTTTCTTTTGCCCTTATTTGTGCTTTGCACACAAATCTGTGCAATATTATTGTATGCTATAGATTCTAATTCTTTTCTGTACATTTATGTGATAAATAATTCTTCTGCTATGCTATTTTAACTATCTATCAACTGTAAGACGCTGTTAATTTTGAGACATTAGATTTGCTTTCATGCATTGCTGAGCTTGTGTTCTCATTAGTAAACCCATTTTACCAAAGATGTAGCCACATCTGCCTGTACTGTTTATCAGAAGGCTAGGAATTTCATCCTGATGTAGGTTTTTAGAACAGAGAACTTTGTGTGACACAGGAGGGAGGTGAGAGGACCCATGTCTCTCTTAAACAAGAGTTGCCTGAACATTGATTTTGCAATTATTGATTTACCTCAATGACCTATAAACCCAACAATCTTAAAGAAAGTGTTCCTCTAGTGGGCCTCTCTTATCCTAGTGTCTATTATTCTAAAACTGGGCAAATTATATATACCTGAATTGCCATAACTCACAATTAGAATTGATATGTGTGTGGCCTATGCTCTATCTGTGCTTTTTTTGGGGACTTCTGGACTTTTCTTCTACTTTCCCACATACATTTTGGAGTCACCTTATCCAGTTCTCAGTAAACCTTCTGCTGGCCTCACACTGTCAGCGCATCTGTTGGAAGGGTCTTTGAGAGAGCACAAAGTTCAGTGACTAGATGATTTCTCTCAGAGCATCCCTTCCCCTTGCTCTTCCCTCTTCCTTTGGGGTCTATTTCTCATCCTTATACATCCTCCTGATACATAATACCACCTGCTGCATTAGAAAGGCACATGGGCTTCCTAAAACTAGCTCCTTAATACTGTTTTTGTGAATCACAAGCCACAACTAAAACCCCTTTCTTTATAAATTACCCAGTCTTGGGAATTCTGCTGTAGCGATAAAAAGAAACAACAAAAGCACACACACACACACACACACACACACACACACACTTCCAGAAAAAATGTCATTTGTGAGCATTATTCTAGATTTTTATTCTCTGAAACTAGATTTATATTATATAGTCAGTGTTTCCTTAAGGCTTTTTTTCAATATACATCAACTTTCCAGTGAAATTATTCCTGTTTTTTTTTAAAAGACCCATTTTATAATTCCCTATGGCAGAACATTGTCCATGGCAATATTTTTTATAATTGGGTATTATATTTACATTTCAGATTTTACCCCACTTCCCCCTCCCCACCCTCATATTCCCCCACATACTCTGTGCTCATTTTTCATGGGACCAAGGACCTCCTCTCCCACCTATGCCCGACAAGGCCATCCTCCCCTACATATACAGCTGGAGTCATAGGTCCCTCCCTATGTGCTCCCAGGCTGGTGGTTTAGACCCTGGGGAGTTCTGGTTGGTTGGTATTGTTGCTTTCCTTATGTGGTCACAAGGACACATGCTCCACTATGTTCATAGCAGCCTTATTTATAATAGCCAGAAGCTAGAAAGAACCAAGATGTCCATGGCAATCTTAAACCATAGAAAATAGGGTTTTTTTGTCTGTAAGATTCTGAATAGACAATTACCTTGTATATTTAGGTACAAGTTTACACTGTCTTATACCTTAATATTTCTGTATCAGAACGTTACATTAACCATCAATTTCAGAAATCTCTCACCATATCTCTAGGTACTATGTCTTCCATATTCTTTTTGCCTTCTGAGACTCCAGTGAAAATCCTGTGGCTCTTTCCTACTGTCCGTTTTCTTTCACACTGCATCTTTTTTGGTAGTTCTGTCTGAATTCTAGGTTCTGTCCCTACGTTTCAGTTCCCTCACACACGGTTGATATCTATATTCTTTGCTATTTAACTTATCCTTTAAAACTTTGACAGTTGTTATACTGTCAGTTGCATTTTGTTCCAAATTTGATCATTTAGTAGCCCTTGGGCAGGTATTTCTATCATTTTAATTCTTTACCATATTCAGTGGCTTTAGGTTTATAAAAGTACATTTTATGTAGTCGTCACTAAGTTAGTATTGTATGTTTCTTCTACTGGTTCTCCTTCATGGTGATTTATTTCTTGTTTGTATGTGTTAACTAAAAGTTTTCTTATACAACCTACTTCCTGAATAACTATATAGTGAACCCCTTAAGGGATGAGTGGAAAATATCATTGAAAAATAAATTCTTGGAAACAGAAGTGCCATTACAGAAAGATGCAGGCCTGTTCGCTGTGCTGCCAGAAGGTTGTACAAGGCTGTCCCAGGATCACTTTTTTTGAAGGCACTAAGGAAGCAGCCAGCATGCGTCGTTTATAACCTGCTTCTAATGGGACACACAATTAGTACAAAGGCTGTCATTGCTTGGCCCTACAGGGCTACAGGCAATGGCTTTGTGATTGGCTGACCTACAGCTGCCGTCATGGCTGCCACCTGAAAGGTGTATGATGTACTACACACTTCCACATACATTCTGCTTTCAGCTGAGGTGTACGCATCTGGACTGTATTGAGTTCCCTCAGGAAGTAGCCTTCCCAAAGTCACAAACAATGTCATTTGGAAGCACTCTTCACCAGGTAAGTTAGGGAGATGGGAGAAGCTGCACTGAAGGGTCACATAGAAGCAGCCACCTCTTACCAATGAAAATCAAAGAAAAGAGATGGTGTCTCTGGTACACAAAATGGCCCTCCACCAGATGAGACTGCAGAGCTGAGAGAAAGATAGTGCTAAATAGCTCACTCATTAAATTAACCAGTAAAGGTCCTGACAGACATGACTCATGATCAGTTCAGCCCAGAAAGTCAGTACAGAAGCAAAGGAATAAAGATAGTACTGACACACGCAAGGATTAGATGAGGAGAGGAAAGTAACCCAGGTGAAGACCTAAATGTCAAAGGTGACAACACACACACACACACACACACACACACACACACACACACACACCAACAAAAAAAACTTTTGGAACAAACACAAAAGGAAAAAGATCTTAATTTTCTCATGGTAGAAGAAAATTTCTTAAGCAGGCCCTAATCTAATGAAAAATGTATCATTACTGTACTCTGTGGAGTTCCAACAAAAGTTAGGAAAGTGAAAAATGAGCCCGGTCAGAAAATGTCACCCACAAATAACAAACAGCGAAGACTACAGAAACTATTCACCAACTGTTACACACCAGAGTAGTACAACCCAAGTAAACAGCAGAAAAATATTAGACCAGCCATTGCAGAGAGGCATAGAGCTGAGAGACACAGCTCTCAGTGGTAGGACATTTACTTCACAAGCTCATGGCTTCAGCAAAGGAGGAAGGGAGAAGAAAGAAAAAAATGGTATTTGGTTTCACTATTAGATTACAATAATATTTACAAAAGTGGTAGCAATGGCAGTATACTACAATGTGAAATGTGGATATGGAGAGTAACCCCCTGCCACCCGGTGGGACAAGTACAGCATGCGTTTGGCATTGTTTAGGACACGTAAAGACTTACAAAGGCTGCATATCGACAACGTGATCTCACGGAAGACGCTGCAGAACTGTGGCGCATGTGTACAAAAGACTGCTAGTCACCTGCCAGTAAGAGTAGAACACATTAGCCGGGTGGTGGTGGCACACGCCTTTAATCCCAGCACTTGGGAGGCAGAGGCAGGTGGATTTCTGAGTTCGAGGCCAGCCTGGTCTACAGAGTGAGTTTCAGGACAGCTAGGGCTACACACAGAAACCCTGTCTCGAAAACCAAAAAAAAAAAAAAAAAAGAGAGAGAGAGAGAGAACACATTAACTAACAAATTCATAAATAGCAGAGCCCACTGCAAAGGGAGGAAACAAACCATAGTATTTTCATTGAGAAATGACACCAAAGAATATATTTTAACATATTGCTCGAAGACAGACAAACCTTAAGGATTTATATACCTATACTAAAGCTCTAATGAAAGCAGGAAACGACCACAGTTACCAGAAGAACACAATTCCATGCATGTGTGATTGTGGGTGGGTACCTCACAGGTTTCACCAGTAAAGACTAGGCTGTTTCTTCATCTGCACATCCCTTGCACTGGGTTTGTTGATCTGTCTTGTAGGAAAGCACAGATCTAACATAATCTGAACTATGCTTAGTATACAGTCATTGTTCAGTAAAACTAACAATTGCACGTGTAGGGTGTTGCTTATCTGACAGTCCTGCCAACTGCAGGATGAGATAGAAGGATCACAAGTTAAAGTCCAGCCTGGACTGCACAACATAATAAATAAATTTATAATAATTATGTTACCAATGACATAAAATAACACAGTTTGTGTTTGTGGGGTGAATTTTCCTACTTGCTTGTCATTTGTTGCACAGAGACTCGCTGTCCACTCCAATGAAGTAAGGGAGGGGAAAGAAGCCACAAACCAATGCCCTCTCTGTTTACCACCAAACTCTTCTGCACAGACTCGCATGCTTGTGGAAGCTTATTACTATTTTATTCTAAGCATGAAAAGGTGGTCCTTCATCATGCACAGGCCTCCTCAAAGGTGTCTCATTTTGTGCAGGTGAGAGATTTGCTTCAAGGCCTATGCTCCTTACCAATCTGTTAAAGACATTACAACCAGTTGTTTGACATGGCTATACTTGTAGACAAAAAGCATCTTTGGAGTCCAAATATAATTTCTACCTGTTCTCACATTCTTTTTATTTTTGAAGTTTGAGAAAACCAAAATTCCTTGCTAATCTTCAGTGCCTAAGTTATGTTTCATCTTTAAACATATTTCAGTATTTTACTAGAAATACAGTTCAGACCATCTGTTTCAGCTACAGAAGGGAACTCAAGATTCTCTTCTCTTTCTATTGGTTTATCTGGTATTGCTAGATGTGTGATTCAGTACTCAGTTCTTCAGCACCATCTCTCCACCCAAGGGAATGCAGAGGTCAGATAGAAAACACCTTCAGCTTTTCGTTTCTAAAGTCTCAGTTTCAGTTATAAGACCGGACTTTTAGTACAAAAGCAACCACAGATAATACTCAAGTTGATAAATGTGGCTGCTTTCTCACCAAATAAAAACTAACTTTATTAAAATAAACGAAGAGAGAACAAGCCAGACTTAGCTTGGGAGTGTAGCTCTAACCTGCCCCAATCCAATAATAGTCTTTCTATCGGATCAAATTAAGGAGCTAACAGAATTTCAATATGAAGGAAGTATTTTATGAATACATAAAACTAATGACCCTCATATAGTGTTTTAGAAAAGGAAGGACAAGAGAATAAATACACACTTGATCTGAATAAATAGTAGTGACCTCCCATGAACATGGGAAACATTCTTTCAGAGTATGGCCTTACCATGAGCCTTAGGAGGCCGACTCTGAACACATACGGTAAATCTCCAGTCTTCCTAGTATCTTAGGAAAGTCAGAGGAACATGCAACATATCTACTTTTGCTGGACGATTCTTGGAGCTCACAATACAGGAAACTAACAAGTAATATTTCACAGATTAGGTAAGTTTTACCCTATGACTTATATAATATCAGGCTTACTATTTTTTTTTTTCAAAAAAAAACCCAAATATATTGGATTTGAAGAACTATAAGTTATATTACTTGGAATTGGTTATAATAAATACCATTGAATTGGGCAACACCAAAGTGGCTCTCAAACAGTAAAACTGAGACTACAAACATTACGCAGCTTGAAAATTAGTCTAATACTTCATAAAACAGGGTCTTACAAGTGTCAATAATGATGGTTTTAGGAGATGAGTCATGTCAGAGAATTGGGCTTTAAAAGTTTGTCATGAAGCTATCATAGGTTTTAAAAATGGTTTTATTATAAATTATAAAATCTAGGAGAAGAATCTAAGCTTATAACCCTTATTTCACTGTAATATCAAAATCATAAATAATAACTTTAGGAGTTCCTCTTATCATTATATGACAAATGGCTCACATGGCAGCTTCAAGGAGGGAGGACCCATCTGTATGAGGATCCAGTCCATTGGGACAGAAAAGACTAGCAACAAGAACATGAAGCAGTCGCACACATCGTGTCTGCAGGCAGATAGCACACAGTGAGAAATGCAGCTGCTCCAGTCACCATGCCCTTTATATTCATCCTGTGATTCCAGCTCACAGAATGGTGCTACCCACATTCAGGCTCACATTCGGGAGGATCATCTCTCTTCACTCGACTTTCTGTGGACAGATTTTCATAGACATGTCCAGAGGTATATTTCATAGGTGGTTCTAAATTCTGTCAACTTTACAATGAAGATTAATCAACACAGACTGAGCTTTTGCCAACTTAACAACCAAATTTATCACTTTAAACCATGCATTCCATCCTGGTCATCAAAGTCTCCTGTTCATACTTTTTCACACATGTTCAAAGCTCAAACAAGACAAGAACACAAAAGGGTTCAGATTACTTTTGTAGTAGACATACCATTCTATTCTAATATAGTAACACTCAAATGTATTTCAATAGAGACTAATATATTTTTAACAAATATGTATTTCTGAGTCTGACCCTATAAAATGAGCAGAAATGGGGTTAAACCATTTTTGGTGAAGTCCAGTCTGTAAGATAAACACTACCCCAAATGAAGCCCTCTGCTTCTCTCACCATGGTATTCCAGCAGGGACTACAGCTGAAGGAAAAACCACAAAGCCAACATGATGCATGTAATCACTCCAGTTATTGTAGATGCCATTAACTTTCAAATCTGGAGAGTCTTACCTTCATAATAACAGTCTTTCTTCATATTCTCCTTGATCCCAGTACAACAATCAAAAACTAACAAGGAAATAAATAACAACAAAACCAGAGTAACAAAAGAAAAGCTTGCCATTATTCGCTATAACTTTTGTATAACATGGAACTTTATAAAGAAATGAAGAGCTAAAGAAAGGATGAATCTGGGACTGCTTAGACAAGGATTAATGAAGACTGGACAGTTGTGGGAAATGCTACTGAACAAAAAACTAAGAATAAAACAGGGAACACTTTGGAGACAAGAGACTGCTTTCCTTCCAGTATCTAGTTGTGGGGAACAATGCTGTGCGGGGCTTGTGACTTGCTTCTGGGAAATGTCAGATAGTCTTTCCTATATTGGTCATTTTCAAAATTCCTTCAGCTCAAAATACTCAATATGGTAAGTTATCATGTCAGAGAATAGTATTCCATGAAACTCTGCGACAGCACTGATGACCTCAGAACTGGAGGCGAGGTGTGGGCTGAGGCCCAAGAACATTATCACAGGTCACCTGTTTCTCAGGAAGCAATCTTCATGGATCTCATTTAGACCTACTGGTTATCACAGGCAGACTTCATATGATACTCAGAAAAAATGGTTAACTTTTTCACTCTATTGTAACTTGAATATCATACATTTAACCTGCTGCTTTATATCCAGATAACTGGAAATGTCAGGAAATGATTCTTTTCACCATTGCTATCCAGAGAGGAGGCAACCAGCCAGCACAGTAGTTTATCCTGGAGGCTTAACCAAAATGTAGAATCTTGGGTCCTAGTCAAAACTTAGGGATTCAAAAATCTGCATCATTGAAAGGAATCCAGGTGGCTAGAACACAGTGCTCTGGGCTGGACAGCACTGATATGTGTACACTTTTCAGCACAAACACATGGAATCGATAATATACTCATTTCTATAGAGTGGAACTGAAAGAACTGTGCAGCTTACATATAGCATGGTATTTGCAAATCTCACCTTCAAATGGGGATCCCCTTTCAATCTACAGCAGTGATTATGGGTCTTAAGCTTATTTGTTGAATGCTCACTGTGCAAGCTCCCTTTTGCCCTTAGTCCCCTAGAGAATTTCTCACATCAGTACAGACAGGCTGTTCCTCTAAAGTCAGTTCAGTAGCTTCTACAGTAATCTAGCCTTCTAAGGAGTAACGGACAGAGCAAATTTCCTTCTCAAACACTAAGATAAGCTACTGAACTCTTAGATTATACTCAAGCAGAAAAATGCATTCCTATGAACACAGGAATTTAACATTAAAAATAGTTATGGCTAAGTAGTTATGGCTACCTTTCATAGAATCCTGACAGACTACAAGCTCTTCAACCAGGCTAATCTAAATACTTGAGAGGAAGTCACTGGGAAGTCACATCTATAATAGCTTTCCACAGAATTCAGTTTAATTAAAAACCAGGTGGTCCTGAGATTTCCTCTAAGGCTTTGTGTTCAAAATTCCCATTGATCATGCTTTCTATAATGAAAGACTCAAACTATAAACCTGAAGGAAAATGGGGTAGATGAATTAAAATATTCTCTCCTTCTGCTTAATATAATCTTGATATCCATTAAGGGTTTATAATCATGACACTGAAATTGGAATCCATCAAGGAAATACTTGATAGATTTACTAATTAATCTAAAAAAGTGTCTTTGTACAAAACCCTACATAATTCAAAGGCCCATTTAAATAAATAACTTTTATAAATAAATAATGAAACGATTACTACATCAAGAGAAAAATGAGAGGAAACAATCAGGAATTTCTCAAAGGAAAACAAAATGGACAAGAAGTAGAGAAAAACATTGTCATCATTTGGGTAATGAAAAATAAAACGAGTGTGCTGGTAATGTATGTAGTTCAGCTGGTTTAGTGATCCCCTAGTACAGATAGTGTTTTGTGTGCAGCCTCATCTCCTGATAAGCTAGGTGGTATAAAACATTTCTGAAATATCAGTACTATGGAGACAGGAGAAAGAGAATCAGAAGGTCACATAGAGCTTTAGCTATAAGGTAAGGCCTGCCTGGAATGTGTAATATGCTGTCGATAAATAAATAAATAAGCCTTCTCCATCTCCCATAAAGAAAAATAGCAACAATCGTCTTCACTAACGTGAAATGTAACTATGTTTTCCAGTGTTTGTAAACACTTGAAAACTGATACTGGGATACGGTGTGCAGCTCAGGCTAGCCTAGAATTTCCTATGTAGCTGAGGATGGATAAAACTCCTGATCCTCCTGCCTCCACCTCCTAAGCACTGAGATTACAAGAAATGCCTCTCCCCCCTCCCCCGCCGCCCCCGACATTTGTGCCTCCAGGAATAGAACATGGATAGCCACACCACGACATGGGAACAGATTAAACATATATTTAATGGGGAAAACTATAAAAATATATTATGTTTTTTTTAAAAAAATATAATGAAAGGGTATATAACTAAATGGGTGGAGAATAAGAGAAAATTTGGTAAACATAAAGATGTATTATAAAAACTAGAAGGATAGTCACCAAAATACCAGTATACTTAATTACTTAGATGTTTACAGAGACAGACTTGTTATGATAAAGCACTTTAAATGCTAGATTATTTTATTTATATTTGCTTATTTATTTGGTGTGCATGTGTGAGGTACTTCCCAAAGCTATGACATTTGTGATATATTTACTAATTTGATAACTTAAAATTTATCTTGGTACATGATACACAGAGAATCAAAACAAAATTCAATCTTATTTGTTTCTGATACTCATGAACAAATTTTCTTTAAGCACCTTTTTAAATAGTCCATAACTTTACCATTAACTTAGTATACCAACTTAATGAATTTTATATTTTTTAATATGGCTTGATATCCCTTCTTTTTATTGTTTCATTAGTTATCACAGACAATGAAACATCTTTCTGTCTCCATTCCAGCTTCACGGCTGACACCTCTAACATAAGAGAAAGTATATGGATGCATTTAGCTTAAGTTTTAGGTAATATAAAATCCCACAGAAATGAATGAATTCATGAGCTTTTAAACTTAATTTCGATGAGGAGGGGACAGCAGAAAAGTGTGACTAAACATAGGGCCAGATCTGATTATAAGGAATAATGAGAGACAGAACAGAAATTAGGTCCTGTATCTGAGTCTTCATGTTTTCAAAGCAGGCACCTCTGCAAAGAGGGTCTTTTGGAAAGTCAGAATGTTCTTTAAGGGCCCGCTCCAGGAGACACAAGCACGTACCATGCTTGGGTTAGTGGGTCCTAAACTCCAGGAATACTTTTCTATTACCAGTGGGTCATTTGCATTGGATCATTCTGAGAGATTTATATTGGATTAAAATTCCATATTAAAGTTAACATATGTCTTCTATTAAATCGGATACATTCTCTGACACATGAGAAGTTCCAGGACATTTACATCTCATTGGAGAAATCTGTCTCAGAGCACAGAAAAATGTTGTCATATTTATTATATAGTCGCCACATGTATTTTCTTCTTAATGTTATATAAACATATTGTGTTTTTCTTATTGTAACTTAAATGGGATAGCTTTATAAAGAGTTAGACAACTGTAAAGCAATCCGGACAGAGAAGCTGTTCTCAATCATTTTTAAGATCAATTCTGATAAAAAATTAAAGAACAATAAAAACTTTGTAATAACAATTATTAAGTGATCTTTGTATCTTGCAAAAGATTAAGGTACAGAGAATGTTCTGAAAAACAGCCACATTCAGTAGAAAAGGTCAACAAAGAGTTTTTCATGGATGTTTTTTCTCTTGGAATAAGAAACAATTTCAAAGTAAAGTTTTAAATTCATTTTACAAAAAAAAAAAAAAATTAGAAGGCACGTGTGTTTAAATTCCCACAGGGAGACTTAAACAAAATTGAAGGATACCACAGTGTCCTTGTTTATAAAAGACCACACCTAAAGAGTACAGTGTATTAAAAAGTACATTTTCTGGACCATGCATGAGAGAGAATGCACCCCTGACTAGGGAGCAGAATAGTGGGCAGAAGGCCTGCAGGCATCCCTCTGTGAAGAATGAATGAAAAGGGGAGTTGGAGGCTTAATCCCCTTGGATTTGCCCCTACTGCATAACAGATGTGGAGATTCCTATGATGCAAATTGCCAGGGAGGATTAAGGCTGGACTAAGGGCACAGCCCTTGGAGATGAGTGCAATGCCAGGATTCCTCAGGGATTAGATGGGAAAATAAAAACTAGGAATGACCCCTGGATACTAAGATACTGACATCAGGAAAAACACATAATATACATCTCTAGAAAATACAATTTGGTTTTCTAGAATTAAGAAAAGAAAGCAGTGGAAAGGTGTGGGCATTTGGTCACTTGATTTGTACACTTAGTGATGACTCAAGAACAAGTGTTTGAAATAACTCCATCAACCTGAAACCAATATATAAAAGCATCTGAAAGGATGAAGTCTAGGTCTGAGGAAAACTTGAGTTAGGGTATACGATGACTAATTTGCTCAGAAACAAAACAAAACCAAACATCCAAACAACAGCAAAACAACTTAAAAGAAATGATTAGTGAAATTTCCTGTCAACATCTTTCAAAAGAAATTTTTTTCATGAGACATTTTTTATTCCAATTTTAATATCATAGAATAATAATCCATTGATTATTACTGCAGTAAATTTTGAATTTTATCTGATATTGACTTTCATTATCATTTTCATTATCATTTTTTTCTCTCAAGAAATAGGCAAGATTCTAATCTCTCACTTTTGACAGAATTTCAAAGGTAAAATAAGATTTACCAGTCAAATTTAATAGAAATAGAAAAAATTATGTACTTGCAGATTCTAAAAGATTACCCAAAATATTTACTGTTTCCTAACTTTATCATTCAGTCTTTTGTGCCAAATATCCCTGATGTCTGAAAAAGGGTCTCCCACTGAACAGGAAAACTTCTATTATCTAAAGATAAGCATGGTAAGCATCCTGTCTCACACTACAGAAACCTGACAATACTCAGAAGTCAGTACAGAATTCATATTTGTCCTCTAACACAAAATAACTTATACAAGAATTAATATGTACTAATATTGTCAAAGCACCCGGTCGGTCACCTTTTCCTTTTCTTTCTATTTTAAATAAAAGCTGACTTTTTAGTTAAGGTTCCATTAGAAAGAGAGCTTTTGGGAGCAGGTATGTAACTAATTAGTGTTTAGTTTGCTGTATGAAAGCTTTGATTACAGGAGAAAAGAAAAAAGCTCTGACTAACCAGGTTGTTTTGCTGAAGTAGCAACTGAGCCATGGTGAACCTGGCATATATTCAAATGAAGCACACACTGGTGGTGGCCATTGTCATTTACACTCTTTGAAAGGCTGACAAAGTGACTACGTGCCTTTTTAACATCTATGGAACAAAGACAGAGATCTAAGAACACTTGCTGCTTTTTATTAAAAAAAGAAGAAGAAAAAGAAGAAAATGTTTAAATCACCAATTTTAACCAACGTTAAGTAGGTACTGAGTTAAATAAAAGTGGCTTCTTTAATATACAATGCCACACTATTCTCTACACTATCTAATGAGAAAGAAAGAATAAAAAAACCACTTTACAAAATGACAAAGATGGATTTATAGTGACTCTGTAGTGGCTGAATGTCTGTGAAAATGTTTGGAAAAGACTTGTTCTTGAAATATCAGATCGCTAACTGTTGAATATGAGAACTAATTTGCAATTTTTATTGTTGATAGATATCAGTAAAACCAGGCTCTCAAGATAACTCTATTGTTTTTCAAATATATTATTTATTTCTCAAAAATGAAGAAATCATTTATCTCTAAGTTACTATATGTTTACCAAGCACTCAAAGAAACAAAAATGGGTGATAAAAAGTCTATAAACTTTAAAAGAATAAAGTTATAAAAAAATTAACATGAAGAAATAAAAGGAGAGTTTAAACTAATAGATGAAGCAGTTACAGAAAGCTGGGAAGGTCAGAAACAAGTGATTCTAATGAAAACTCATCTTAAAAAGAAATATATACTTACTTTACTATGGCTAAAATTAAAAAGACTCACCACACCAAGTGTTGGTGAAGACAGTGAATATTTTATATATTGATAGCTGATTCATATGATTGATAGTAGAAATGCAAAACAACAAAGGCACTGTGGAAAACAGTTTAATAGCAGTTCACAAAATTCAAAATCTGTATATCATAAACCTCAGTCATGGCGTGACTAGATATGTATCCAAGAGAAGTTCAGCCTTATAAAAGTTATATACACAGATATAGATGCACTTCATCAAACCTGAAACGTGCTAAAGAAGTTGTTTAGCAATATCTAAACATACTGTGGTATGTCCATACACAGAAATGCTAACCATCAATAGGAAGAGTTTCTATACAGATGCAACAGCAGAGATGAAATTCATAATTGTTGCTATACATGAAAAAGGCTAATCACGAAAGAGCATATGTTGTAAAATCTCACTGATAGATGTCTTTTTACAATTTTACAGCTAGTATAAAATGAAAATCAGTGGTTGTCATGACATTGGGTTTGTGTGGTATGTGTCTGTGTGTGTGCATGTGTTATGTGTCTATAGACACACATGTGCACAGGAAAAAGATGAAACAGAAAAGTTTTAGGAGTACAAAGGAATGGAATATCAATAATGTGTGGGCAAATCCCATAGCAAAAAAATGAATCAAATCAATGTTTATGTAACTACAAATAGATAGATGATAGATAGATAGATAGATAGATAGATAGATATAGTTATGTAGAGAAATATGTAGATATAGATATACATGCATATGTACGTAGACATAGACATTGCTATAAGGAGTTATAAAATTATGTGGCTCTATGTAACAGAGGACTCTTCCCAGTTTGGAGCTCAGTAATTGAAGTACTTATGTTTTTAACCACAGGAAACAAATTATGAATTCAATCATGATAGGATATCTGAAAAAAACCTGACAGAGGTAGAAAAAGTCAACACAGGAAATTCGGGAAATAAAAAGAACTAGCAAGCCAATGGGTGAAATTACTAGCACTGTAATAATCTCCACATCGAAGAGTTTGATATAAGAAGCACATCAAGTGTAGGCTTCCATTTCAAACTAACATTAAGTTTTAATTAAGTGAAGTGGAAACAGAAAATATGAATGAGTGCATGAATAAGATCTCAGTAACTATTCAGGAAATATAAAACAATTTTTTAGCACAAAGCAGTACAGAGCAAAAGCCTTACCAGCCACAGCCTGATGGATCAAGTTTTCTCCCAAGTTTCTTACTGTGGAAGATATACAAGTTATCAGTGTTTACTCATCTTCTTTATTAAATTACTTGTGCTTAACCAAACACGTAATAAAATAAGGATACCTCTTACTCAAACATGTGTTCACTTACACTCAAGCAAATTTTTTTGACAACTAATACGAAGATTTTAAAGTATTCTCTTCAAATTTCACAAAGCAGTGATGTACATCCAGTGACCATTACATATGCTGAGAGGTAAGAAAATACATGAATTGATAGTAAAAGTGTACAAAACAATAGACAAATATACTTGTGCACTTACACATAGGTGTATGTGCTTGTGTACCTCTGTTTATATGTATGTGTGTGCACACATGCACACATTCACACATGCATACCAAATGTCTTCTCTCCTTGGGTTATAGTGTTTTCAACAGAGTTTCAAACCAAACGCTATGGATCTAAATGTATAACAATTAATTTTATAGATTCCCAAGGATGTTTGTTTTTAATATCTAATAATTTACAAGAACAGATTATTGATTCATTACATCGACAATCTGTAGAAACTTAGGTCTTAATAAATTAATATTCATAGTGGCAACAAGAAACAAAAAATAAGTTTGGTTAAAAATAGAACTGTAAGATTAAGCATTACCAATGGAAAAATAGTAGAGGGGTCAAATAGTACATTTAAACAAGTTAATAACAAAAGATTGGAATTGAAAATAGATCTAACTGGCAAGATGGTTCTGATGAATAAGGATGTATAATGCCAAGCCTGATGATAATTTCAATTCCTAGATCCCATATGGTGGAAGGAGAGAACCAGCTTCTGCAAGATGTCTTCTAGTCTCAATGCATACACACACACACACACACACACACACACACACACACACACACCTATGCATGGAAATAAGTAAATAAACAATTATTTTAAAAAGAAAATGGGACTATAATGTTTAAAGAAAAATCCTTACCAAATTTCTGTTCCTCCAAAATCAGAAATTTTCAGCTAATGAAGAGAAATAACTTCAAGTCAGCTATTTGCAAGAAAGCCGAGTCCAAAGGCTAAGTGATCTGAAGAAATGGGAAATAAATGTTTTAATCATTCAAACTTTTATAAGTTTTACAAGTTGCATATTCTCCTCCAAAAGAAACAGAGCACCCATTTAAGTTATTTATTAGAATAAAATCTGGTTCATCTCTATGGGAATTAAGTTTTGATTGTATAGATTGAATAGCTCATCCATGGAAGCTGCACCTGGAAATGAAGGAAGAGTAGATACTCAATGCAAACAAATGAGGCACAGGGCCAGACACCATGATCCTGGAAGGATCGATGCTAATACATTTGAGTATCAGAAGAAGCACTCTTATAGAAACTTATTTTCTAGCAATGAAAAATTATTGAGGAGACATATAAATAAATACTTTTAAGCCCTTGGGAAGAGCCACCATTTCTTATTTTAAAGAGTTATCATGAGCAAAATGGAATATCCTACTTCAAAAAAAGAAAATCTGATGACAGACCCATCAAGCCAGTCAGCTCTGTCACCGAAGTCAGCAGAAGGAGAGACATACAGACAACAGGAGATAGCTTACTTCATCAACTCTGGAGCAAAGGCGTGTTCATCCGGGCGAGGACCTACTGAAAGTTATGTGTCCCCAAGGCCACAAACAATTAGTAGTTCATGGCTCCTTCCCAAATTTCATTTAATCTTCACATCTACACAGGGACTTCTCCAATCAAGACATTTCTAGAACCATTATCTACAAGGTCTCCAGCATCCACCGTCTACTCTCATGCCCAGGAATCCAGGAAAAACTCAGCTCCTTCTCTCTCATGTTAAAGTGGGGGCTTCCCTACAGCCCCCAAGCATTTCACAGTACAGTCCAAAGGTTGACAGTGATGTTTGCAATGGCGTCTACATTTCTCCCTAATTCTGTTTGAAATCGGAGAGGAAAAATAATAGGAAGAAAATTACAATCTGTACACCCACGAGTCCCCAACCTCTACCTCACATGTGTGTTCTACCTAAACATTCATTAAGGTTGCTAATGCAGCAGCAGGCATCCTCAGCCTTCTCCTAAAAGCAACAAGGAGAGTGCCCTCTTTCAAAATTATTCTGTGCTGTTCTGTGGCCACGGTGGCATTTTTCACAGTTGGGCTTATTCTCCACATTGTTGTATCCAGTCAAAGCCACTCAAGAGTTCCTACGGTCCCAGCAGCACTAAAAATACATAACAGCCTCCTTACAATAATGACTGTGAATCACAGCATTCCTCGGCTGACATAAGTAGTTAAAATAGTTGAAAAAAAAAGTTAAATAAAACTTTTTTAAAAGTTCAAGTGAAAAAATATATGAAAAGGGGGTTGAAAAGGACTCCCCTACCGTCTAACAATATTAAAGTCTGTCTCAAATTTACAAACGTCCTCAGGAACATCAAATGCCGCAGCTTCAAACACACGCGCCAGCTTCAAGCCCGACAGCTTCAAACGCCGCAGCTTCAAACACGCGCCGCAGCTTCAAACGCGCCGGCTTCAAACAGCCTTGGGCAGCCATCTTGCACACGCTCCAAGGAGCACAACCTCAGGGCCCTTAGGCGGCCACCCCATCCCGGAGGCCACACAAAGGCTTTGTTGGGGGAAAAAATGGGAAGAAGAAGGGGGGAGACAGAAAAAGAAGAAATATCATTTGCAGACGTTAAATTAGCCCGTAGAGGGAGCTCCTAGAGCCCTATAATTTCCCAGTAATTGGAATATCCTGTAATTTAAAATGTAGCCCCATCATTTGTTAGAGAGAGCGTCCAGGGGTCACAGGGAGCAAGGCTCGCTTCTTACCGCTCTCTGCATGCCTAGAAAATGCACTTCCATTCAGATCCCCTTGACCGTGTGTTTTGTTATCGCAACAAAAAGATGATGATTCTTGGCTACATGTTCTCCAAAAACCAGCCCAGAAATTAAAGTGGCTCATCTATGTGTGCCGTTCGGGTGAATCCAACTGAATAAAGACCATGATAAGAATAAAGTTCCAACAATTAGAATTGTCATGGCAATAACCTACATGTCCCCCACTCACGGCGGCTCTCGTTTCAGAAGCCTTGCTCTCTTTCAACCTTGACTAGATACAAGCTCATGGCTCTCCATCTCTCTCACTGTACAGTCCTCAGACCAGGAACGCGGCAATAAGGCTCCAGACAAAAGGATAAAGCCAGAAAATGGAATGATACAATAGCAGAGAGCCTTTTCAAAAATAAAACACAAGAGAAACAAAATTCCAAATTCTGTGGAAAGGAAGATTGACGAGCAAGCACACTTAGACATAAAGGAAGCATCCAAATGTGCAGTGGGGGTCTATTATCTGCTCTTCTGAAGCACATGTTGAAAGAAAACTATACTTTACATTTATGTAATTCTTAAATATTTAGAAACTCCAAAAGTGAAATGGTTTCCAAATATGTGTTAACCTATAAAGTGATGCTATTCTGTCTTAAATGCATATCCAAAATGGCATGAACAAATTTCTAGTAGCTGGGACTTAATCAATAATTTAACATGTGTGAATTTTATTCTCCTTAGGATAATCCACCAGGTGCCAAGAAAAACCTATCTAGTCAGAAACGTGTCTACGTAGTTTAAATTATTAAATGATACACTTGTAAGTTGTTGCTGAATCTCTGCAATATACCTGCTTGTTTGGGAGCCATGACTATCTTTTGTATGGGACTTAAATATATGTCATACAATTTTTAGAACAAAAATTATGTTACTACTGCAGATTTTGTATCAAAGAATGCAAAAGAGCACCACACACACACACACACACACACACACACACACACACACATTTACTTTGTAGGGAAGCATTCCCCAGAGAGAACTCAATATCAAACTCATATTCACCGCAGCTAAGAAAACAATCTTACATGATAATCTTAAAAACTGTTCATTTATCTGTATTTGCCTCCCTACTGAGCTGTGTTCTCATGACTTCAAGTTCTTCATGCCTTAGAAATATTTCATTTCAGATGTGGCTGATAGCCACGGTCCTGACATGTATCCCCCCATTTAAAACTTAACAAGAAAAGAAAATGTCAAAAACCTCATAGATACAATTCATACAGAATAACTCCACACAGGCTCAGGGCTTTCTTTGCATCTAAAGCTAGATCCTATTATGATACTAACCTTAATTTATCCAGGAATTGATCCAACAAGAACGTCACGATGACCATATGGATGACAGCAGATGACATCGAACTCCGTTTACTTGCTTGCTGTGGATACATATTCTATTACCGAACTTGCTGTATGTAAAGCAGGAAAACCGAAGAGTTTGTCAGAAGACAGTACTCTTCATCCTTAGCCTGCCATAGAGTTGATAAAAAATGCCACTCAATTACAGGAAGGAAAAAATAAGAGAATATTTATTGGACTTTAGGCAATGACCATGCTTCCTATAGGAGATAGAAGATAGCAGTCTATGGATACTCATTACCCTTTCTTTCATAGACACAGAAAAAATAAGCTGTTTGAGTTTTAGTGTTTTTAACCATAGGGTTAAAGAAGAAGTAGAGCTACAGTTGTCTGAATGGCTTCAACCCAGGTGACATGGTCACTCACCACCGTTACACGCTTTCCATCACATTATTGAGTGACAGTTAATCAGGATCTATGTCTGATGGCTATGGTATTTTTGTTTGCAGTCTTTTACAAACTCGGTTTTCCTGTCACCGATACTGGTGACTCTGAACATGCTATTTGATACCCCAATGGCCTGCTAAGACCATTACTCTGGTTAGGATTGGTGCAGCAGTTTCAACCTGCGCACGGTAATCCCTTTAGCAAACTGCTATCTCCAAAAACATTTACATTATGATTCACAACAGTAGCAAAATTACAGTTATGAAGTAACAACAAAAATAATCATGTGATTGGTGGGGTCACCACAACATCAGGAGCTGTAAGGTTGCAGCATCTGTAAAGACTGGATTAGAGAAACATAATCTATAGGTAGATGGATCTGTTTCCATGGGAATGTCCATGGGTGTCTCTGTTCTTGTTATCTGGCTTGCTCTAGTCAAATCTGTGAGGTTTCAATTTGTAGTTTGTTCAGCTGTGAATAAAAACGTGCTCCCAGGAAGAGTTGAAATGATTGTCACCCAGAACTCCTATAGTAACTTTGACTAGAGACTAACGGAAGTGAAATTAAAATTTCTGCTCATCCAATTTCTCTTATTTTAGATAAGAGAATCTGAAGAATCTAAATCAAACATTAACAATGAGGCAAAAAAAAGTCAATTCAAATATATTTTATTATCAATAATTACGACATAATATGATTATTCCTGTATGTGATATAGGAAACTGTTGACTAAAGACATAAAGACATGATGGAGATTAACAGAAACCCATTGGTTACAGCTCTCCACAGCTGGAATTCGTACTAATATCTTTTCCTCACATAAACATTATACGTTTTTGTGTTTGGAATTTTTTCTTAGGCAAATAGAAATAAATAATAATACTTAAATGTGTAGACAAAGATCCCCTTACTCTGTATAAAAGGTAGCAATGATTTCTACAACTGGCAAGACAGTGGTCCCCCAAACTACTTTTCACCAAAATGTAAATCAATTACATACTTAAAATGAAGAATAGGAGGAACTCTTTAAAACACAGATGGTCTTTCACTGTGTGGAAGAGTTCAACATGAATACGTGATATTAGGCCATTTTCCTTCCTTTTAAATGTTACTTAGCCTTGAAAACCTAGCACAGCCACATAATCATTCAAAACTCTGCTTTGAGAATAAAAAGGACACTAGTAATAATTAATGCCATAAAATCTGTCTAAACCAGAAGATCTGTTTAAAAACCAGGCTGCACGGGTGCCCTTAGACAGGAGCATTTGTGTCAGTGCCCTTCTTGAGGTGTAGCCATTGAAAAGGAATGCTTTTGGGAACTTCATTCTTTTTGTGCTACTCTCTGGAAACTGATATCTGTTGACAAACTACTACTAAGGATGCATGGTAACAAGTGCGGATGTCAATGGGTTGAGGACTGGAGCTGAAAGAGCTCTGTCTGAGCTGCTAGGCTACAACTATCTGTAAACACTCTGAGACTGCTTAGCTCCCCTGAAAACAAATTATAAAGTATAATGGAAACTCAAACATTTGAGCATAGCGTATGATGTTATAACTTCTTGACCATAAATCAAAAAGGATTTTACTGTCCTCTAAAAATGATTCTTTAGCTAGAAAGATGGCCCATCGGGCCAAGTACCACTAAGTCTGAGGAAGTGGGTTCCAGTTCTCAGACCCACATGGCAGAATGAGAGAGGTCAGTTATCTTTTGACCTTCACATTCATGTTATGCATATACACACAAATAAATAAATACAAATATACATTTAAACATGCTTCTTTCTGTATGTGCGTTATATAAATAAACTCATTTACACATACATACAAATAGGCAAGCATACGTATGCATTCAATTGAGAGAAATGCATTTTGTTGCCACTTAGGAGTTGAAACACACTTTTTTAGCTTAACCGTTTTTGGAACATCTGTGAGATGCAACTACAAAATGGAAATTGCTTAACAAACTATGCGTTAAGAGAGCCTCGCTTTTCTTTCTCTTTGTCAACAGAAAAATAAGATAAATTTTCCATCAGTCTCAGTAGAAGCCAGAGGGATTGAGTACTCCATATATAGTCACACCTACATTTCTCCAAATAGCCCCCAAGACATGGCATTCACTCTAAGAGTTCAATAATTTCCTCAAGCTGTACACCTGAAAAATATGCCTCCTGTCTAGTGTTCATAATTTGGCAGACAATCACATGTGTTCACAGCCCATATCTTTGAAACAATTATTCTCTTGTGTATGCAAATACACTGGGTTTGCAACATGTTTATACAAGAGAGTGGGCAAGAATGTTTCTTATTTGAGCATCTGCAGGTTTCCACAGGAGATCTGCATAAAACAATAAATATATTTCTCTATGAATTTATTTTTAAATGGGAATTATACATATTTTAAAACTTTCTCCAAGAGTTAAAGAAACTCATCTTGCTAACATTTTTTTTTAACCAGAAAAGCATATAAAATAAACAAGATTAGTATATTAATCTGATTCATGGGTTAGATCTCTGCATGTTCTAAAGAAAAAAAAATCTGAACACACAAGTATTTTTCTTTTTTTGATTGTTTATTTTATTTATTTACACTTCAAAGGTTATCCCCCTTCCCAGTTTCCCCTCCACAAAGCCCCTATCCCAAGGACTTAAGCCACCAACTATTTCTTAAGCTACCCTCCGTATCACCATGCTATCCATGCTCTCCCACCGCCAGTTCTACTGTTAGCTTCACTCTAGGTGCTTACCCATCTTCTCATTCCATTTCAACCTGTTCGCTATAGGTAGGAACAGGCAAAGGTAAAAATGTCTAAAATATTTAAAAGAAAACTCAAAGTAGTCAAATATATTAATGTACATCAAACTTAATATGTAAAGTACACAGGACACATGTTTTAAAAAGTCATTAAATATTTCATACAAACACTAAAACATACTGATTTTCTCTAATAACTAAATAGCTATGACAATAAATATAATTAGCACTTTGCCCAACAAAATAGACAATGACCACCTGTCTCAAGAAGTTAGATTTCTGACTATATGTTGAATGTATTGATACCACACAGAGAAAACAGCAATATATTTCCCAAACTACCTCATAGAGGTTTTTTTCTATATATTAAAAACAAAAAGAAAACCAATTTTGTTTTGTTTTTGTTTTTAGATGTGATGGATTATTATTTAGACCAAATCTACTAATGATAATAATTGAATTCTGCCTGGAATGTTTTAAAATCACGACAGACTAACCAGTGGCAAAAGCAGAAATCAAAAGAGTGGGAAGGGAGGAAACAAAGGTGCACATGTGAAAACCTTGGCAGTTTTAATATTTTCTCTCCCAAATCCATGCTGAAACTTAATCCCTGTTGTGGTGGTATTAAAGATGAGGCCTTTGGGAAAGTGTCAAAGCCCAGGAATGCCTTAGTACCTTACAAAGGACAGAGGCAGCTACCCTAGATCCTGTCACCTGGTCCTCTCTGCACCACATGAAGATGTACTATTTCCCTTTGGAGGACACAGCAGTACGGTGTCATCTTGGAAGCAAAGACAAGTCCTTACCAGACACTAGACTTTCCAGAGGCCATATCTTAAGAGTTCTCAGCACCAACATCCAGACAAATATTTTCTACTCTTTGTAAGTTACCCTGATTCCTATATTTTGTTACACGCTCAAATAGTCACTGAGATGCTTTCAGCCTAGAATGTGCATCAAATTTGCCAAAATGTGATGTAGACAGAGGAGAAAAGTATAGTCCAAACCAAAACTTCCCAATAACAGTGAATCTAAGAGGAACATGTACTGACTAAGGGGAAGGCTGAATACAAAGAAAGAAAGCTGAGATGTATCCTTTACATCAATGGTGTATATAAGTGGTCTTGAAATTAAAATGCTTTCTTTTAAAAAAAATATGTATTTTGACTTATGAATTTATTTGTAGCTGCTTATCTATACGTGCACTATGTATACCTGGGTTCCTGAAAAGTGCATCAGAGTTCCTGAAACTAAAATGACAGTCAGTTGTAAGCTCTCAAATTGGCTTTAGGAGCTGAAGCCAGTTCTGCAAGAACAGTGGGTGTTCTTAATACTGAAAATTGTGCTAGCCCCAAGTATACATGGTTTCTAGGCAGTACTGAGAACTTTGAGCTTTATGTTGGGTAAGCAAACATTTTCTATTCATCACAAATTCAAGTGCTAACTAGAAGAAAATGTGAATGATCTATGGTGAGATGTGCTAACTGTGCTCTTCAAGGATAATGGTAATTCTCATAAATTTCTTTAAGGCGCAGAAAGAAATATGGTACTATGGTCTAGAACCAACCTCAAAGGCCCATGAAAAGTCAAAGATATAAGCCTAAAATTGAAAATTTGAAATATAGTTTTCAAAACAACAATATGATATTTAAAGGAATGAAAGTAATATTTTAAATAAAGTTAGAAAATACAAAAAAATCAAAATGTAGAACCCAGTGAGGGTAGTTCTATCACCAACAACTGACCGTCTTATTTCTAATCAACTGACTGAAAACATGAAAGTTTGCATCACATATATAAAGCTCAAGATGCAGGCAAGGGAGACAGCAACATTCCGAAAAGGAAAGCCACACTGGGCTCACCCTGGCTTTGCAACTTTTCTCATGTTGATAAGTTCCAGGCAGAGCTGAGATGCCGAGCAGGCATTTTAGCAGATCTACAAATCTGAAAAGTCAACATTGGCATTCAGAAGAAGATACCCCCATGAATCTTTCATTCACTTTGGATTCCAAAGGTTCTCTTCTCATAATAAATAAAATCTGGAAATAAGCCATTCCTCATAAACACCAAAGCCCAGCTTCAATTCACAGTTCAGTTTCTCATTGGGTTGAGGTAGCTTCAAATTATTGTCTATCCTTCCTGCAAATTAGAAGTGAAGGTAAACACATTCTGAAAGATGAGGTCATCTGGAGACTCCAGGTACGTTTACAATCATAAAAATTCCTATATATGCTGACAATAGTGGTGAACTCTGTGGCCCAGGAGAGCTCAAGCAGAGAGGTCACTTAGTCCAGGAGCTGGAGACCAGCCTGAGTAACACAGAGAGATACCATCTACACCACACAATTAAAAAAATATATATGAAAATCAGAACATACAATAACTAGGTGGTGGGGGCGAGGGGGACAGAAGATTAATCAGCCAAGCAAAGAATTAAAGTATATCTATGAAATACCAATATCATCATCGAATTCCATGTAATTATTTAGTATGTACTTAGAATTAAGACTGGTAGGATCAAGACTGTGTTAACTTACAAATACAAGAGACTGGAGCAGGAATTCGAGAGTCAAGTAAAGCAGTATCTTGAAAATAAGAGCTCACCATGTAGCATAACAGGATGAAAACGAAGGAATAATGATGACCTGAGAGGCAAAGGAGGGGAAACACTAAGGCTACCTTTTCACATACAAAAGCATAGAGAATGGAAGGAACCTGATTAAAAATATTTCTGTTCTAGACCAGTGTATTCAGAAACATCTGAAGGAATCCAAGGAGATGACAGTTACTAAATAGATATTATCAAATGCAGAAAATCATAATTACACTTATGCTACAAAATAGCTACATATAGAATTCTAGATCCAGTAAAAGTACAATCTAGCTAAACACATTTTTAAAACATTAAAACTTAGTGAATTTACTATCGATCCAGTAAGCAAAGTTAAATTAGATGTGCTGACTATAAAGAACACGGTTAGTACAACCAATAGGATAATATTCTTAGATGAATCAAAGAATAATGTCAGAATTGAAAAATAATACATTGGTAGATGTGTGTATTAATACATATATTACATACACATTAATATAGAGTGGATTTTAGAAGAGAAATATACGGTGTTGTTTAGGGAAAAAAATCAAATGGTTTTCCTAGTTAGCTCTAGTTGTTAACTTAACCCAGCCTAGAAACATCCGACAGAATCTCAATTGATAAATTGCCTCAATCAGATTAGCCGATAGGCATGTGTTTGAAACATTTTCTTATTGCTAATTCATATAGGAAGTCCTGGACCAGTGTAGGTTGTGCTGTTCCTAAGCAAATGGGCCTGCGCCCCACTAGAAAGCTAGCTGAGCAAGTCAATGGGAACAATCCAGTAAACAATTTTTCCCCATGATTCCTGCCCTGACTTCCTTCAGTGATAGACTATGTGACCTGGAAGTGTAACATAAAATGAAACATTTCCTGTCCAAGTTATTTTTGGTCAGTGTTTGTAATGAAGACAGAAAGAAAACAGAACCCCTGTCTAGTGATATAAGAAAAAGCAAAAAAACAAAACAAAACAAAAAAACAATTTAAATGTTCTTATTTTTATTCATATGTATTGTGCCTTTGTTTCTGTACATGGGTAGGTGCAAATGTGTTCATGTGTCTGCAGACACCAGAAGCAAATATTGAATCCCCTGGAGCTGGAGTTACAGGTTGTTGTGACCTACTTGATGTGGATGCTAGGCAAAACCAAGTCTAAGTTCTCTGCAAGGGCAGCAAATGGTCTTGACCTGAAGCCATCTCTCCAGACCAAAATTTTCTTAAAATAATAAAAATAAATAGAAAAAGAGGAAAGAATAGGATTAAAGGAACATAGAAGAGACAGATGAATTTTTAAAAAGAAAACCTGGCTAATATAAGCATAAATATAATCCAGGTTATATTATATATAAACTGACACAATGCCACATAAAATATAAAAGTCAAAATTTGAAGTGTTTTATAATAAGAGTAATACTGCCAAAATGTAAAGTGTGAAAGTAAAAAAACTGGAAATATATCTCCTTTTAACACCAAAGAAGCCTAATGTAGGTAAATTAACTCTAATCAAAATGCACTTTAAAAAAATGAATGCATTTGTTGAGATTAAAAATACATTAATAAGTTCAATTATAAATTTAGCTATTTCTCAAAACATCATCAGAATACATAAAGAAAAACTATTTTTTCCAAGTTAGAAAAAAATAAACAAATCTGACAGTAGGAGATTTGAAGAAATTTAATAACTGTAAAAGCAATTTGAGAGAGATGTAATTAGGACTGTTCCTGAAATACAAAATTAACTAATTTGATCAGCTGAATGTATATTACAGAATGAATTTGCTCTGCACTGAGCAAATACAGAATATGGCTTTTTATAAGAGTTAACTGGTCAAATTATAAACTAGTAAAATATTTGAATCAAGGCCCTAAACTTCCACCATGCCTCTTGCTGTAGGTACTGACAGGTAAGGTGTCTCTGACCACGTTTGCGACTCACATACCTCCCCATGCTAAGAAGTACGTGGTTCCCAGAACACTAGTTATGGAAAGCTGTAAGAGAAAACAGTCAAGTCACTTACAAAGACAGAGCCAACAGAATAACAGCTGATTATTCAAAAGAAACTTCAAAATCCAGAAGGACTTAAAAAGAGGCATTCCAAGTCGTGAAAGACTACAACTGTCTACCAGATTATTATGTCCCAAATAAAACTATCTACTGAAATTTAAAAGGAAATAAAAAATTTCCAAGATAAAGACAGACAAAAGAAATACATGACTAATAACCTAATTGCATGGAAGAAATGGAAAGAAATACTTTAGACTGAAGACAAACATAAATGCATTCAAGAGGTCACAGAACAAACAACACTATGAGAATAGAGCAAGGTCTAAGAAATCAAAATACCAACAACGTGACAGGACTTAATATAGCATTCAATAAGAGGTCTGAATTTTAACAGTCTCGGTTCCCCATTTAAAGATACACAGACTAGAAGACTGGTTTATAAAACATAATCTATGATTACCTTCAAAAAACACACTTTCCCATCCATGATAGAATTTACCTGATGGCCAAAGGATAGACAAAGTCATTTTCAACAAATAGAACTAGGAAACAAGCAGTCATTGATATTCCAATGTTGGACATGGTAGACTTCAAACCAAAACTAATCAAAAGAGATAAGGAGAGTCACTTTCTACTTTCTACTCATCAAAAGAACAATCTACTGAAGGGTATTACATTCTTGGCATATATGCACTTTTATAGTTAAGGTGGCCATTGCCGTGATGATACATCATGATGGGAAAAAATGGGATAGAATGGGTTTATTTGTCTTATACTTCCATATCACAGTTCATCACTGAAGAATTTGGGGCAGGAAATCAATCAGGACCAGAACCTAAAAGCATGAGCTGATGCAGAGGGCATGGACAAGAACTGCTTACTGACTGCGTCTCGTGACTTTCTCAGTTATGGAACTCTGGACCACCAGCCTAGGATTGGCCACACTCAAAATGGGCAGGGCTCTCCCACATCAGTCACTAATTAAGAAAATTCCCTACAGACTTGCCTGCAGTTTGTTTTCATGGAAGCATTATCAGTTGAGGTTCCCGTCTTTCAGATGACTGCTTGCCAACTCAAGCACCAACATAGATGCACCCAATTACAAAAAAAAAAAAACCACACCACTAGATATAAAACCACAGATTAACTTAAACATGATGATAGTGGGTTATTTTAATACTACATTCTCATTAATATACAGTTATGTGGTCAAACCGCAATAACAAAAGAATTTCCAGACTCATCTCTCTCATGAACATAGAAAAAAGGTTCTCAGTGAAATACTGATAAAGTGAATTCAAGATCATAGAACAAAGGTCCTTCAGAATGACCAAGGGGTTTTATTCTAGATAACAGAATAATTCAACACACTTGAATCAATAAATGTTTCCATCACCTACATATAAGGTAATCATAAAATTTCATTAGATATACAAAAGGCTTTTGACAAACTCTAACATCTCTTTCTGAAGAGACTTTAGATAGAAAGATAAGATAATACCTATCTGTAATAAAAAGCTGTAAAAAACAAGCCTGTGACCAATATCATGTTGAATATGTAACACAAAATTTAAACTTTTCCACTAAAATCAACAACAAGGCACAAGGCAAGGGTATTCATTCAGTTTCCACACTCTTACTTTTTATGTTTTGTTTTGTTTTGGTTTGGTTTGGTTTTTTTGTTTGTTTTGTTTTTTTGTTTTTCAAGACAGGATTTCTCTGTGTAGCCCTGGCTGCCCTGGAACTCACTCTGTAGACCAGGCTGGCCTTGAACTCAGAAATCTGCCTGCCTCTGCCTCCCAAGTGCTGGGATCAAAGGCGTGCGCCACCACTGCCCGGCACACTCTTACTTAATATCATTGTTGAGGTCACAGGTAAAGCACAAGGCAAGATAATGAAATAAAGGGGATACAAATAGGAAAAAGAAAGCAAGATATCCCTGTTTGAAGATGATTTGATTCTCTATATGAAGCTGTAATGACACCACTAAGACCCTCAAAGTTGATTAATTTTGCAGGTATGAAAATATCACATAAAAATCAGAGCTTTCCTATGCAGCAATGGCAAGAACAAAGAAATCAGGGAAACAATCACTCTGAAAACAGCTTGATCCATATGAAAATAAAATATCTAAGAACAAACTTAGCCAAGGAAATGAAAGATCTTTGTAATAAAAAAATTCAAGAAATTGAGGCAGATGCTAGGAAATAGAAAGGCTCACAGACAAAAATAATCTTGTGAAGTGTGAATAATCTTGTGAAAGCTATCAAATCAATGTACAGATATGGTCCAATGCTAGTTACCTGCTCCCCACCAAAACAAACAAACAAACAAACAAACAAACAAACAAACAAACAAAACAGGACTTAGAACTAAAGACAGAAAAACTAAAGAAAATAACTATCAGAAACAGCCAAACCAATCATGAGAAGAAAGAATACTGTGGAAGCTATCATCCACCATACTTGATTTCAAATTTTACTATAGGACTGTAGTAATAAAAACAGAATGGTATTGGCACAAACATAAATGCATAAATCAAGGGAAAAGAATAGAGAATGCAGATATAACTCCAAACTACAGATACTTTATATATTTGATAGAGGCTCATATATATGTGTGAATATGCTTGGCCCAGGGAGTTCCACATTTAGTTGTACCCTTGTTGGAGGAAATGTTTCACTGTGGGGGTGGGCCTTGAGACCCTCCTTCTAGTTGCCTAAAAAACCATCTTCTTCTGGATGTCTTTGGATCAATATAAAACTTTTTCCAGAACCATGTCTGCCTGGACACTGCCATGCTTCCTGCCATGATGATAATGGATGAAATCTCTGAAAGTGTATTCCAACCCCAATTAAATATTGTCCTTTATAAAAGTTGCCTTGGTCATTCATTGTGTCTCTTCACAGCAAAGGAAATCCTAACTAACTAAGACTATATATAGTGTTTTTAACAAATGGTGCTAGGAAACCTAAATTTCAACTTATATTTTAAAAAATTGAACTATGTCCTTATCTTTTAATGTGTAAAAAACTCAACTGCAGACATGTCAAGGACATCAACCTAAAACCTGTTATCTCAAAATGTGTACAGTGCACTTTTAAGTGCAGAGTATCTTTCAAGTTATAAACACAGGTAAAGACTTTCTAAGTAGGATTTCAGTAGCACAGGAAATAAGATCAGAAATTGATAAATGGGATCACATAAAACTATAAAGCTTCCATATAGTAAAGTGTGAGAAGGAAGCCTGCAGAGTGGGGGAGGGAAATTTTGCCAGCTAGATATCTGGCAGAGGACTATGTGTAGACTATACAAAGATCTCAAAAAGCTAACTGTCAAGAAAACTAGCACCCAGTTTGGTTTTTACTGGGCTATGACACTGAATGGAAAGTTCTAAAAAAAAAAAAAAAAAAAAAGAAAGAAAGAAAAGAAAGAAAGAAAGAAAGGAAAAGAAAAGTAATATAAGTGGCTAATAAAGCCTCCAAATGGTATTTAACATATTTAACTACTAGATAAACGCAATGTAAAACTACTTTAAGTAGTTTTCCATCTCAACCGAATCAGAACGGTTGTTACCAGGAATGCAAATAATGACAAATACTTGTTTGGACATAGTGAAGAGGAACGCTTGCATACTTTGGTGAAACTATAAACTTGTGCAAACACATTAGAAAAACAATCTGGGGGTTTCTCAAAATGCTAACAATAGAATTGCATATGATCCATCCATACCACTCCTGGGCACATGTCTTATATCCTATTAGAGAGATACTTGCACATTCATTGCTGATGTATTCACAATAGCTGAGAAATGGAGTTATGCTTGATGTTACCTGATGAATGGATAATGACAACGACAACTGGATAGACAATGGATTTTATTCAGCTTTGAAGAAAATGAAATCATAAAATTTGGAAGTGAAGAGTTGGAACTGGAAAAGTATATAGAGTGAGGTCACCCAGGTCCAAAAAGACAAATGACAAATGTTCTCTGAAATATTGGTAGTAGTTTCAAAACTTCTATTGTGTTTGTTTAGGCTGAAGTTATGTGGAAGCCAGGAAACTGGGTACTTGTTTGGGGTGGGGGGTTGCATTTACAGAGTAGGATAGTGAAATATAGATGAAATCAGAGGAGAGGGGGAGTGGTGACGGTGAGGATCAGGTAATGAGGTGCTGGGGCTGGAGGAGGGGTTAAACAAAATGAAGTGCTCATGAAGAGACTACATGGGAACCTATTAACTCCCAAGCCACATAAAAATATAACAAAGGGAGTAGAACACATGTGACATGACGTATGAAGAAATGGGGACAAAAGGAAGGAATGACATATGAAGGTCTGAGTGGGACTGGTACAGGAAAAGAGGAAGGCTAGGGAGTGTGTTCATCAAAACTAGGGATAGATAAAGTCCTATAAAATTCCAGTAGTTTGTAGAGCTACTTAAAATGTGTTTTTAAAAGAACGTGAACAAAGAAATCCAACATGGGTAATTTAAGCTGCTTCTAGGAGTTATAAGTGATTAAAGCAAAGTCTCAAAGTCAGCAATGCTTACTGCCCAGTGAATTACTGCCCAGGGAGTTCCCAGGGGGTCTGAAAACAACACAGACTATTTTCATTGACGTTTGTTGCCCACCACAACTAGACAATAAAACCCTTTTGCTGAAGACACGGGCACTCTCTCCCAACTGGCTCGTTTTCATAGTGCTAGAAGGTTGCAGTTTATCAATGGTCTCACCCAAAATTGAACCCTACATAACCTAATACCAACATGCCAGACAAGATGTGCCCACTGGCACAATATTGGCAAAATTGTTTATGGGAGAACCAGCAGCTCTCTTGATTAGTTTGAAGCCTGGTCCACAGGAGGGAATTCATGATTTTACTGTAAACCTGGTTGGAAACTATAAGTAGGAAAGACATGGTCCTAAAGGAGAACATGAAGAACTTATTGGTGGTTTTATTTGATTGGTTTTGGTTTTTATAATTTAAGGGTCACATTTTCAAACTATATTTAAAATTCTTATATTTATATTCATAGCTCTATGAATTTCTAAACCTTGGTCAGAGAAACTTTTTATTGCAGGAGGGAGCAGTTAATGCAGAGTCTCAGCACAGTTCAAAAATCTGACAGTGACTACTGAGTGCTCACTACATTTTCTCAACCCCTCACTCTCCAAGACTCAGAGAACACCACAGAAGAGAACCTTCAGAGATGTTGCAAAAGCTAAAATTTTGGATCACGAAAAGTACTTAAAATCAAAACCCACCAGCAATTTTTAATTTATCAGTTTTACAAACGAAAACGTAAGGAACAATAGAACAGGTATGGTCCTCTTCAGCTTTTCTTGGAGAACACAACAATACAATTTTCTTCAGTTGTCCTGAAGCCAGGTTCATCAAACACCAGCCACCTCCCTCATGCTGCCCCAATCCAACCCCAAGATACTAGGCATGTACCCGAGGTGCACCCAAGGCAAGGTTGGTACCACAGCTCTTGTGGATCTTCAGATCTATCTCCTATAACTATCTGCAAAACCAGTCAGTGATGACATTGTCAAGGCAACTGGTGATTGGAGAGGTCTGAGGATGACAGTATAACTGAACACTCAGAACATTTAGCTAGCCCCCTTCTGCCTCTTTGCTGATCATCAAAGTCCTCAAGGAGCCATGAAGACAGAAAGAGGCAGAAAAACATGAAATGCCATAGAAGTATCACACTTAAGATTTTTCAACAATGTCCAACTGAAGCAGCCTCTGTCTCTGGCTAGAGAAAATTCTATAATTATTAAAAGAGATCTTGGGTACTGGACAGTCTGGGGTCTGCTGTGTGTATGGTACCATAGCCATGACATTAGAGATGATGTCAGCAGTGGTGCTATGGAATGCATAGCTAGTGAAAAAGCAACAAGAGTACATATCTCAATAAAAGATCATCTGAAAAAAAGAATGAATTTATGAATGTTGCTAATGATCCTACAGGACTCCGTTGGTCTCTATAAGGAGCAATTCTTTCCCAGATGTTGATAAAGTACAGGCTGCTGCCAAAGTACATCTCTATTTTTACATCTACAATCTGGGGTGACTTGCATGTTTTTAAATGATAGAAGAAAAACTGAGAATAATTTCTAAGTTGCTCAAACTTCATATGTCCAGGTCTGAAGAGAGATTTACTTAGATGCATCCAAATTTTATTTTCTTTTTGCTAAGCTGAGGCTACAGTAGAAATGTGGAATGGTTGTACCATACTGAATGGTCTGTACAGTCTGAAATATGTATCACTTAGCTATTAGAGGAAATGCACATGAACATTTAAAAGTAAAGATATTCAAATAAAATATTAATCTAAATATTTAGACCAAGTGAAAGTGATGAAGTAAATGAAGAAATCAGATAGTTAATATCTACTTCCCTGGAGAAATATATCAAGAAAAAGAGGATCTTCTTCAAAGCTGTGGTCATATAGAAAATTCTCATTTCAGTCTCACTCATTACCCCAGATGAAATCATTTAAAACCATTATTATACAAAATTAGTTCATCAATACATAAGGAAGGTGACAAAAAATTGTGCTAATTCCAAGTAAAATGTTTATAATAATAAAAAGAAATCCATGTCATTTCTATGACCACATTACTGATATAAAGAAAATTCAATCATGATCAATATTCTTAGAACACTTGGAGGAGAACGAGCTTTTTATCTTAAAAGGCTATTGCTGGAAAACACAGGGAAGGTGAATACTGCAAATGCTCCAGGCTTTTGGCAGTGAACTGAGGATGCTCATACCACTTCTGTTCATAAGACACCTGTAGGAAAAGGAGAAAAAAATAACACCCTTAAGGACTATTCACAAGCAAAATTTCCTGTGTTCTTAAAATATATGAGCACGTATGAAGAAAATGCAAATAACTCATAGGTAACAATTAAAAGTAGTAAGTAAATTTATCTGATTTGACTCTGGCGCTCAATATGCTATAAATTTAGCTACATCATACTTAAAGGCAACACGGAACTAGAAAACTCAAGATTTCAAATAATCTCTGCAATAAAGTAAGAAATCACATGAACCTTTAAGTCTATACATGACTGCTTTAAGAACCCTTTACACAGAGAAATGATATAATTTGAAACTTGGAAAACTTGAACGATAGAAGAAACAATGTGAAAATATATGGAGGAATATAAGGTGTCTGTGGGTAGATAGGTTAAATACTTTTAAAAGTCAACTCTCAAATTATCATATCAGTTCAAAGAATTCCAAAGCACAGCATCAATTTCTATGTTGAATAAAAAGAATGAGTAAACAAAGATTGACCCTGATATGTATTTATTACCAGAAATAAGAAAAATATGTCATTGAGATGAGAAGGGATAGAACAATAAAAATAGCTTTGCATGCATAAACATGGATTCTGGACTTGGGGAGTATTTTTGTGATCAGTCCGTGGAGGCAGGACCATTCAATAAGTGATACAGAATCAAGTGAATTTCCATATGGAATCAAATAAGTGAACTTATTTTCCATCAGAGAGAATTTTAAAATAACTTCACATTGGATACTAACAAAAGGTAACTTTAAATATTTTTAACTCTCACCCAGCTACCAAGATAGGTATGAATTTTCTCAAGGTTGCAGGATGGGAGCTAGGCACTCAGAACTTCTAGCCAGTGGAAAAGAGAGGTGAGAGACAAAGAGGTGTGCTTTGTCTCAGAGATTATATTTTCCTCATTACCCAAAGCAAAGATGCAGAACACCAATTCCACTTTGAGTTGGAACTGAAAGGCCTAGACCTGTTGAGTAAAGTAAATGAGAGGTAAACTGGTCACCACATAAACTGCAGTCTGAATTTTAATCTTTTGATTGATGTGTACATTTCAACATTGAATACAGATGAAGAAAATAAACATGATTTGTATGCACTAGCAATCAAATATCTTTAAATAAAAGGATAATTTTTAAAAAGTAACTGCAAAATAGTCAAATCATAGATGTGTTTTTAAAAAAATTTTAAGTACTTTTAAGTATCTTACAGATTAAATATTAAACACAACAAAGACTGGACAGTGTTTGAAATCAAATATTAATGAGTAGTAAATAGAAACATGAGATATGTAGTAGCCAAAGCAAAACCTAAAGGAGTATTGATGATCTTGGATGTGTATATATGCAAAACTAAAAAGACTGGAAATTCTTAAGATAGACATCATCATCCCAAAAGAATGACAATCAAAACAAGTTTAAAGAAATTTGAAAGAAGAGATGAAAGCAATGGTGAATACTGAGATGATTAGCTAAGGGAACATTTCTTTGAATGAGAGTGCAACAAGCTTATGGTACAACTCATGAAGAAAAAAAGAGAATAAAAACAAAGCAATATATCTAGAATAAAAAATGCATAAAATGATTTAAAAGATGTTTTTAGTAAAATAGTAAATTTTGTCAAACATCCTTGACCCCATGCATAGAGAAATGCCCTGGAAGATTATTTTAGTAGCCTCAAACTTCATGCTCTGAATAATGCCTATATGTAAGCTTAAAGGAAACCACTAGACATTTCTAGAATATGAATGCAGACTTTGATTTGCTTTAGACTATCATCTATAAACATATAGTCCCTCATCTAAGATGGTTTTGACCTGCAGCAGATTTTTGACAAATAGATGGTACAAAACTGATACACATTCAGAAAAAAAAATGTGTATTTTTATTGTTTTACTTTGATTCTTTTCTAGGCTATCAATATATGGTATAATTTTTTTTCTTGTGATGCTGAGAAGCTGTAGTTTTGTCTGCTCTACAATAGCAAAGGTAAAATGCCATGGTGGACTAGACAGTGCATTAGTAATTTGTAATCTGAAAGGAATAGCAGGTGTGTACCATTGCCATTATCCGTGGGGAATGTGATGGATACTCCCAGAACGTGTGTGTGTTACCTTTCCAACACATACATATCTATAATTTAGATGTTAGAAATATTACAAGAATTATAACTGCTAATATGAATATTTAACAGTGTCCTAAATGGGTATATGAATGGGGAGTCTCCATCTCTCTTCAAGAAGTCATGAAAAAGCAACACTGTTGTAGCATGGTTGGCAGCAGCTAATTAAAACAATAAAAATTAAAATGACAAATAGGGGAATTTTTCTATTTAAAACATGGTTTGGTTTACGACATTGTCAGTTTGCAATTGTTTATAGGAGTTAGGTGCAACTTATAAGTCAAAGAGCACCTACATGTTCCAGCACACAACTCAATACTCATCAGTGGATAACAAAAATCACTGGGTTTCATATAAAACTATCATCTATCCTACCCAAAGAAAACAATGAAAAAAACTATTGAGCACATCAGGAAGAAAGAGAAATGGCAGGAACTCACAACGAACACTGGTAGATATTGGCACCAAAGTGATTCAGATTCTGGTGAGAGAATAAAAGCCTATAGTTGTAAATAATATAATCAAAATTAAGGGAATACATGAAATTTCATACAAATATGATGCATTTAAACTGAGATCTAAAAGATATAAAACTGGGTATATGTTGGAGATGTATAAAATCAAGGATTAGAGATAAAGAATTCACTTATAGGTTAATAATACAAAAGCGTTGGATCAGTAAACTCAAAGGTGGTCATCAAAAAATCTTTAAATTGAATATACATGGAAAAAAATCAGGATAGGGATGTAAAAGCTGAAAAAACACAACTACTAAAACTAACTACAAAGAAGGAAAATGTCTTTTACAAAGCACATGGTTCTTACAAAAATCAAGTCAATAATTAAATATCTACCCACTAAAACAGAAATCTTGATGCTTCTAATCTAAGAATTTAATTAACCACTTAGAAAGAAGAAGACTAATACTGCACAAGATAAGATGATATTTAATAGTCGTGGGGAAAAGTGATTGAGATTTTCATATGGGGATTTTTGAGGAGACAATGTCATGACAAGGCACAAACCATGTAGTGAAACATGTGGATACATGGAAGTAGTAAGATGCAGAAATGATGTAAATGATAGCAAACCCCACCAACCCAAACAAAAAACAACCAAATAAAAACTAGACAAACAAACAAAACCTTTGTGAATACAAATTAAAGATGGTAGATCAGTACGATACTAAATTATATACATTTAAACCATAAGCATCTATAGAACAAACATTATTCAATAAGTATTGTTACTCTACCAAAAATATATAATAATAATGTTTGAATCAAGCAAAGAAACAGCTCACAACATATCAACCCAAACTTAACACAATTAAATGAAATAAACAAATCCATGCTCAACGTAGGTAACTTCAGTTGCACTTTCTCAGAAAATAGTGAAACTAAATGAAATACTTCTAAATATGTAGACAGATATTTAAAATAGTATTTTTAAGCATCAAATTGATGGCCTCTTAAATTAATTTTAAAAGGTAGTTAATTGTAGGGATGGAAAAGGCTAATTCCAGGGGCTCACTGACCAGCCAGCCAAGACTGACTGGTGAAATTCAGGTCCCAGTGAGAAACTCTGTCTCAAAAAAGCAAAGTAGACAGCTGCTGTTGACATGTGATATTAGGGTTGCCTCTGTCCTGCACATAAGCACATACACAGTTGCATGAGAACCCATATATGCATGTACCCGTGAACCTGAAAATATAAGCAGACCCAAAAGGTTGCTAATCAAAGACTGAAAGTGTACTTTGGCTTAAGGATAATTAAGATAAACTTAGAAACTGATAGTTATAAATGTTTTCAAACATTTAGAAATTAAATAACATTCTTACATTGATCTGAATCATAATCACATAGCCAAAATTTTAAATATTTAACTAGATCATAATGACCATGGTACATAATAAACTTACTAAATGCAGTTACAAATATTTCCAATGCACATTAAACCCTTACATGAATTCATGTAGGAGAAATTTCAAAACCTCCAGATTAATTACTTATCTAACAAAAGGGGACAGAGAGAGAAGATTAATAAAATAAAATAACACCCCAAAACATAAAATAACAAAGTAGAGAAAATAAGTGCAAATATAAAGAAATGGCATTTATCAAAATAAGAAGAGTCAGTACAGCAAAAGGATCATCCCACAGAGCAAACAGACTACCTTCAGAGAAGAAAAGACTTACAAATTAGTCATGAGACAAGGGGGCAATAGCAAAGGAATTTAAACAGTCAGAAATAACAAAAATAATACACCCTTAAATGGGAAGAACAACTATACTGACATTTCTAAGAATAATTACAAATAACCCATGAGTATATGAAAAAGCCTTCAGCATCAGTAGCCATTAGGGAAATGGAAATCAAAACCACATGAAGAGGTCATCTCACCCCAGTTAGAGTAGTTATTATCAAAACCACAAAACATAACAAGTGCTGGTTAGGATACGGAGAAATGAAAACCTCCCATATTGCTGGTGAGAATGGAAATGAGCAGAGCCATTATGGAGAGCAGCATGGAGGTTCCTCCAAAGAGCTAAAAATACATCTGCCATATGATCCAGCTGTCCCGTTTCTGGCTGCATACAAAAAAAAAGTGTTTTGAGAAAATGCAGATTCTTCTAGATTATCTTGGTGGTCCCTAAATGCAATTACAAGTGTCTTGTAAGAGGGAAACGGGAATATTTGACTACAGAGACAGAAGGCAATATGACAACTGATGCAAGGTGCTGTGCTTTTGGCTGTGAAGCTAAAGGAAGAGGCCACCAGCCAAAAAGAAAAGAAAAAAAAACCCTCAAGGAACTGCAAAAGGCAAGGGAGCTGATTACCCCTCACAACTTCCAGAGGGTTGCTGTGACAGACATGGAGAGTCAGCCCAGGAGACACACTTGGGATTTCATCCTTAGAACTGTAAGACAAACGTGTGCTGCTTTAAAGCACCAAGTTGTGGTAAGTCGATGCATAGAAATGAGAAATGAACACAAAAGCCAACATTTGCCTCACGGTAAAATAATTGCAGTTCTTGAATGTGAGATTTTAAAAATATTAGAAACATGAAAAATACTGTAAAAAGTTTATAGATTTTAAAAGCTAAGACATTAGCACCTAAGATTTCAAATATACAGCTCTAGGTAAAATAAAAATGACTTTAAACCAGATGTTAAAAGTGAACGCAAGCATAAACCTGTTCCTTCCTTTGCCTAGTGCTGCTAAGGTAATTGAACCTGCCTTTAGAACACTGTCTAAAGCCATTTCCATCACAGAGCCTCACTCTCAAGGCTAACAAACATCAGATAACACGTTTTCCAATAAGCCTTTACAACAAAGAAAATTGTGTTTCCAGTTAAATCTTAAATGCCCAAATATCATAAAGCCAACACAGAGAAAATAAAGCTTATAGCCTAACTGTCATGAACATTAAACAGTAATTCAAATAAAATGAGTAGTGCATTAAAAGAAGAATGTATAGAACATACATTGTTTTTTCTCTGAGGAATACATGGTGGGTATAAAAATTATCTAGTTGAATCCAGACAGTCATGAGTTCACTGGTAAATCAAAATTTAAGACTGAGTTTGAACCAGTTTTTATCAATGTCTCTCACAGTGTAGAAGCAGAGGAGGTCTTTCCATGTAATTCAACAATCCAAGCAGATAGTATAAGAAAACTACAGGCCAGACTCTAATGAACATGGTTATAAAAATGCTAAACAAAATCAAATATATAAGTGTACAAGAAGAATTACACAGCACAACCAAGTATGATTTATGCAAAATATGCAGGACTAGTTTAACATTGGAAAGATCAATTGGTGAATCTATCAAACCAAAACTTAAAGAAGAAAAAATGACATACTTGTAAGAATATGTGCAGAAAATGCATTTGACAGAATAGAAGATCCATTCATTATTACAACTCTCACTAAATTATCAGTAGAGAGAAACTTCTTCTACTTGATAATATCTGTTTTTTAAAAGATCTACTGCTAAATGTCATGGTTAAAATTGTGACATTTGAAGCTTTATGTCTAGATTAAAAACAGCCCAGGGAGATTAAAAACAGCTCAGCATTAGTTTCAACCCTCTATTGTTGATCCTGTCTAATGCAATCATAAAAGGAAATGAATGCATGCCAGAAAGTTGAAAAGAAATCGAGTTTTGACATTGTTTTCTTTCTTAGAGACCCCAAAGAGTTTACAAAACAAATCTCTTAAAGTTAATAAGCAATTATAACAGTGTTGCCAGATAGGAAACTTAATCCATTTGTTCAGCAGATACCTGAGATAAAACATTCTGCTCTGTAGGGAAGCTCATTAAGACTCAAGATGTTGTTTTTTAAAAAAAGAAAAAAAGAACTCAGAAGTAGCAACTCAGAAGTTTCAGAAAAACCCTGAAATTGACCAGAATCACTAGTCCCCTTTCTTCTCAAGCTCATTTAAGCAGAAAGAACAACTAAGATAGAGCTTTGGAAAAACCACACTGTCTCTAAGAGGCAGAAACCAACTGAACTGCTAGGAAGAGGATGATACCATGTGAACTGCCTAGGAAAGAGACTCTCCTTTCTCTTGAGTGACCTACAGATTTTGCAGTACACTCCAAGAGTCTTAGTTTTGTGAGCCATTACCAATGCTATGTGAATTAATAGTGATGTCTTTGAGTCATTTAAGCTCTATTACCCATATTCCTGTAAGTAACCCCAATAAATCTCATTAGTTCACCATCAAGTTCAACTTAAGTAATATTCTTATTTTGATCTATTATCATTTCTTTATCTGAAGACATTTGTTCATGTTTTCCCAGGAACAGTGTCATGTAACACTACAAAAAGCAATCACATCCCTTTTTACATAAACAATGAATTCAACAAATACTATTACAACTCTCCAAACCTATTCAACAAATACTATTACAACTCTCCATACCTAAGTACAAGTGTAACAAAGATTGTACAATTTATATAATGAAAATAGCAAAATTTCCTTTAAATTTTTCTTAACATCAAAAAAATTGCAATTTGTTAGGCATTTAAAAAGTGTTTTTTGTTGTGTTTCTCTCTCCCTCCCCAGTTTTCCCCCTCCCCACCTGTTCTGATCCACCAACCCAATTAGCTTCCTCTTAATTTTCTTATTACAAACATTCTTTTGCCCTCTTCCCCAGTTTCTCAAAACCTTATACTTATCATGGTGTTTATCTAGTTTCATAACTAATATCCACTCTTGTATTCTCTTATTTACAAGCATACAAATAATAAAAGCTAGAATGTGCACATAAAAGGAAACATGTACATTTTCTTCCTGCAAAATAGCAAAATTTTGACAAAATAATTAAATATGTATCCCATGACTCATTACTCATTACTAAGATGCTAATTATTCCCAGTTTGATTGGTACATTCAATTCAGTTCTCAATTAAAAATCATTTTATGATTACTAATTGATTAATTCTGAAGTACATATGGAAAGGCAAAAAGACCCAGAATGGCTTTGTCATTGCAGTGGAGAGACAGGTACAAGATCAACAGTACATGACTTCAGGACACAGTGGAAGCATAAGAAAGCATGGCACTGAGGAAAGACCGCACAGACAGCACTGAGTAAACAGAGTGCTCAGGATGAGCCCACAGACTGTCACCTGAGCAGAACACAGGAACAAAGCCAGTAACACAGGGCATGCCCAAGGAATTTAGACCCAGAACTTACTCACTTGATAAAGTTAAGCAAAAATGGAGCATAAAATATATAAAATTTAAAACTAAAATCCTCTCTGAAGGTGGTAATATAGGAAACACTGTAAACCAGGGTCTGGGCTGGCATGTTACTGCAATGTGAAAGGCATGGAAGAGGAAAGAGTTGATGAAGTGACTTTCATTGGAAGTAAACTTTCATGCTTATGAGACACACTGCTGAAAGAATAAAAACTAGCCATGGTCTAAGAGGACGTGCATGCAGTGGAGCATCAGACAAAGTGCTGCTATCCTACCCAGGCAAAGCATCCTTAAGACTAAACGACAGTGACAGACTGCCCAGTTAAAGCAAGAAGATTCATATAGTTTTATCAAGGAAAGGAAAGTACAGTTTAATTCCAGAGAAAGGATTGCAATCGATACAGTCTACAGTATATTCTTGGTTTGGAATGCAGGATTCTAAATATTAGAAAAGTGGTTGGCAGACTAACCTAAAGTTTAAGGACAAACATTTGTTTCCACTCCAGTAGGGTAACTAACTGTCTTCAACATTCTTTGGATAGCTCATGACCCAAGCATTTGTCTAATGGACACTTCTCATTTTCCTTCTTTGACTTAAAAGACTTATTACAAATATATCAAGTTCCTACATATTTGGGACTCTATAGAATTATAATTACTTTATTGCAAATTAACCTTTTTTGCAATCTGTTTACTGAACCCCTGAATTCCAGAGGTATTAATGTTTGGAGTCATAAAATTGGTCTGGTGCTACCGTACATGTGGCTGTATAATTCTTTGATGATCATAGTCTTAAGGCCAGTGAATTTAGCTCTGTAAAGAATCTTGTTCCAGTATTTTTTCCTTTTAGAAAACCAATTGTGTTCGTTGTTTTATTTTTTTGTTGTTGTTTTTACTTTTTCTTTTCTTTTCTTGGTTTTGTTTGTTTGTTTGTTTGCTTGTTTTGGTTTTTTGAGACTGGATTTCTCAGTGTAGCCCTGACTGCATTGGAACTAGCTCTGATGACCAGGCTGTCCTCAAATTTACAGAGATCTTCCTCCCTCCACCCTCGTGCTGCTGGGATTAAAGGAGTATCCACCACTACCTGGCTCTGTGTCAGATTTTTTTGATCCAACATGATCCAGTAATTTTTATAAATATCTTTAATACTAGGAAAAATTGCCCATTGTAATAAAAACACACATGACATGTATTTTTTCTCTTTGAGGACAATCATGCCTATTACCAGCAAAAGTTTGATAATTGTGATGCTTAACATAATATTGGCTGTATGACAATGGCAATTTTTTTAAAGGCCATTATGGTTGCTCATTAGTTAGTCGAGAGACCATGAAGAAAGAGAAAATGTTTAAAACATTAGTAGGTTGTTGACTTACCCTTCCTTCTGCCTGACTTATTGGTAATTGTCTATAATCTCTAATTAAGTTAACAGTGGACAATTTCTCAAACAACTTTGAGGATGTAAAACAGGCTTGAGGCCTTTTAACTGTGGTGAGAATGTGTTGTTATTATGTAACATAATTTGAGATTGGAGAGGACCATTTGGGAGCCTGTAAGCAAAGCTAGACGGTAACTTCTTAGATGGATGAAGGTTCCCCTGAAGCAGTGCCAATGCAAATCTACTTTAGGTAAGTGGTTAGAGTAACTTTTTTTTTATGTTTTCTTTTATATCCTTTATTTTTTAATTGGTATTTTAGAACAGCAAATTGTCTTTCACAGCAGTACCTCCTCGTCTGATAGTCTGATAGTCAAAATGAACATTAAGGCGTACACACAGCTACTGTAAGTCTGTTGTTACTAAGGATAACTTTTACTCATATTAAAATACATGGAATGTATTTTATACATTATAAATACACAACTGAAGCTGCTGTAGAAAGATCAGACCTTCTGTGGGTCACTGGAACTCTCTCAAAACATACCTTACATGGTTTTCGTTTTACAAATTTAAGTGTTGAGAAATGTCTAAATAATAAGTAACAATTAAAATAAAATGTTTTATTTGTAAATTATGTACAGAATACACTTTATGTTATAACAAGGAGATGGGGAAGAAGAGCCTCACTGTCCAGCCAGAGCTCCTCTCTTCTGCAGAGATGACCACCTTTCAGTTAGAGTAACTTTTAAAGATTTCAGACCAAATGGGATAAATTATAGTGAGTCTATAGTACTCTTCTATGCTTTATTGTTTTGTTTACATTTTATTCTTAAGTAAACATTCAGTCTGGAGAAGAAAATAAAAACTAACATTACTGTCCTCTGAGAGGCTCCTCCCAGTAGCCTCTGCATAAGATAGATGCAGACACCCACATCCAAACAGTGGATGGATCTTGAGAATACTTTTGGAAGAATAGGAGGAAGGATTGCAGCCCAGAAGGGAATAGGAACTCCACAGGAGGATCAACAGAATCAACTGACCTGGAACAGTAGGGCTCTCAGTATCTGAACCACCTACCAAAGAACATACAGAGGCTGGACATAGGCCTCCTAGCACATATGTAATAGATATGCAGCTCGGTCTTCATGTGAGCCCTGAACAACTGGAGCCTTGGCTATCTCAAAAGCTATTATCTTTACGTGTGCTATATTCTTCTAGCTGGAGTGCCTTGTGTGGCCTCAGAGGGAGAAGATGCACCTAGTCTGGCAGAGACTTGATGTGCCAGGGTTGGGGGATAATCAGGGGGGAGTCCATCCACATAGAGGAGAATGGGAGGAGGAATGAGGGAAGGATTGTAGTAGGGGGTAACTGGGAGGAGAGCAGTGAGCAAGATGTAAAGTGAATAAGTAAAATAAGTAAATAAGTAAACAAATAAATAAATAAATTATAGATTCAAATGGACAAATAATCTCAAACTATTTGAGATTAATTAATTAATTATTTGAGATTAATTAATTAACAGACAAGGACAAATAATATGTACATACTCTTTGGTGATTTTATATATATATATGTGTGTGTGTGTGTGTGTGTGTGTATACATATATGTGATTGTGTACATATTATATGTATATATGTATATAAATATATATTTGTATACATGTATTACATGACAAATAAACTTGGGAAAATATTTTCTAAACATTGTCATAATCAAAATGAAATCAAGAATAAATATACATATACATATTACCATCAAAATCCAGAATAATGTCAAAAATTAGTTTAGACAAACTTTAGAATAATGTTTATTTAAAATAGTGAAAATATTCATTCATTATGGTGGATCACAAAATAATAAAATCACTTTGGAAGATAGTTTAACGTAGTCTTCTAAAACTAAACACACTGTTCCCAAATTATATAGAAATTGCACTGTTTGGTGCTTAGCTAAAACTCATGCCTACATAAAAAACGCCACATGAAAGTCTATAGCAGTTTTATTCATTATCGTATAGCTGGGTAACAACCAAAGTGACTGTCGGGAGGTAAAGGGATAAATGTTCATATAAATTGTGGTATACCCAAACAATAGAATGCTATTCAGACCTATACTGAAGACATGGGCATTTTGTAAAGTCTGCACTACTATGTGAAATCAGTACATGCTTCTTATCACATAAACCTCTATCAAAGGTACAGGACTCTCAAAAATAAAATTTGAAGCTTGCCAAATGTTAGAAGATGGGAGAGAGGAAGAGGTAGAACACACAAAAAAAAAGTTGTTAAGAATTTAAAAATCCACTATGATATTATGAAGATAGCTACCCATCATTATGTATTTATCCATCTTCACAAACACACACTAAAAACTGTGAATTTCATTTAAATAGTTTTTAATTGAAAAACAGTGTTGTGTCCTTGTAGAATCACCAACTAGATCAAGTATTATAACTCTGCTGAGTGATTCTTATCCAGGTGGCTGTAGATGTGTAGGGGTAATATTTGAAAACCTCTGTATCTTCTGCATACTTTTCTCCAAACATAAAATGACTTAAAAATCATAAGGTCCACATTTAAAATCCCACCATCCTATTTACTTTTTAAAAAATTTATTCTTGAATCCTTTTTTACAGTCCAGACTTCATCCCAACCTCCTTCCACATCTTATACTTCCTCCCTGTCCCCATCTCCAAGAGGATGTCCCCACCTTCCCATCCCCACCCCACCAGACCTCCCCACTCTCTAGGGCCTCAAGTCTCTTGAGGGTTAGGTGCATCTTCTCTCACTGAGGCCAGACCAGGAAGTCCTCTGCTGCATATGTATCGGGGGTCTGGTTTCAGCTGGTATATGCTGTCTGGTTGGTGGCTCAGTGTCTGAGAAACCTCAGGGTCCAGACTTCTGGTCTTCTTAATGAAATGGTATCAAAACATTATTTTCACTTCATGGAATAAGAATTACTAAGTAAAGTTTTAAAAAGATATTAAGTGCTGGAGAGATGGCTCAGCGGTGAAGAGCACTGACTACTCTTCCAGAGGTCCTGAGTTCAATTCCCAGCAACCACATGGTGGCTCACAACCATCTATAATGGGATCTGATGCCCTCTTCTGGTGTGTGTCTGAAGAGAGCAATGGTGTACATTAAATAAATAAATAAATAAATAAATAATATTAAAAGTTACTTAGAAGTCAGAAAACAATGAAGATCATCACGATAGTTGTCAAAAATAATTGTTTAAATACTTGTCAATAAAATTTATTCAATGACTAGGTTGATTAAAATGTTCACACATACATATGTAAATACGAACACACTCATATGATATAACTCACCATTTTAATAAAACACTACTTTTAATGAAAGACAAGGAATGAAAGCTAAGAGAAAAAGACTACGCTATGCCAATGGAAGACAAAACAGATTGTCTATGCTTATACCAGGCAAAAATAAGCTTTAAGTAAAAACTGTCAGCAAGCATTATTATATAACGACAAAGGGGTCAATTCCCCAAGAGAATATAACAATGGTAAGCATATCTCAAATGTTGAAGAATTTAATCATGTAAAGGAACTGTTAACAGAAGGGAAAAATAGGCATCAATAAAGCCTCTGATCTCTTATAAGCTGTGGGAATCTCTCACAGTGCTGGGAAGAAGTTGCAGCCATAGCCAAGTGATAACAAATGTGTGCATTTAAGATTCTGTGATGTACTCTAGGTAAACTATATTAATGCTAAAGGAACTTTAAATTTATGATAGCTTGCTGGGGATAAGAATTTATCAGAATTATTTGGAATATTTTGGATTCCTTTACTGTCAAAAGAATAGAGATGACATTTTGCACAAAAAATAATAATAATTTTAAAATTACTGTTTCTTTGGCATCTGTGAGGTGGGTAAATAAAGGCAGGCAGCCACTGTGGGTCAGTGCTTAGAGCTGCTGACAGGGGTGAATCCAGAAACCTACAGGGGCTGCTGCCAAAGTCAGCCAGCAATTACAGAAGCTGCTCAGCAGACTTTTTTCTGAGGGAACAAAGCTGAATTTACTGGGTCTGGCCACTCTGTGGCCACGGGAAAAATCTATAAACTCTTTTAACCTTGGCAAGAAAGAGAAGGAAAGAGAAAAACTCACACACACACACACACACACACACACACACTCACATGCACATGCACACATGCACATATGCACATATATACACTGAATGGATGAAATAAAAGGCAGAGTCCAGTAACTTCATAAACACAAATATATATGCATATATACATACACACATACATACATACATGCATACAGAGTTACAGACAGACATAACCATATACATATTCTATGTTAGAATTCTATGTTAGAGCAAAACTCCAGCAAGCAGACTCTTAAGTATTCTACACATACATACATAAATACACATAACTGGTGGATGGACGGAACAATGCTCCAACCCCCATTCACACAAACTTTACATATATACACATAGTTGATAGATGGGAGAAACAATGTTTCAGCCATACTATACCATACCATACCATACCATACCATACCATACCATACTATACCAATACCATATTATACCATACCATAATATACCATATCATACCATATCATACCATAATATACCATATCATACCATATCATACCATACCATATCATATCATCCTCTACTTTGTTCTTTCTTCCATCACTTATATAACCCAGCAAAATTTTTCAAGCAGTATACAATTAGAATGTGATTGTGTTTTAGCTTTCTTCTGGCGAATGATTATAAAAAACAGTGTGTTTTTCAATACTATTACAAGATACAACATTATGTAGTACAGGTAAAAAGAAAACAAAGTATTCTAAAAACCCACATGCATTTATAACCAAGCAACTTGTTATAGATTAACAAAGTGTAGGCAAACAAGGTGGGTTTAGTTAGCCAGTTTTTCTAGCCAGTTTTTCTTACTGGCAGGCAGCAATTCATGGTTTCAAAGAAAGATGTAATTATTTTATCATTTATCTTTAAAAGCAATCTTGTAAAAATCTTAATAGAATCACAAATCTAAATTTTTATATGAAAATTAATCATATCTACCTTAAATTCTCAAAATGCATGTCTACCCATTGCAATTCTTAATAAATCGTATCAGGAAGCTAAGAGCAAAAATGTGTTTAAGAAATCAATCATCACCAGTCCAGCCTCAGTGAGAGTCATGTCAACCAGTGCTGCCATTGTTCTTGTTCTCTGACCATAAAGGGTCCCTAGATTAACTAATAAAAGTGTGCCTTTCTGATCTTCAAATTGTTCCCTATGATTTTCTACATCAGAGTCAGTAGTAGAAACATATCAACATAGCTTCACTAATAACTTTATTTTTCCAAATGTTTTCTAAGGGTGGTGGCCATTGCTGACAATCTGCATCTCTTAAGTTTTTCCCTAGGGTGGTGATAGAGTCATTAACCTGCTCCAGCAGCAATGCCTGAAAGAGATCAAGCATTAGTACTGTGAATGCCAGAGATACTGTCCAGTGAGGGGCTTGAAGCCCCTTAGAGTTTTCATATGATTCTTAGAGTAAGAAGGATGCGAGGGCAGCAAACAGAGCAGAACTCCACAACAGTGTGACAAATTCAGGACACATAGTCTTCAGTGCCATGATTACCCATAAGGCTGTAGTAATCCATGGGTTGCATTGCATGAATTCTTAAGCCATTTGTAGTTCCTCGTGCATGGCCCCCAGTATATCCCAAATTGCAAAGTACTATTGAATGGCTTGTAAGGTCCAACAAATAGGGAAGCCAGATAACTGTCAGGGTAAAAATTCTTAGTAGGGATGATGGTGGGGCAGCCAACTTTATAGTGTCAGGTTGGGATGAGGGAGGGAGCCAACTTCTGTCGTCCTCATCTGAGGTATTCAGGGTTGAAGTTCTCCTTAGCCATTTCTTCATAATCCCGGGCCATTATAGTCCCACAACATACATGTATGAATTTTTCACTGAATACATATAAAAAGAAATATGTTTTATTTGTAGAAGAGAATATTGTAGAAGACAAGTTGAACATCAGCTCATCCATGTTTCTGTCTGAAGTGGAAGCAATGTGAGCATCCGCCTCACCATCCTGTTGTCATCTCTTCCTCTCCATAAATGATGTGGAGTCTGAGACTGGGAGCAGAAATAACCCTTTGTTCTTAGAAAAAATAAAAGGGGAAGGGAAGACTGTTGAGCAAGGCAAATATAACAAGAAACATCACATTCCCAGATTTCAGAATATAGTACAAAGGAACAGAATTCAAAACCATACAGTGTGACCAAAACCATAACAACAGACATACATCCAAAACCAAGCCAGATGCATTTATGTCTATTGATCCTTTAAAAGGGCATTGAGAACACATAGTGGAGAGAAGAGAGTGTCTTTAGTAATTGGTTCTGGTCTGGGATTTTAGTTCACTGCTAAAATGCTTGTGTAGTAATAAACAAAATGAAAAACATGCATGGAAAAGCTGCATTCTCAGCTATACTGAAATATAGTGAGGAAAAACAAGATTCATACTAATAAATAAATTATAAGAAAATCCTAATCATTGTAATAAGATAAAATAAAATTTTATATGAATATAAAATAAATTTCATATAAAATTTCATATAAAAATTTACATAAAAATTAAATAAATATTTTATATATACAATAATGAAAACACATAAAAGTCATTATTCATTAACAACATGATTAAGTATTGAATGACATTGACCAAAATGAAACAATCTAAAAATATGCTAGTCACTTGAAAACCGATGTCACAAATAAAGAGATCAGCATAAAAAATGCCATAACTTATCTAAGAATGCAAATTTACTCAATCAAATACCACCACACATTCTTCAAACGTGTAAAGTCAGGAATGTTCATGGTCAAAACGAGGCAAGGTGGAAAATACCTGTTTTTCCGCCCTGCACCACCTGTAGATTGCCCAACTGCTTGCAATGGTGGAGGCACCCACTAAAGCTGGATGTCTGTGCACAAGAGACCTGGAAGGCACACTCTCAGCAGCATGCAAAACACACATCCGTGTGTACCCAAAAGGCATGGTGTAGAGTGCTCACTGATGTGTTTGTTAGAATTTTGGAAATGAGCATCCACTAATAGATAGTGGTGCACAAATGAAGGACATTAAGCAGCTTTGCTAATTATTAAAGTGTCCCTAGATGAAGTAACATAGAGAGAGAGCCTAAATGTAGCGTGGGCCAAATTATATAGAAACAAAAGAGCCATTTACATAGAATTCAAATGCAGGTATAATCTAGAATACCACAGAAATCACTTCGACATTAATGCCATACAAATGTTATATGCAAGTTGCTGTACTAGAAGGAGGCTTCTAGGCTGTTACTATTGACGGAGCTATAGTCACGTGGCATTTCCCTTCACTAAAATTCTTTGGGCTGTAAGAATCCAGTGCGGCCCTCAGGATTTCTGCATGAAGGCTGAACTTCAAAAACATCATCTTTGGTAAAAGTAAAAGTAGTAGATTTTCATGCTATCTGACTGGATAATGTTAAATCTTCCGGTGCAAATAATCTTGAATTTAGTATTTTATTTATTTATTCAACACATTTATAAAGCATCTGAAATTTACAGTTAGAATTTTCTTGTTGGTAGTAAATATTCTTCAAAACATTTTAATGATTATATTTTACATCAAAATATGTATGTTTCATAATTTATTTACTTTTTTTAACTGCTAAGCATTTGCTTGGTTTAAAATTCCACACCATTATAAATAGTACCAAAAATGAATATCTTTGTACTTTACTTTTTGACAATCCTTAAAAATAACCACCTACATTTCCTGGGTCTAAGGGGGTATAAACATTTCCTTTCAAATTGTACAAGAATATCTGTAGTTTTCCCACACAGGCTATAAATAGCAAGGTTCATGGCTTTGCAATGCACTTTCCAGATCTTTCAATACAATTGTCCTAGACAAAAAAGAGGGAAAAGGGAATCATGATTTTTCAGTGTATGAAAACATAACTAACCCCAGTTTCCTGCTCTGGACTGTGAGTTCGGTATCATTTAGCGCTTGGATTTCTTCATGGGGCAGTTACGGTGGAGACACCATGTCTATAGAAGCAGCACGGGGGACAAGAAGGGTATTTTAACCAAAGCCTTGCACTTTCCATCTATTTGACTCATCACATCCTACTGCCCAGTCCTTTTTTCCACTAACATAAAAAAGAAAACCACAGATCTTATGTGTGGTTGTTTTGAACCGTACATTCTATGAATATAGGTATAGAAAGAAACGTACATAATATTGATACAGCTCTTATCCAGTTAATGATTCCCCTTCCCTTTCAGTCATGATATGCTTTCATTTGTCCATCATAATAGGTCAAACAAGTTTTCTACACCTGACGTTAAAGTGTGAAGAAGGTGAATTTACTTCAGTCTCCATCTGTCTGGACCCTCCTAGACAGAGTAAGAGACCAAACAGCATACGAATCACGGAGTCAATCTATAAGTAATTAATAGCCACATTTGGGTCTTGTTTTACACTCAAGAACTTCAGTTATGAAATGATAACCCTTTGTCAGCTGTATTTTTACTAAGTTACTTAGAAATGTTTAACTATTTTTTCTTAAAAGAATCTTTACATGTCGTTCCAGAGGTTTAGCAAAGGCTTGGCGTAATGGTGTCTCCCCATACACAAGCACACCATTAAGAAAATTGCTACTGATCACCTTTTAATGGTATTCAAAGCTGCTCGAGAATTTCTGAAAAGGTCACACACAGCTCCAAGACTTGCACACGTGAAGGAGCACAAATGGGTGCCTATGCCGGTTCAGACACCGCCAGGCTTAGTTTCCTTAGCTCACAGACGGTTTTTGCCTCAGCCGTTTGCCAAATGTATTTTAGAATGTCCAAAATTTAAAATGTTGATGTATGTGAACCAACTACATAATGGAAGAATCAATGCACCATTAAAGTAGTACTGTGTGTCGCTCTTTTCCTTAAATGTATTTTGTGGAGCTCAGCAGACCTGAGGAAGAATCCTTCTGAAAGGTGTGCTGCTAATACCTGGAGCCAGAAAGGTAGGTACTTGGTTTGTTTGTTACTTTTTTTTTTTTTGATTTTTTTTTTTTTTTTGGTTTTAAATGGGATTCTTCTTTTTTTCTTTCTCTTGAAAATATCAAATTATGACCATGGAATATGCATAACAAACTCCGATCCAGTCCCTGATTATTCACAGCCTAATCACAGTTTGTGTTTTACCCCAGCCATTTGCTCCTCCATTCCTTACCGGCTGCCTGCCTTTTGCCACTTCACTGCTCGTTAGTCTTTGGCCAGAGTATCCCAGAAAAAGGAATTTTAAAGAAGAGGTGGGGGAGGCTGGCCGAGCCATCTGAATGCCTTCCAGTTTTGTCTAAAGTTCCTACAGACGGAGCTGAGGGTGCCTGTGCACACACAATTCTCTGATTATCCTCCACTGACAGTGTCTTCCTGAGACATGTCAGACCCCTAAACACTTCTATTGATATTTTGGAGATGTACATTTTATAAGCTACTGATTATTTTTCAGTTGTGAAGAGATACACCAATTTAAAATACAAAGTGAAATCTACATGGTATGATTTTTCGTGTTGAACAGTGAGAATATTTTGTCTTCTTCATATGTGTACCCCAAAATGGAAATGGCAAATGCTAACTGTATATACCACCAGAAGTTTTGACCAAACTCCTTCAGAAATCATGTTCCTGGGTGGAAGACAATTTGGGTAGCTATTCTGCTTTTCAGGAATTGTTCAGAATGATTAATTCAGATAATACAAGTAAATATTCTTTGGGAAATTACCTGAAATGGTCTCACGTATGTAAAGTAAAGAAAAAAAGTTTTTAAAGAAAAGGCTCAGAGAAAAATCACTACATTTGGGATGTGTCGGTCATGCGTTCACTTCCTAGCTCCGATAGTATCTTTGTGACCTTGAATGCTGTTTGGAATATCTCTAATTTCCATCTCTTTGTCTATAATGTTAAGTGCTTCTGGGCTTCTCGAGAGCTGTTACTCTCCTGCATTGCTGGTGAAAATATACAATAGTACAGTCTCTTACTGCACTGTTTCAAGGTTTCCTACACAGCTAAACACACATTCACTGAATGCAAGAAATGTCAGTGCTGGGTATTTCCTCCCATGAAATATGGGAAAGCGTGTTGGCAAAAATTATATACATATATATGTAAATGTACATATGTATAATTTATCTCTATAGTAATCTTATTGAAAAATTGCCAAATCCCAGAAGCAACACAAATGTACTTCTCAGGTAGATAAATAATCAATTCTTGGTTACATTCAGACAATAGAACACTACTTGGCCATACAAAGTTAACAAAATATTGATTTATACAAGACATATGAATTTTAAGTTTTCTTTGCTAATGGAAATAAGCTGTAGCTGAAAACCCAGATATTATATTGCATTTATATGATGGACTGAACAAGAAACTGATATCTGAAGATATTTTGGAGTAATAAGGTTATGCTAACATGGCTGTAGAGACAAATACATGGCTCTATACATTCTGTAATCCTGTATTCTTGTGCATACCACTAAAATTAATATGTAAAAATTTCAAATTCAACCAATATTTGGAGAAAGCCCAAAGTAAAACAAAAATAGCATAAAAGATGCAACCATATTGTAGATTAATAACAAAACCTCAGGGAGACTGAAAACACTTCAAAGCAGTACTTAGGCTATTATGAGGATGAAGATAGAGGGTGTTCCTTACCAGGAAAGCTCAAAAGATCCCTCACATGTTACATGCTCTAGTCTGTGATAGGATTCATATTTACAGGAGAATGTGTGAGCCAATCTGCAGCATTCTGTGTATGCTAAGGTTAGTCAAATGCGTGATATAGCATGGATAATGAGAGCAAGACTTCTCTCTGGATAAAACATTATAAATGAGAAAAGGGGTAGGCTCGCCTGAGCAATAGTGTGTGGGAGTGAAATTGAAGAGACATGTACAAATTCACTTCAAAAATGTAAGTACAAATCAGACGTAGTAGCCCATGCCTACAGTGCAAGCATTTGAGCCTGGCATGATGGTGCACATGCGTAACTACAGCGTTTAAAAAGTGCCAGTTAGGGAACTGCAAACCTGAGGTTGACCTTACGGCCAAACTTTTAAAACAATTTCTCTGAAATTTACTTTGAATTAAATGTGTAGGTTACTGGTCACCAAAGTCTTATCTGAGCAGCTTAGGTCACAATCTCATGCATTAATTTATTAATTAGTTAATATTAGCAAAGCTGAATGAAGACTGCACAAATATTCATTTTTTTTTACAGTTTCCCTTTGAGTTTTAAACTATTTCAAAATACATTGTTTAAAATAATTTTGAGTAACCAAGAAACAACTTTATCTTCCCTGCATTGCTCTGTCAACCTAGAACGGATGTCCATAACTTCCAACTTTTTGAAGATTATTCTGGTCTATAATATAATAACAGAAGTCTGACACATCTTATGTAGGGCTTTTATATGTTAAGAGTCACACAAATGCCATTACAATTCAGTGTTAGAAAGCTGTTTCAGTGAAGGCAACAGTATACATTTGTTCTGATCATTCCTATGGATTGAAAGGCCAGAAATGAATTAGAGACATGGAGCAACCACAACAATGTGTTTATTTAATTCAGTTTAAAATAAAAATAATATCAATTATTGAAGGACAAAAACACTTATTCAAAGGAATGCTTATTCTCAACAATGAATGTTTATTAGTGAGCTTAGTTCTACCAGCACTGCTGGACAGAATTGCAAGTTAGAAGCAAACAGCCCAATTTCAGGCATAGCAGCATCAGGTTGGCATTTCAAACTACGGGGGCAGAACACTGCTACACTACGGACTTGGTTCATTTTATGCTTTGCACATTAAATAGGGTTTTCTACATTCAGTTAAGAAGTTTTAGGTTCTGTGAAGCAGAGTAGTGGAGAAGAAATACAAACGACAAGTAAGTTCAAAAGCTCCATCACTTTTATTTCTGTATTTTGAGGAGTCTATATTTTTCATAAAACTTTTCAAAGCAAAGACTTTTCTTTCTAAATTTTATGAGCAATATTTCTGCTTGTATCATAAGTACATTTCTTTACCTGGACTCAAACTCCATGTGAAATTTAATTTGATGGTTTCTGAGAAATGGATAGCTTTATGATCATTTTACCAATTTTAATTTTCTCAGTGGGTAGAAACCAAAGATTAATATTTCCAGCATTACCAGCTACCATGATTTTTGAGTGAATATAACTGGAGGTTTAAGATATCTATCTTATATTAATACATAGATATTTTTAAGGAAATAAGTGATTTGTGGAGTGTTTCTGAGTATTTAAAATGAGATGTGTCTCCTTAATTTTAAGGTTTTTATTTTTCCCATTTTGAATTGGTAGTTACACATGCTAGTAAGGAAACAGCAATGCTTAGCTCTTTTATTATGGAAAGAAAAAAATCCATAATTTTTTTCTGGGGTGCTCTGAGTTGAGAATCAGTCAGTTAGTAAGAATTCATTAGTAACAAGAAATCTGTGGCCTCCGGGAGTTTATTATAGCAATGGCCAAATTAAATTGAGATCCCTTGCATGAAGAACTTCACAAAAAGAGTGATAAATGCGGAAAATATGTAGAATTTCTCAATAAGGTATGTTTATAGAGGCTGAGCAAGTTGGTGTTGACTAAGGTCCTCACAATTGTTTCCCAAGGGCACCAAAATCTGAACATTCATGCACAAGATTACTTTCACAAGAGCCAAAGAAGCCCAAGGAGTCCACAGTGTTTATTTCTAACAGTACAATGAGAAGATTCATTGAAAAGGCATAAATGGAAAAAAATGTCATTTCTTCCCTAACTTCATGCATCCTAGTGTTGGTAGTGTAGTTAGTCACTTGAACAGAAAGAGAAATAATAAATTAAGACATAACATTCAGAATTATAAGTAAGTTCAGTATAAGACAAAATCTACAACTTCTTCATTCAAGATTGAACACCTGCAATAGCTTTAAAATAAGACTTGGCTGCTTCCTACGACCACCACCCCCTTTCAGTGTCAGCAGGACAGGAGCTCAGGTCAGACCTACTGATTTTAAACTGGTCCCTCATGGAAACTAAGGTCCCTGTACACAGGTGATGGCTACATCGGGCATGGGTACAGATGTATCATTTGGAGCATCCCAGCCTCAGGAAAGAACTTGTGTTCTGGTAGCACTGCTTTAAGTTTATACCTGCTTCCTATTCAGACTTAGAGAGCTTGAGATACATACCCCCTCTTTGAAGCTATTAAGTTCTGTGTGACTATGAAACTAGGTACAACCAAGCTTAGCATTGTCATTAGACTGTAGGTCCATCTTTACTGCTTGTCCTCTTAACCTCATCTCATACAAGTATGGCCAGTACAGTGTTTGCACATGGAGCAACAGAAATAGCTCAGCATTAGACAGACACCTTTGCCATTGGAAGGTACTCTCATTTCAACTAATATGGCAATACTGATACATGGGCAATGCTGAGACAATGTAGATACTCATGACCGTAAAACTCAAGTGAAAACTACATTACTGTGTTGCAAAATATTTGATCACACTGTAATCCCTGAGATTGGTTTATTTACTGAAAGAAGCTGTTTCTAGTTTGGATCTGTCTCAGCTTTGGCACACATTTTTTAATCCCTCTGGGTGGAACACAGACATTCCCTTAATACATACCTTTATTTACAAACAATGAAGGTAAAGTAAGTTTGTAGAAGAAAGCACCCATGTTTGAAAGTAATGCCTGATTGAGTAGCAGACAAAGTGATGAATCAGAAAAAGATTTGATAAAATAGGATATGCCCAACTCTCAGGAGAATAAAGAGGCAAAGAAAGTTATTTAAGAAAGCAGTGTAGAAAGAGAGAAATAAAAGGAAGGAGGCAGTCTTATTGGGAGAGTTTAACAGAGACAGGTGGCAGAAAAAAATAAGCTAGATACAGAAGACAAAATAACCCAGAAAATGAGAAGGAACCAAAATATTAGAGCAGACTGCCAGAGTTAGTTTGAGGTCAAGCAGAGCAAAAGTCAGAGTCCAAGAGAGAACTAGATTGAATCAGTTAGCTTGGAGAGGAGTTTGAGCCAGAATAGCTGAGTAGAACTAGTTAGCCACAGCTCAGAAAGAACTAGAAAGGGTGAGCTTATTCAGCAGCAAGTCTCAGAGGCTGAAAACATTCTATTCCTAGATAAGATTGTATGTAGGCTAGAAGCTTCCAGGACTAGAGCTAGATTAGTAGACTGAGATAGTAAGCCTTGGAAACAACAATTAAATCAGGTCAATAAAAGACACTTATATTACTGTCAACCTGTGTAGTCAAGGGTTTGTCTTTGCCAACATTGCTCCAACTTTAAGTAGGATAGCATGACACAGGATTCCATTCTCTGGAGTTCAAACATGTCTGTAACTCTGAGGCATTAATCAAGAAGTTGAGTAATACAATTTAATAGTGGGAAGATCTTAAGGAAGCAAATCCCACACCTATATAGGTATGAAGCCTCTGAAATGGCCCCAGTCCATCATACTTACATTTTAGATTGAATCATCTGTAACTGGCTAAACAGCCTTGGGCCTTGAGACCATATCAACAATACACAGCTTCTACAAGTGAAGGTTTTGTTTCTAGCCAAGGGTTGTGCTGCTCATTAATGTCTGTGAGTTCTAGGGTAGGACTTTGCTTTGCATATTAATAGTCAGGGTATGACATAAAATATTGGTTTACCCACAGTGACTGTCCACAGCCCAGAGATGTCTCTCAATGCCTTACTATACCCCCTGATAACTATAGACAAGTTATCTCATTCTGTCCTATCCCCAAAAGAGATTTGTATGGACAGCTATTTTTTTCAATAGCATATTTAGGACAAATCTAAGGTTGGATGGCCTTCAAACATTGAAATAGTAGCAATAACACACAAATATCTAGACAGATTATAGATGTTACCACAGGATCTGCTACTATTATTCTAGAGTTCTAGAAGTTCTTTCTGAACTCTGGCTGGCTGGTTCAACTCAACTGTTTTGGATCAAACTACTCACCAATCTGACTGATTCAATCAGACTTCTGTCTTGAACTCTGACTGAATTGCTCTGCTTGACTTCATACCAACTTTGACAATCTGCTCTAATCTTCTGGCTCATTCTCATTCTCTGGCATGTTCTCTCTTCACCTATGTCTAGGTTGTTCTTCCTCTGCACCTATCTCTGTAAAAGTCTCCTGGTAAAACTGCCTTTTTCCTCTCTCTGCATTGCTCCTTCAAGTTGTTTCCTCTTAAGTATGGTCCCTGATGATTTGACCAATGTACAGTAGCAGGCCAAATAATCAAGATTATTTGGGGAGCCCAAGTTGTCTTCAAAAGAGAGAAATGACACAAAGCTGCATAGGATAAAAAGAGCAATGGATTTGACAAGAGTTAAGAGAGAGAGGCTAAATATGATCAACATATACTGTAGTAAATACTGAAGGAACTAATAAAAGTGTATTTTAAAAAGACATTATTTATCAGCAACAATCTTGCATGTCAATGTGTTGACACACAGAGGTCTCTGTACTCACAGAGAGGCACCAAGAGAACTAGGAATCTAAATAGAATTACTAAATGGGTTGAAAAGCATGACTCAAATATGTGTTGCTTACAAGAAAGTGACATCACCTCTAAGAACACTCATAGACTGTGTAAAGAATGCAGTAAGATATGTCAAGCATATGGAGTCAAAAGTAAAAAAGAGAATCCACATTTATTTATAGTCAATGAAACAGACATGAATCAACAACGAAAAACCTATCCAGTTGTACTGTGAATCAAGCAGACCTAGAAAATAATCAAGGAAGATTCCAGTTAACCACTGACCATTGCAAAGTTGTTTTTGTTTGTTTGTTTGTTTGTTTGTCTGTTTTGTTTTGTTTTGTTGTTGTTTTCTCATCACCTTTAGGAACAGTTTCCAAGGCAGATCATATGCTAAATGATAATACAAGTCTCAGTGATTCCTAAATGTTGAAAATAAATTAAGCATATTCTATAATTAGAATATAGTGATCAACAAAAGTGTTCAAAAACATTGAAACTAAATGAGATACTTTGTGATGATTAATCAAGAAAGAAATCAAAGATGAATTTAAAAATCCTTGAAGCAAATGAAAAGAGATATGAAAAGGACACAACCTATGGAAAACAGTAAAAGCCACACAGCAAGAAGACAGGTTAGAAAAATCACGCTGAGAAGGTAGAATATTAGAAGCTGTAGTAAGGGCTCTGTTTGTGAGGTGTTTGCTACACAAGCAGGAGGACCTGAGTTTGGACCTCCAGTTCTTCCATTGAAAAGCAGGACACAGCAAAACATGCCTGTCAATCTACAGTGTGTAGTTTTTTACTCTCTAGCCACCTTTAGCTCTAGGAGGTGAACAACCCCACCTGGCTTCACTTTAATCCTCAGACAAAACACATACATACACACACACACACACATACACACACACACACACACACACACACACACACACACACACACACACAGTTTGTTCCTTTTTAACTTGCCTTAGGATGCAATTGATGGGCATTACTATCTCCTGCCTGGAAAAGCATGCACTTAGTATTATTTTTATCTCTGCTCCTCCCTAAACTTCAGTGGCTAATCCTACCTAGCCCCTTCCAAACATCCATGACCACCCACCTGTAGGAGTGGTCACAGGTCCCAGCTCCTCCAAAGACCTCACATGACTTCTGACTTCTTCTCCTTCCAAACATGGCAAACAAAAACAAAACAAACAAACAAACAAACAAACAAACAACAACAAAAAAAAAAAACCTCCTCTCCTTCCTTGCATCTCCCTTTTCCTCCTGGAACCCAGAAGTTCCATCTGTACCTTCCACCCAGTAATTGACTCATGGCCTTCTTTGCTGTCAAATAAAGAATCAATTAGGGAACAGGACAATATCAAAACCGACCCCTACACCTCACCTTTTCTATTCAATAAAAAATAAAAAACAACTCTTCTCCCAGACATAAATTGAACAAAACCCTAACAATCATGTAAATTACACAGTATGATTTACAAACAACATCCAGAACATCATATTTGTCAGTTAGATACTCTATCATCATTCCTAACTGGAAGAGTTATGATTCTGTCCCTAGATTAGGTTTAGAGTTTAGCTTGTAACACCACCTGAAAACCATATTATCCATTCTATAAACTCTCTCTCTCAATGTTAAACAACTTAAGTTTGATTATGAGACTAAAACTAATCTTCAACCCCATGAAATCTGAGAATGACTTAAACATTACCGGAGTATATAGGAAGCACCAAGCATAGCTTCTCAAACAACTGTAGAGATATCTGATTACCTGGACAGTCTCTCAGTTCCTCAAAACCTTGGAACAACAGTCTTTGGCCTTCTGCCTCAGGATCATCTGACAGACTTTTGCAAAGAAGAATTATTAAGGACTACTTACCCTGTCTCACCAGAGCCAACAATCAACTATTGTGCATAACGTATCCTTTTCCTGGAAAGTATTTTGTCTGTAGATGAAACAGGCAATTTCTGCCCAGTGGCTACCTTGCCTGGAGGTGAAGATGCTCAGTATCTTCTTTGAACCTAGAAGGGTGTGCTGTCAGGAGCAGATATGTCTCACCGTCCGATAATTAAGTAACATTAAATTTCACATTCTGTGGATTTCTGATGTTTTTGAAGACTATTATGTATAAGGTAATATGAACTGTTAAACTTCGACTACTCTTAGCTATTTCTAGTTGAAATACATTGAAAACATCCTTTTATAATTAAATCAGAATCTAACATAACCATGAGTTTGCTATCTGGCTCTTAACTCATTGCTTAATTATCTAAAAATAGTTTGTAATAGCAGTTATAGAAGGACTGGGTCTAAGTTTTGTATTCCTAAATGAGTTGTATAGGAACAATGCCTATCTAATAGTAACAATGTTAATTTTTGTATTAATACAAGAAATTCATACCAATGAAAATGTTAAATTTGTATCAAAATAAATTTGTTACCAACATAAGAAATTATAACTTCAACTTTGCATTAATTATAACGATTACTACCAATTAAGATTATGGCTATGTCAGTGGCTAGTCCCACCTAGACCCTGCCAAACAGCCGTGAAAACCCACCTGTAGTAGTGGTCACAGGCCCCAGCTTCTCCCAAGACCTCAAATCGCTGCTGTCTTTTTTTCCCTCCAAAGCATGGCAAAAAAATCCCTCCCCCTTTCCTTCCTTACATCTGCCTTTTCCTCTTGGGAAAAGTTCTTCCTATCCCTTCTGTCCAACAATTGGCCCATGGCTTTCTTTACTGACAGATAAAGAACCAGTTGGGGAACAGGACAGCATCAGAACTGCTCCCTACATCAATCTCTGGCTTTTATAACCATAGGCTCTCTCTGTCTCTCTGTCTCTCTCTCTCTCTCTCTCTCTCTCTCTCTCTCTCTCTCTCTCTCTCACACACACACACACACACACACACACACACACACACACACACACACACACACACACACACACACACACACACACACACACTATAGAATCTCTCAAATAAAAAGAAACAACTAATGAATCTTTAGGAATTATAAAAATAAGAGAAACTCCAAACCAGAGAAGTAGTGAACTCTATGAATGTTCTGGGGTTTATCTCCTTAACACAAGGAGACTGTTTGTTTGTTTGTTTGTTTGTTTGTTTGTTTTCTTGTTACATTCCAAATTTCTATAAAGGACTCCCTGATAGAGCTAAGGCTGTCCTCAAACTCACAGTTTTCCTGTTTAGGATTACAGGCATGTACCGCACTTAGCTTAGAAGCTAGTTAATTAAACAAATAAACAATGAGGTATTAGCTAGGGAAAGAGAAAGATGGGTCAACTAAATAAAAACAGAGCTAGAAAAGGAGCCAATGTCACCAGGACATAGAAAGTCCTGAGAGGTTATTATGAACCAAACCTTTGAAAATGTAGAAGAAATATACAAACATCTGGACATGCACACCTTACCACAATGGAAATTATTAGGAAATAGAGAATCTGAACCAACCTCTAACAGCTAATGGGATGACTAGAGTAATCTTGGGATCAACATTATCATTTCTAATAACTAATAAAACATGTATAGACTTAAGTGGGTTTATAGTTGAAACCAAATCCAGATTACTTTGCATCTTTCTTTCCAATTAAGCTGAAAGCCATATGTTACCATAAGAATGTTTTTGTTAATCACTGAACTTGCTTCCAGGTAGTGGCCTAAAAGAATATCATCTTTGACATGACCCCTAAAACACAGTCAGATAATTTTTAGCACAAATGAAAGGTAAATACACTGGACAAGGGATAATTATCCCTTTTCAATTATTGATGCTGAAAAAACTGTACATCCATATAAGAAAGAATAAAACTATAGCTGTTTTTCACCAGTTATAAAAATAAATTCAAAACGTATTGAGGATCTAGATATAAAACTTGAAACTATAAAACTCATATTTAAAAAAAAAGCAAAATACCAAGAAAATATGTCAGAATTTTGGAATGGACAAACTTTTTTTTGACAAATCTCTAAAAACAAAAGATACAAAGGCCGAAATAAAGGAGGGGGTTACTGGAAAGCACAAAGAATCTTCAGAACAAAACAACCAACCAAAAAGAACAGTAGAAAACACCTACAAATGTATGTCAGACAAGGAGTTAATGCTAGGAAATATAAGGAACTCCAAAGATTCAATAACAACAAAAAACGTATCTACAAACTAATGGGAAAAAATGACTAGTACATCAAAATGAACATTTATCAAAAGAAGATATACAGATGTCTATGAGTTATAAAGAAAAATAGTATTCAGCAGAGCAGATTTCCAAAGAAATGCACGCTAAAACCCTAATGTGCATAGCTGTTGTCGAAGGCTATTGATGACAAGTGTTAGTGAGGATACATAAAAGGGAATTTTTGCACACTGCTAGTGGAAATAGAAATTAGCACAGCCATTACAGAAAACAGCAGAGAAGGTCCTCAGAAATCAAAACTAGACTTTCCATAGGATCCAGTAAATATCACTGCTGGGTCTATATCCAAAGAATATGAATCAGGATATCTAAGAGACATCTGTACTCATCATTCACTGCACCACTATTTATATTCATTAAAAAACTGGAAAGAACTTAAATGTCCATCATTTGATAAATGGATAAAGACAGCCTGGCATACATACAATGGAATACTATTTAGCCATAAAAATAAATGACACTCTGTCATTTGTAACAACCATGTTGTGAGAGAGGATAGTTAAGTTAAGTGAAATAATCCAGGCAGAGGAATTCAAAGGCTGAATGGTCTCAGCCACATGAGGAATATAAAACAGTCCATCTCATCACAGCTGATGGCAGAATGCTGGTTGCCAGGTGATAAAGAAATGTGGGGAGGCAGATGTGGAAGTGTTGATGGGAGCAGGTTCTAATGCACTAGTATACAGTCAGTTATATAAGCAACTCTTACCATTACTATCATAAATCATTGATAAACCAAAATATGGGTAGAAATGTTTGATTTGGCTTACAGTTTAAGGGAACACATACTCCAGTATGATGGGGAAAGTATATTGAAAAGAGTATGAGGCAGGTGGTCACAGTGCAGCCACAGTGAGAAGTCAGGAAGGTGAATCTCAATGCTCAGCTCTCAGCTCACTTTTTTCATCAGAGTCAACCAAGGACCTCGGCCTAAGGGACGCTGATGCTCAATTTCAGGATGAGTTCTGTGCTATCAATTATACCTTTCTGGTGATATCACTATACTCAGACCCATAGCCATGCTTTTGTGGTGATTATAAGTCAAATCAACTTGACAATGAAGAGTACCATCATAAGAGTACCATCTTCATGTAGAAGCAACAACACTGAGTACTTTGAAAGAGTAGAAGTTTGCACCATAAAGAAATAAAAGATGGAGAGATAGCTTGACACCCAGGAGTCTTGAAACATCCAAGATCACAGGTGAGGTGCAACCCCTGCCTAAATACCTGGCCTAACTGAGATATCCTGGGACCCATGGGATACAGGAACCCCTACCTACAGCTTAACAGGAGGAACAGGTTTTAGTCAGAGACAGCAAGGCCAGTTAACCCCAGAGATAGCCAGATAGAAAGAGGCAAGGGCAAGAACATAAGCAACAGAAACCAGTGCTACTTGGCAACATCGTAACCCAGTTATCCCACCACAGCAAGCTACCACATACACAGAACACACCTGAAAGGCAAGATTCCATTCTAAAATCCCATCTAATGACAATGACAGAGAACTTTAAGTAGAACATAAATAACTCTCTTAAAGAAATATAGAGAACACAGGTAAACAAATAGAAACCCTTAAAGAGAAAACACATAAATATCTTAAAGAAATACAGGCAAACACAGTCAAACAGGTGAAGAAATTAAACACAATTGTCCAAGATTTAAAAATTGAAATAAAGACATTAAAGAAAACACAAAGGGAGAGAATTCTGGTGGTGAAAAACCTAGGAAGAGTGCAGGAGTCATAGATGCACAAGCATCTCCAACAGAATAAAAGAGATAGAAAAAAAAAAAGAATCTCAGGCTTAGAAAATACCACAGAGGACATTGACACAACAAGTCAAAGAACATACAAAAAAGTAAAATGCTACTAACTGAAAACATCCAAGAAATCCAGGACAAAATAAAAATATAACCAAACATAAGAATAAGAGGTATAATAAGAGAGAGTAAAGATTATCAACTCAAAGGATCAGTAAATATCTTCAACAAAATTATAGAAGAAAACTTTCCTAAAATAAAGAAAGAGATGCCCATAAACATAAGAAACCTACAGAACACTAAATTGATTGGAAAAGAAAAAAATTCCTCCCATCACATAATAATCCAAACACTAAATGCTCAGAACAAACAAAGATAATAAAAGCAGTCATGGAAAAAAGTCAAGTAACATATAAAGGCAAACCTATCAGAACTACACCAGACCTTTTAACAGAGACTCTAAAAGCCAGAAAATCTTAGGCAGATGTCATACAGATCCTAACAGAACAAAAATGCCAGCCTAGGCTACTATACCCAGCAAAATTCTCAATTACCATATATGGAGAAAACAACATAGTCCATGACAAAACCAAATTTAAACAATACTTTTTTCCACCAATCCAGCCCTACAGAGGATAATAGAAGGAAAACTCCAACACAAGGAGGGTAACTGTACCCAAGAAAAAGCAAGAAATTAATGTTCTTCCAACAAACCCAAAAGAAGAGAACCACACAAATATAATTAATTGCACCTCTAGCAACAAAAATAACAGGAAGCAACAATCATTGGCCCTTAATATCTCTCAACATCAATGGACTCAGTTCTCCAATAAAAAGACACAGGCTAACAGATTGGTTATATAAACAGGATCCAGCAATTTGCTGCATACAAAAAACATACCTCAGTGATAAGGACAGAACCTACCTCAGAGTAAAAGGCTGGAAAAAACTTTTTCAAGCAAATGGTCCCAATAAACAAGCTTGAGTGGCCATTCTAATACCCAATAAAAAAGACTTTCAACCAAAAGTTATCAAAAAAGATGGGGAAGAATACTACATACTCATGAAAAGAAAAATCCAGCAAGATGAACTCTCAATTCTGAACATCTATGCCACAAATGCAAGGGTACTCACAGTTGTAAAAGAAACATTCTTTTAGTTCAAAGGACACATTGAATATCACACAGTAATTATGGGATACTTCAACACCTCATTCACACAAATGGACAGATCATGGAAACAGAAACTAAACAGAGATACAGTGAAACTAATGGAAATTATGAAACAAATGGATTTAGTAGATGTCTACAGAACATTTCACCCCAAAACAAAAGAATATACTGTCTTCTCAGGACCTCATGATACCTTCTCCAAAATTTACAAAATAATCAGATACAAAACAAGACTGAACACTGATATAGGAACATTGAATTAATCACACCTATTCTATCAGACCACCACAGACTAAGGCTTGTATTCAATAATGAAACAAACAATAGAAAGCCCACATACACATGAAAGCTGAACAACACTCTACTCAATAATTGCTTGGTCAGGGAAGAAATAAAGAAAAAAATTAAAGACTGTTAGAATTTAATGAAAATTAAGGCACAACATACCCAATTTTGTGGGACACAATAAAAGCAGTGATAAGAGGAAAACTCATAACTCTGGTGCCTCCACAAAGAAATTGGAGAAGTCATACACTAGCAGCTTAACAGCACATTTGAAAATTCTAGAACTAAAAGAAGCAAATACAACTAAGATGATTAGACAGCAGGAAATAATCAAACTCTAGGCTGAAATCAACCAAGTTGAAACAAAGAGAACTATACAAAGAATCAACAAGGCTAGGAGCTGGTTCTTTGAGAATATCAACAAGATAGATAAACCCTTAGCTAAACTTACTAGAGAGCTCAGAGACAATATCCCAATTGACAGAATCAGAAATGAAAGTGTTGACATAACAGCAGAAACTGAGGAAATTAAAAAAAATTGTCAGATCCCACTACAAAAGTCCATACTCAACAAAACTGGAAAATCTAGATGAAATGATTTTCTAGACAAATTCTAGGTACCAAAGTTTAATCTAGATAATAAAAACCATCTAAATAGTCCCATTATCCTAAAGAAATAGAAGTAGTCATTAAAAGTCTCCCAACCAAAAGAAAAAAAAAAAAAAGCCCAAGTCCAGATGGTTTTAGTACAGAATTCTATCAGACCTCCAAAGAAGACCTAATATCAATACTCTTCAAACTATTCCACAAATTAAAAACAGAAGGAACACCAGATTAATTTCCCTTAGGAATACCAGTGCAAAATACTCAATAAAATTATTGCAAACCAAATTCAAGAACACATCAAAATGATCATTCACAATGATTAAATAAGTAGGCTTCATCCCAGGGATGCAGGGTTGGTTTCATATAAAGAATTCCATCAATATAATCAATTCACTATATAAACAATCTCAAAGCAATTCACTATATAAACAATCTCAAAGCAAAAAAACCTCATGATCATCTTATCAAATACTAAAAAAGCCTTTTACAAAATACAACCCTTTCATATTAAAAGTCTTGGAAAAATCAGGAATTCTTGGCCTATATCTAAGCATAATCAAAGCAATATACAGCAAACCAATAGCCAACATCAAACTAAATGGAGAGAAACTTGAAGCAATCCCACTAAAATCAGGGACTACACAAGGCTGCCCATTCTCACCCTGATTATTCAGTATAGTATTAGAAGTTCTAACCAGAGCAATTACACAACAAAATGAGGTCAAAGAGTACAAGTTGGAAAGGAAGAAGTTAATATATCACTATTTGCAAATGATATGATAATATACTTAAGTGATCCCAAAAATTTCACCAGAGAACTACAGCTGATAAACAACTTCAGCAAAGTGGATGGATACAAAATTAACTTAAATAAATCAGTAGCCTTTACTCAGGATAAACAGGCTGAGAAAGAAATTAGGGAAGTGACAACCTTAACAATAGCCACAAACAATATAAAATATCTTGGTGTGGCTCTAAGTAAGCAAGTGAAAAATATGTACAACTGGAACTTCAAGTTGCTGAAGAAATCGAAGAAGATCTCAGAAGATGGAAAGATCTCACATGCTCATGGATTGGCAGGATTAACATAGTAAAAATTGCCATCTTACCAAAAGCAATCTATAGATTCAATGCAATCCCCATCAAAATTCCAACTTAACTCTTCACAGAGATAGAAAGAACAATTCTCAAATTCATCTGTAATAACAAAAATCTTAGATAGTGAAAACTATTCTTAACAACAAGAGAACTTCTGAGGAATCACCATTCCTGACCTCAAGTTGTACTACAGAGCAATAGTGATTAAAAAAAAAAATCACGTGGTATTGGTACAGAGATAGGCAGGTAGATCAATGGAATAGAATTGAAGACCCAGGAAAAAAGTCACAGACCTATGGTCACTTGATCTTTGAAAAAGAAGCCAAAAACCATCCATTGGAAAAAAGACAACAGATTCAACCAATGGTGCTGGCTCAACTGGTGGTAAGCATGTAGAAGAATGCAAATTGATCCATTCTTATTTTCTTGTACTGTAGAGTGAAAAATTATAAAGATCATTTTATAAAATATACACAGGCTTTTCTTTAAAGGGCATGAAAAATATAGAAAGTTTTTATGACCCCCTAGACCTGAGCAAAAGAATGCAGGCTCACTAGTTCCAAGAGAGCTGAACTGAATGTAAGATTTCAGGCCTTCACTGCCCCAGGATACATTCCAGGAGGAGTACAGTATCTCTGAGTCAGAAGACACTTGCTGAATTAACATTCCTCAAGCCTCAGGGAAGAGAACCCACCAGTGGATGGGGAAGGCCCAAAGCAGGAAGACACATTCCTGATCACAAAGAAAAATGGAAGCCATCTGGGTGGTTCCAGGAACTAGCTAACTTTCCACTGTTTTTATGTTATGTTTCCTTGGTTACCCCTCCCCACCTTGAGGTCTTCCCAGTGTTCCAGAAGGCTGCAATTTAAGTCTAACTAGATGCTCTGCTAACCTAGATAAGCTTCTGCCTGCAGGAACTGTCCCCTACCCCCATGACTGATACAGCCTGCTGATGTTCAAAATTGTAAAGCAACCAATCATGTGTAACTGCGTGAAAATTCCTCCCCTTCCCCACCCCATGCTATAAAAAGCCCCTCAGCTTGCTGGTCTTTTGTCAATTCTGCTCCTGCATGGGCGAGCAATTTGACCTTGGCGGCCAACCCTCCCTAATAAACTTCTGCTGATTGCATCCAGGTACAGTGTCTTGTGATTTTTGGGTGGCCGTGATTTCTCAAGACTTGAGTAACGGTCTCCCGAGTTTGGGGGTCTTCATACAATGCTCAATTCCAAGTGAATCAAGGAAAAAACATAAAACCAGACACATTGAATCTAATAGAAGAGAAACTGGGAAAGAGCCGCAAACATATTGTCACAGGGGAAATTTTCTGGAACAGAATACCAATGGTTCAGGCTCTAAGATCAACAAAAGACAAATGGGACCTCATAAAATTGAAAAGCTTCTGTAAAGTAAAGTACACTCTCAATAAGACAAAAATAGAAACCTACAAATTGGAAAAAGATCTTTGCCAACCCTATACCCAATAGAGGGTTAATATTCAATATATAAAAAGTACTCAGAACTTAGATTCCAGAGAACCAAATAACCCCACTAAAAATGGGGTACAGAGCTAAACAAGGAATTCTCAACTGAGGAATATTGAATGACTGAGAAGCACCTAAAAAATGTTCAACATCCTTAGTCATCAGGGAAATGCAAATCAAAATGACCCCGGGATTCCACCTCACACCAGTCAGAATGGTTAAGATCAAAAACTCAGATGACAGCAGATGCTGGCGAGGATGTGAAGAAACAGGAACACTCCTTCATTGCTGGTGAGAATAAAAGCTGGAACAACTACTCTGTAAATCAGTCTAGTGATTCTTTAGAAAATTGGAAATAGCTCTACCTGAGGACCCAGCTATAGTACTACTGGGCATATACCCAAAAGATGCTCCAACATATAACAAGGACAGATGCTCCACTATGTTTAGCAGCCATATATATATATTTGCCAGAAGCTAGAAACAACCTATGTGTCCCTCACCTGAGGAATGGATACAGAAAATGTGAATGTGGTACACAATGGAGTACTACTCAGCTATTAAAAACAATGACTTCATGAAATTCACAGGCAAATGGATAAAACCAGAAGATATCTTCCTAAGTGAGGTAACACATTCACAAAAGTACACACATGGTATGTACTCACTGATAAGTGGATATTAGCCCCAAAGCTCAGAATATCCATGATACAACTCATAAACCATAGGAAGCTCAAGAAAAAGGAAAACCAAAGTGTGGATGCTTCAATCTTACTTAGAAGCAGAACAAAATAATTACAGGAAGTAGAGAGAGGGAGGGATCTGAGACAGTGAGAGGAGGGGGAGGATAAAAGGGTGGCAGGATCATGTTTGGGACGTGATCTGTGAAGATGGTTCACTACTCTTTTGACCTAGAAACCCCACAAAATCATACAAATCAAGAGGTTCAAACCTTTGTGTTCACTTTAAGAACACCTGGGAACCTGCCGAGGCCATTAAGGGTATGCATATCCACAAAGCCACCAAGTATCTGAAGGATGTCCCTTTAAAGAAGCAATGTGTGCCATTTCAGGGGTATAATGGTAGAGTAGGTAGATACACCCAGGCCAAAAAATCTAGCTAGACACAGGGACAATGACCAAAAAGAGTGCTAAACTTTTGCTGCACATGCTTAAAAATGCAGAGAGTAATGGTGAACGTAAGGGTTTAGATATAGATTCTCTAGTCATTGAGCACATCCTGGTGAACAAGGCACCTGTGATGAGCCAACAAACCTACAGATGCTTCCGGCTGGATTAACCCATACATGAGCTTCCCCTGCCACATTGAGTAATCCTCACTGTTAAAGAACAGATTGTTCCAAAGCCAGAAGAGGAGGTTTCACAGAAGAAAAAGATATCCCAGGAGAAACTGAAGAAACAAAACTCATGGCATGGGAATAAATTCAAATGCAGATAAAGTTTTTTAAAAAAAAATCTCAAAAAAGATAGATATTTTAGATCTCAATTTTTTTCAATTTTTTTATTGGATATTTTATTTACATTTCAGATGCCAATCCCTTTCCCTATTTCCCTTCCCCCTATCCCGTGCCCCCCCTTTTCCATTTGGCTTTTATACAATTTTTTAAATGTTAATCAAGGGCTTTGTAAGTATGGTAATGCTCAATCAGAAATGTAACCTAATACCCAATCTAGCTATGTAAACTATCTTTGACTAGTGGAGACACGTGAACTTCTGCCTCCATGCCCCCTCTCTCTTTCTCTCTCTTTTTCTCTCTCATTACCGAGCTTCTCATCTACTTCATCTTCTCCACTCCTTACTCCATCTTTTCCTCTCGCTGCTCCTTTCCCCTTAGCTCCTCCTACATATTACCCTTCCTGTTAAAATAAAGCTTTTCTCTCAGAATACAATTAGAGCACAATTATTCCTATTTGTACCAGTGAGGTACAAGATAGTCTTAATACCCAGTCCATCCTTTTGTTGACTAGCCAGAACCTCTGCCATCTCTCTTGACTAGAACACTGACTTTTTCTTGGCTTTAGAATGAATGTCAGCTGAGAACCCTCCACTCAGATCTTTTCTCTCAAGGTAAATAGCCTGGATTGGCTATGAGTCTATAGGTCTTCAATGCCGTCAGAAATCCAGAATGACTAAATTAACTGAATTTATGGGAAGCAATAAGCATAGCTTCTAAAACTTAGCCAATTTATAGAGACCGCTGAACACCTGGACAACCCCTATACTACCGAACATTGGAGCATCAAATCTTCAGCCTTCTGGCCCAAACTCATCTGACAGACTTTAGTGCTGCAGAATTATTAAGGGCTGGTTACTCTGTCTAGGCAGATATAATCAGTCGACTATTCTGCAAGTGTGTTCTTTTCTGTAGATGGAGAGAGGCAATTCTTGCCTGGTGGCTGTCTCACCACAACAGGAGTAACTCCAATGATGCTCAATTTCTTCTTAGAATCCAAGACAGGAAACTGTCAGGAGCAGACAGGTCTCTAATCAAAATGAACATTAATATAGAAATATTTGTGACGTCAAATTCTATGGATTTCTGACGTTTTGAAATCCAACTATCCATGTAAGGTAACCTGGACTGCTGTCTGTAGTCTTCTCTCAGCTATTTCTAAATGAAATATAGAAAACACCCTAACAATAAACTCAAAGTCATGAATTTGCTATAGTCCCTTAATTCACAGGCTAGTCATCCCAAGTCAGTTAAAAAAGTTAAAGAAGGACTGGGTCTAAGTCTTGTATTTCTAAATGTGTTATACAGGCACAATGCCCATGAGAGTATCTATATTCATTTCACTTTCATATCGATGAGAAGCTTATACCAACGAAAACCTTAAATTTGAAATCCAAGTGAATTTTGTACCATTTAAGAAATTATAACTTCATCTTGATACTAAATTATACAGATTTCTACCAATAGGTTATGGCTATGCCATAAATCCTAGCTAATCCTCCCTGTTCCAACAAAATCACTGCTGTTCCCCAGAGAGACAGCCCCATATTAACCACCTTAGTCCCCAAGCCCAGGGAATAGGGGCGCTGACTCTTCTTTAACGTCTTCAAGCTGATTACGGGCGTCGATAGATCTCAATTTTTAACCTGCTTTGGACATTATTTCACCAGTATATACAAATTATTTATTTTATATATTAGTTAAAGTAAATTTGAAATGTTTGTAGCCAGCAAGCAACTAAAATACCCCTATTTAAGTATTTATAATGCATATTAAATTGAAAGTACCACATTGAAAGAAAAGGTTTTAAAGTAGTAATAAGATATATTTTTTCAAAACATAATGTACTTAATTACCTATTAAAAATAAACAAAATTGAGGGTTTAATCTATTTTGGAGGCCATAACTCTAGAATTGACTAAACTAAGTGACAAAGGATATTCAAAAACCACAAAGCTAAAAAGAAATATAATTATTAGTTGAATGGTTATTATATAACAAAGGCATACTCCACACATACATTGTCAGGTATTTAGACAAACATATGCTTTATAATAATGTTCAAATTTGGCATTCTCTTTATTTTATGTATGAATAAACTGAAACTCAGAGCCGCCATAATTTGTTGAAGCCACACAACTAGCATAGCTTCATAGTTCCTGGGCCTATTCTTTTTAAGCTCCTGTTATTGATGAAAGCTTAAAGAGAAACAAGCAGGCCTCTCCTGACTCATTTCTGATGTATAAGGCATTTCCAAACACAAAATGTCCACTTCAATATGCAAGGAAGCCAAAGGTTATCGCTGATCAAACTTTTGTTCAGAAAGGGTCTCTTTCTTGTAGCCCAGTCTAGTCTCAAACTTGTATTTCTCTTGCCTCAATATTTCAAATGCTGGAATTCCAGGCATGTGCCTCACCCTACCATCATAGCCGTGGTACCTGTAAATGTCTTCTATCAATGTGAGTGTACCCAGGCTTCCACAGACATGGGTGAGAAATGAAGTCTCACTTACGGAAACACTTTGGTATCCTAGCTTTTCAACTCTCCAGTTTCTTCAAATATATTTGTTTTCTTATATTCTCAGCCTAACATTGCCAAGAGACAGATTCATGGTCCCCTGGCACCTGTTTCCAGTTGCTGTGTTCTATGCCAGCATGCTCTTCTGCTAAACAATGAAATCCTACAACAACAGTACCATCCAGTCAATATCGCCATTATCCTAGACAACACTTAGTGTGAAAAAGAGCTTGTCCTGATGAGTAGTTGAGGCTTTTTTTTTCTTCATGAACTGTCCTGTCAGTCAGCGGTGAGTTAAATCCAAGCTCTAGCTTGTAAATAAAGACTCTGGTGTGATTACATCGGATTACTTCCTGGTTGGTCTTTCAGGGTTCATGAACACTTCCTTGGCACTACTTTATTACATTTGATAATGTAGCAGTCCAGGAATAATGCTGGAATTGCCAGCATTGTGTTAGTTAAGGAAGAAATGATCTGTTCCCTCCAGGAGCTCGGAATCTATAAAAGGAAATAGCTACTTAATTGTATAGTGCATTCCTTTAATCCCAGCACTTAGGAGGCAGAGGTAGGTGGATTTTTGAGTTTGAGGCCAGTCTGGCCCACAAAGTGAATTTTAGGACAGCCAGGACTACATAGGGCTACATGGAGAAACCTTGTTTCAAAAGAGAAAGGCAGAAAAAAGGAAAGAAGGAAGAAAGGAGGGAAGGAATGAAGGAACAAAGGAAGGAAGGAAGGAAGGAAGGAAGGAAGGAAGGAAGGAAGGAAGGAAGGAAGGAAGGAAAATCTATTTAAAGATCAAACTAAGAACTCAAGTCATAATTAGTACAGCTTTGACTACATGACTAAAAACAAAAGAAGAAACAGTACGGGGATTCTCTAGATGTGTTGATTTAAAGATAACAACATTGACCAAGATAAATCCATAATAATTATGAAAGTTGGTTGAGTATGAAATGCATGAATAAATCTGCCAAATGAGAATGGCCCCATCACCTGGATGGACTCCAATAGTGCATGGCCAAGAGTAGGCCAGAAAAGCTAGATGTTAAAAATCAAGTACAGCTGGATAAGTTTTAGCAGTACCACCACTTGGTAGAGAAGTGAGCACTAGAAGGAGCCATGGCTTTAATGTGAACTGGCATGTAGCACAACTGCTCACAGCCATGCTGTAAGTCTCAGCAAAGCTGACACCCTCACCCACAATTTCTCAACTCAACGGCTGGAACCAGACATTTTCTTATTAGGATGTCTCTAACAATACAGTCATTACGTTGAATCTCTATGAAATAAAATACTATTTGTAGCATGCTATTTTCCCTGTTAATGACTTTCTTGGGAAAAGGAAAAGAAAAGAAAAGGACAATGGCCCTTGCAAATTATCTGTCTTAGGTACATGGGTGTTCAAGTAATTTGGTGGGAAAGAGGGCCCATAGAACATTTTCATCAGAGACTAAATATTTTAAAATTGGTCTGTTCTCACAAATTACCATGCCTTCTTTACCTTCTACCCAGTCTCTTGCTGCTCAAGTTTTTCCAAAAATCTCAAAATAAGTAGAAAGCAAAGAAACAGTTTCAATTAAAATCAAAGTTATAGTTAGCTGCCTGTATTACAGTTCAGTTATGCTAGCAAGGTCATTGTGAGAGGCTAGGTCTTGCTTGGGTGGGCACAAGATGAGCAGGTAAGCAACATAAACTGTGGGTGAGAACAGATCAGTGTTATGCAATCCCAAAGGACAAGCAGCCGGATGGTTCTGCCATGCCAGATGACCATGCATGGACATAACTCAAAATAGAGGTCTGTGCTTGTCATTGTCCCTAGAGATACTGAGATCAATGTTCCATGGACAAGCCCACTAAACTGCACCATTAGAACAGATGGAATCCAGAGTTCTCATCCTCCGCAGGCTTTGGTTAAAGTTAATATTTGGGTTAGTGAGACCTAAATTTGTGAATCGTCCTTATCTCCTGCATAGCTTTGTATAATGTCTGGGGGTTGGAGGGTTAAAGAAAATTGGGACCATCTGGTGAATTTAAATAGAATTCCCCCTGTGTTCTTCTCTACATACACATAGACCTCCAAACCTCTACCCTTTTCAATGCAGTCCTCTATTCTTGATCATTATTTTTTTTCTGGATGAATTTAGGTGGTTTAATCTTATAATCTCTTTATTCAGAGATGCAGCCAAATTGATGATTCCTTTTTTGAATTTCAGTTTTTAAGAAATGTCTCATTCTGTTCTGGTGATAGGACTAATTAAAACCAATACTTCAAGAACAAACGGTTCTTCCTCTGAGTAGTAAGACCAGAGGTCTCAGACTAGTGAGGCCAGTGCCCCTACTGCTAGCTGAATGCTTTTGATTTTTTTTATAATTTCAAATATATTGCTAAGGAAGTAAAAAAAATGTAATTTCTAGTAATATCGATAAAATAGGTGTTTGTTGATATTTTCAGTTTTGTCAATGGATCCTGTAATGGTTTGTATATACTTAGCTCAGAGAGTGGCATTGTGGGGAGGGGTAACCTTGTTGGAACAGGACAGGTGTAGCCTTGTGGGTGTGGGCTTTAACACCCTTGTCCTAGCTGCCTGGGAGCTAATATTCTGCTAGCAGCCTTCAGATGAAGATGTAGAACTATCAGCTCCTCCTGTAGATCCTTAGAGAAAGCTAAAGAAATATGGCCGGTCACTGTCCACAAAGAGTCTCTGACAAGAAACATCTAGAAATTTCAAAAATAATGTATCATGAAGGAATGTAGCCTTTAAGAAACAAAATTTAGACTTCATCCATGTATTGTCATGTATCTTTATTCATCTACTTATTCAGATTGCTATTAAAACAATTCTTCCCATTTTTAATGGTTCTTCACAAATAGCTCTAACGTTCCAGTTTTTAAAGTGGTTCAAACATCTACAATTTTAAAATAATTTAAGTAAAGTTTAGTAGAAATAATGGGCAATATGTTGATCCACAAAACATTACAATACATAGATTACAATTTGAGTATTCATAATCTTTTATAATTCATTCAAATATACTGATATAATCTTGTAACATATAGAAATACACAAAAGAACACAAATAGAATGTGAAATTATTACAGAAGATATCTCTACACAGTTATTCCAACTTCCTGTGAACCTAAAATAACTTTTAAATTGTTTATAAGCATAAATTTATTTAAAGTAATGACAGAACTTTGGTGGACAGTTTTATTTCTAACAAGAATTTTTGTCTTTGCCTTTTTACACAGAAATTCGTTTTCATGGATATTTTAAATTAGAATGCATGATAGCTGTGTGTTTGCCTATGTCTGGACAGAATTCTAGAAAGATGCCCCTTGTAGTTGCAATTCATTTATATGGAGATTATCAAGTTGTACTTTGAAAGACCAATATTTACAAAGATGAAGAGATGAAATCTAACCCACATTTAAGTATATGTTTTAAACACACACACACACACATACACACACACACACACACACCACACACACACACACACACACACACACAAATCATTGGGAAGCTGGCTACAGATAGTCAAAGATAATTTTTCAAAGAATCAGACTTTATAAATTATGTAATCATGAACCAAATAGTTCTCTGCTTTGTGAAAGTTCATAGCAAAATTTTATAACATGAAAAACAGTATTTTTCTCGGTATTAAGGCTATTCTATGCAATTCTATATAATAATCTACACAGTGGTCTTAGTTACGGTTTCTATTGCTGAAAAAAATACCATGACCAAAAAGCAAGTTGGGGAGTAAAGGGTTTATTCAACTTTGACTTCCACATCACTGTTCATCACCAGAGGAAGTCAGGACAGGAACTCAAGCAGGGCAGGAACTTGGACACAGGAGCAGATGCAGAGGTAATGGAGGGGGTGCTGCTTACCGGCTTGCTTTCCATGTATTTCTCAGTAAGCTTTTTTTTATAGAACTCAGGACCAGGAATGTCACTATTTACAATAGGCTCCTCCCTCCCCCATCAATCACTAGTTAAACGCTTTACAGCTGAATCTTACAGAGTCATTTTCTCCAGTGAGGTTCCCTCCTTTCAGGTCCTTTCAGATAGTTATAACTATCAAGTTGACATAAATAAGAAATTATTCTACTGGACTTACTTAATGTGGAAATAATATAGTTTTGAGAAATATTTATTTTAAATAACATATTCATGAAGAGTAAAGCAAAAACACTATCAGAGAGACTTTCATGAGGGGATATGACTATGTACAAGATGTGTCTTTCTTCATGATATGAGCACCTTTATGGTTTTTGTTTGTTTGTTTGTTTATCTACTAATGATACCTGTCACCCAAGTGTGACCTTACATTATTTTCCAAGAGCCAGACATTTAGGAATCAAAATTATGATTTACCAATCTATGTACCTTAAAGAAAAACAAGAATTTTCAGCCACTGACTTCTTCTCACTATTCCAACAGTTCTGTTTGCATGGTTTGGTAGTTACTTGTATGTGTGGAAAGAAAAAGTCAAAAATGTTTAAAATTTCTAATTTTTGTTTGTTTGGGGGAGTTTTCAAGACTGGGTTTTTCTGTGTAATCCTGGCTCTCCTGGAACTTTCTCTGTAGACCATACCTGCCTCGAACTTACAGAGATACACCTGCCTCTGACTGGGATCAACGGTGTACACCATCTCCACCACAGCTGGCAATTTCTAATTTTTATGTTCATTTATTTTATCCATGGGGACTAATGAATGTCTATAATAGAAAGTTCATTTGTGATTTATTTTACATGGTATAAATAAGCAGTAAAGTTGACACACATGCACCCCTCACTTTCTTTAATATTGACATTGAGAATGTAGGAGATAGTGGAGAACACTCCTTAGCATGACTACCTGACAAACAGGGATCACATATGCTTTATTGCCCTAATCTTGTCTGTTCAACCTTCACTTGGAAGTCATTGCAATTTCCAAGTGTGAAATAAGAAAGTGAATACCCTAGAAGAGAGTGCTTTGAGAGCGTGACTGTACACATTACTGTCCTCCAGTGCACACTCTCACTATAATTACAGTTCCAGGGGAGAGATTTCCACTGGAAACATCAGCAGGTTCAAGACTCTAAGAAATTTAATGACAGTTATTTCAATATGAGAGCCATGGGAATTTTAGCTATGATGGTGTATTCATTAAAATTGTGTTAAAATAAACCAATATTTAGATTATTAACTAGTGTCCAAATGAACTTGGTGGCTTTTTTCTTGATACATTTCTCTTAATAACTTCTCTTTTTAATAAATTCTAAAATCAATTTGAGCTTATTTGTGTTTTCCTCCCAGTAAATTTTTTGTTCACTAAATAAAATAATTCAAAATATAAAATATAAAAACATTATTTTTGTAGCAGAGTAAGAAAGCTGAGTCTTGAGGATGTTAAATCATCTTAGATTAAACATAAGAACAAAAAGTAAAATTCAGGTGTTGTAAGTCCTGGTCTAAGATACTTTTATTATACCAAAAATATTTATTTATTAAAAGCATTTCTAAGATACATTCTCCAAATAAGATATCATATCTCAAATTCAAATGCATGTAATAATATATGAGAAAGAAATTAAATACAAATATAAAATTAAGATTTTTGTGTAAAACCATGTTTGAGCTACTAAATATCAAATATAATAAATAGCAATGATTTCATTTCCTATGTTGATCCAGCTAGGTATTTACTTAAATCAGGTATCTACCTGTTCCTTCTTCAGAGCTAAGGATCAATCATTAATCTAAATTAAAATGCATATCTAAAAAATTTAAAAAAATCCAAAATCAGAAAAATATATTTAGAAACTAGGGAAAATAGTAGTAAGAAATTTTCCATTGAAAATTTGTCTTTCATTGTATCAAATCTTTCATGAATCAATGAAAGATGAAACTGAGTCATGAAATGAAGAAAACACAAATGCAAAGGTCTAAGTTCAATTTTGTCACAGAAGCAATCAGTGTTCAAAATTAAAGAAAAAATAGATTCTTCATCAGAAATTATCTGGGTCTGAAGACAGAGAAGTGATGTGCTCAAGGTCCCTAAAGAAGAAAATTAATTAGTACTGCGGTACCAGCCCAGCTGCTCTTCAGAAGTGAAGCAGAATACACATCTTACTCCAGGACAACATGCTGAAAGGATCTGCTTCCATTAGACCTCCCACACAATAAATGCTACAGGGAACTCAAGCTCGAATGAAAGAATGCTAACAACATTAAAAGATATCGAAGTTTATAGCTCATTTTAAAGGTTAGAATATAGTCAACTTCCAAATTTAATACATACCGTAATGGTGGTAAATAAATCATTTTTACTATATTGACATTCCATCTCATCCCCAGCAGAATAGCAGTCATTAAGGAAACAAATAACTTTTAACTGTAGTATAAAAGTTAAAAGATGAAGATATTAAAAATAACTATAGAAACAATAATCTGAAATTGAATACACAGTATAAAAAGACGTAAACATAGCATAAGTAAGACAGGCCTATAGTGTTTGTGTATGGCTGGAATTATCAAATTCGATGCCTTTTGTAAACTCCACAGTGACCGCTAAGCTAGAGTTTCCAGTAGATAAACAAATAAGGAAAATACAAACAAATAACCAGGGGAACAAAAGGAGCAAAAGCTAAGAAAATAGGCTGGTGATAAAACAGAAACATTAAGTCTATTCCTACCAATAACTTCCTTAAGAATCTTAGACTGCGGTTTTCAATTAAAAGACAGAGCAATTGATAGAAAGAGAGAGAGAGAGAGAGAAAAAAAACAAGACTTAAGTACATGTTTCCTACAAGACATTTATTTTTCTTTAAAGACACATTCTGGCTCAAAATGAAGATGTAGGAAAAGATAATACCCACACTGATAGCTAATAGAGAGCAAAAGAAACCAGGATGAAGTCAAACAAAAGTGTAAAGTTGAGGTGGAGAGTCTGATACAGATGGGAGGGTGGTAGGGGGTGGAGATAATAATGAAAATATATGCATGTATAAAATGCCAAAGAACAAAAGTAAATTCTAAGAGAAAGATAACATCTATGAACAGCACAGAGTGGTGAATACACACTCACAACTGCTCAAAGTGCAGAGAAGCATCTGTTCTTGAGAGCTCAGCCACAAATGAACATGTATACCACGGCTCCTCCCACAGGGCTCAGGGAACACCCTGGAAAAGGGAATAGGGAGATGGTAAGAGCCAGAAGTGGGGCAGGAGGAGGTTGATGTGAAGTGCTATCTTCTGGTTATGACAGGACCGTTACTTACAGACACAAAGCAGCTGTGATATTGACACATGACTTGCACAAGTCAAACCAGTCACATTCCGGCATGGATAAGGGAGTGGACACACACTTAGGACCTACTGACATTTGATGGCTATTAGGAGGGAAAGAATCCATTTTCTTAATGGGTGTGGTAGCTGGGAAGTTGACAGTGACCCAGTGGATGCCCATACTCATGCATATGTTGGCAGCACAAATTGAATCCAGGGGATGATTTAAAAAACCAAGTACCTATATAAAGTTGTAAGGGGAGATGAGAGTATGTGAGAGTGGGAGAGGAAATATGGGATTAATATGATCAAAACACATTGTATACATGCAAGAAATTATTGAGTAAATTAAAATATTATATTTACAGATAAAAATTAATTGAACAACAGAACATAAAAATAGATGTATGAAATAGTAGATCACCTACAAATATCAAGCAATTATTAGAGTTGGGAGAAAAATAGATTTAACATAACAGCAGTAGAATACATGAATGCTGGATAGCTTATTTGCCAAGAAAATAAATCAATAAAGAGCAAATGTGAACAACCACACAGTGTAGGTGGATCTCACAGACACATAAAGAACACTCTATACAACAGTAGGACAGATGGTATATAATCTTTTCAACTACATATAAACCACAGCAGTACGTAATCTTTTCAACTATGTATAGATGCTGCACATGATGGATTCAGTTAGTCTGTGCAGACCTAACAAATCCAAGAAGACAGAAATCACACTAAGCATCTTTTATGACCACAGTGATATGCAGCTAGAAAACAGGGAGAGGAGAGATACAGGTAAGTAGATAATGAGAGGAGAGTTGTCAGTGAGCAGAAACTTATCAACATGCTCTGTCCTATAGCCTGAGTCAAAGAGAATATCAACAGGCAAAAATCCCTTGAGAGAAATAAAACTGAAAGCACAGTAAACTGGAACACTGAATGGTGGAAGAGGTCATTTTTGGAGGTAGGTTTAGCTTACCTACTTCTCTTCTTCATCTTCCCAAGAGGGAGTGTGACTTGTTTTTAGTTGTTACATTTTAAATGATAGTGTTCAGATCTAGTGTTCAGATCTCCAAACTTGTGACAGCTGCATTTTAACTTTCAAACATGTTTCATCTTTTTGCTTTGTATAATTCTGTGAGATTTGACCAATGCATGATGTGTCTCTACCATTTCACTCTATAAGGAATTATTATCTGTCGTTAAAATTTCATGACCTTTTCAGGTCCTTACACTTTCACCAAATTCTCGATCAACTTATTGTTTTTATACTTTTCTCTTTTCTAAAATGCCATGTAAATGGAAGCATGCTGTATGTTTCCCTTTAATTCTGGCTGTGTTTACTTAGCAATATGTATTTAAGGCACTGTCATGTCTTCTTGTGACTCAATGGCTCCAGTCTTAACAGTGTACAGTATTATGTTGTATGAATATGCCAGCGTTCATTTATCAATGTTTGCACCATCCTATTGGAATGATTATGATCCATCACAGAGAATATTCTCTGCCTTTTATACACAAAGTTTAACATCACTTAGATGTTGTCCTTAAAACAAAATCTCAAATGTTTGATTTACCAAATGAAGTCTCAAAAGCCAGATGCAGTGGTAAAAGCTGCTAGCTCAGAAAGTCAGAGAAAGCACCCAGCTGACCTCCCTACACCACGAAATAACAAAAAAAAAAAAAAAGAAAGAAAGAAAAAGAAAAAGAAAAGGAAAAAAGAAAAAACCTTACTCTACTTAGCTCTCGTTTACAGAGAGCTCTTGGGTTAAAGTTGTTTAGTAGGGCTGAACCACACCAGAACAAGAAACAGAGTTTCCATTTCACAGTCTCAGGGTTCACAGTCTGATCAACTATTCTGCAAAACTACATGTTTCAATAATTTCAAAATGATGTCAAGTTCTTATGTATTACAAATCAAAACACTTATACAACTGTTAAAGTGAAATGTTCTGTCTTTAGTTACTAATTCCAGGTATAGTTTATTTTAAGAAAAATGACTTTGGTGATTGACAGCTCACCAGCATGCTTAAGTAAGATAAAACTATTAAATGTGGAATGAAATTGTTCTTCTTTCTTTATACTGAAGGAGATGGACCCTTCATCTCCAATGAAGGATGTTTTAAAAGATAGACAAATATAAAAAGAAGGTGCAAAAAGAACAAGACAACTCAATTTCTGCCAAATTCCACAATAGGAGAGTGTTGAATGCTATAGACAGAGAGTGTATGGACACCGCATCCCTTGAAAGGGTTTCGTTAGACCATGATTCTGACAACAGTCATGTGAATGAGGCAAAAAAAAAAAAAAAAAAAAAAAAAAAAAAAGCATTCGAAAATAGTAAGAGCCAAGCCAGTTTTCTCTATTTGAAGGAAATCAGTTTTCTCTATTTGAAGGAAATCAGTTTTCTCTATTTGAGGGAAATGGTTCGTGTGTGTGTGTGTGTGTGTGTGTGTGTGTGTGTGTGTGTGTGTGTGTCCTCTTAAAGAGCTCATACCAATGCAGTGATTATAAGTTAAAGATCATGACATCATGATAGCTACACAGTCTGTCTCTCACTTTCCCTGTTCAAGACTCTGAGCACTATAGGGCACCGTTGCTTTGTATCCAGTGGCTTCTGGGACACCATGCATCTTCTTTGTCTTCACATTAATTTGCAAGCCCACTTGGTACATCTCAGCTGCTTCCAGTTGGTTAGCTGCTGCAAGTATCCCAGGGCCTACAATGACGATATCAGAGACTTGTTTTCCAATTACCTCTTAAGAACTGTATTGTTGGCCAAGGACCCCTTCCTATTTCTAATTGAACTCCTAGAGTCAAGGGAAGAAATTCTGTCATGCTTACTCAAAGACAAATATAAAGCCGATCACAAATTCACCATGATCCTCAGCCACTCCAACCCCTGCTTGTTGTATTTTGCAGTAGCTAAGGAGCCAGAAGAGCTGTTCCTGCAATGAAGCATGCCTGGTGCCCACTTCCTGCAATCCTTTCACAAATCCTGAGCCTGATGCCACATGGGCATTTTCTAGATCTGCCTCAGAAGGTATTTTGAAGATGCCACCTTGATGCTGGTTTTTTTTTTTAACTGTGCTTCATATAGCAGCAAATTTCCTGCTTTCAAATACTAACTCAAGGCATTTTGCCAGATTTGTCAATTCCTCCATCACATCCAGAGTAAAATCATTCAGAATACTGACACGAGTTTTGAGCATGCAGATGCTGGGTCCCAAGACATCTGCTAGCTACAGCATCTCTCTGCTTGCCAAAGCATCAGCAGACAAATACAGACTGGTCTCCTTCTGCAGGAGCTTGAGAAGTTTTGAGGCAAGTTGGTGGATTCTGGGCAGCTCTGCTCCTGCACCAAAGCCAGGTCTTTGCATGCTTTCTTCTCAGGAGGGGAAAAACCTTATGCTTAATAGCTGGGAAAGGATTCTCCTGAATGAATCAATGAACCTTTTCACTCTCCAGACCATCTCAGCTCCACCCCCACCCCCATGCTGCTCGAGAACCTCCAGCACTTTGGACACTCTGCACCCTGAGTGACAATGAATCCCGTGAGCCTGAAGTGTGTCCTCACCTCTATGACATCAGTCACCTTCAGGTCCTCCTTATGAATAACCACAACAGTTTCCAAAACACTGGCCCCACTGGTGACAACATTCTCACAGATCAGACAGGTTTGCACTGGATTAATCTCTTCATCTACAAGATGCTTGGTACCATAATCCTGTCTCCGTTTTTCTAATGAGCATGGGAATGTGACTGATTGAACAGATCACTGTAGCTAATGGCTACACTGTATAAGGAAACACACACACACACACACACACACAGTGAAAGCTGATCCCCACATCTTGGGCAGTTTGGAATAAAATGTCTGCAACCTGACTGAGAAGACATGGGCGAGACAGGTTGCCCCCAGACTAGAGAGGAGAACGGCTCCTGAACGTGAAAGCTTGCACATCATACAGCTCTGTGACCAAGAGCCCCAGAACTTCTCTAGCTTTGAAATTATTTCAATATATTGTCCCTCAGTCTACTTAAAACCACTGGTCCCTAGAATCTATTGATGACTTTGGTCTGAACTAGTTGTTTTGCAGGTTGAGAGTGACGCCTTTCTCACTCTGCCCACTTTCTATGTCTATTGTTTGGTCATCTGCTACAAGGAACTCATGAGCCTATTTGTTATCTCAAGAATACCAGAGGATCTACTGTACAACTGCTTTCATAGACTAAACTTAAAACTTCCAGTCACGTCTTAAGTTTTCCTATTCCATCCATGGAATTATCTATCTTCAAGGAGATTCCATCTTCCGAGTTGAAACTAATGTTAGCATATTGAAGTAAGGAGACCAGGGTGAATTTTCTATTATTTAACATGAAGATAATGTAAAGAACAGCTAGCCAATATAATAGAAAATAGAAACATTATTATTTTATCAAATGCAGTATTTTATGGCAAATTTACTCTTTTTTCTTTATTGTAATACAAATATTTTAAAGTTCATTTTATTCCTGCCTGAGATTCAAGTTTTATAGTATGAATAACACACTTTATTCGCTTTAATATACTGTCTCATACTATATATATTATACATCAAGCCATGTGTTTATGTTAAAATATTACTGATTTTTTTTAAAAAGCAATATAAAATTTACAGGGAAGTTCTAAGAATAATTCTGATCTATTTTACCCAGAGACTTAATTTAGCTTGTTCTCCTGTTTTATTCTTTTATCTTTCATAGTTAGATGCCTCTATTAAGCTGAAATATTAATACATATATTAATAAAATATTTCCTATTAATCTCTCCATCCAGTGATTTCTAAATTCCATTGGAAACACTCTGTTTCGGTCATAAAGCAGAGGTTTGGATTCACTTTTCTGCCATGGCTATCCAACCGACAATAATTTCCTCTACTTTTTGGCAATATTGTTGTCGGCCTTTGTCTCTGCGAATATGATTATATCTCTGGAACTTCTTCTATTCTATTAGACCATTTTTAGTGGGAGAAGCGTTAGCGAAGTTTGCTTCCACTGTCTACAACCTGACCTTTTGTGACTGGACATACACCCAGAGTCATTAATTTACATTTTAAGTAATCTAGGATGTCATTTCTCTTAGGCAGGAGGCTCTGCCTCTCAGTTAGCAAATACTATCTACGTGAGTGAGAACTTGTTGTGCAACCCCAGGACTGACGGCATTTGTGGGGTCAGTTTGCTCTAGCTGAGTGTACTTTTTTTTTATTCAAATACTCATTCTATGAAAATTGGAAATGAAAAGTCTGTGAGGTTAGTAGGTAATATTTTATTAATATATATTAATATTTCAGCTTAATGGGAGAATATAAATAGAACGGTAAAGTAGTAAGCCATGGAAATATCTTAAGATCTTGGCAGGACCATTTTGTTCTGTTTTGTTTTTCTGTTTTCTTTTCTTTCTTTTTTTTTGAGACAAGATCTTTCTGTGTAGCTGAGGGCGGCTATAGGCTTCAAATATCAATTCTCCAGCCTCTGGAGTGGTTTACCATTGTTTGTTTTTAAAAAACAAGATGTCAAAAATTACTTATCTGAAGGAAAAGACCATATTTATAAAATGTGAACTTTCATGAAAATGCTCCAAATATTAAATGACAACACACAGAAGAGCAAATTATATTTGTAACGCATATATTTAACTAAAAGTTTCTACTAATATACAAAGCCCATCTGCAAAACAATATACAGAGAATAGAGAACTGGGGGGGGGGGGGAACATGAAGCAATGCTAAGGAAAAGTGTTAGTCACAATAAATAATAAGCAAGTGAGAAGGTAACCACATGATTGCTTATGAGAGAAATGCCAATGAAAACAATGATTTATAATTATATATGTATCAAAATTAGTAAAATTGAAAGGATTAGCAAAATGAAGTAATGTCAAGAAATCTAAGCTATTGAAACTCACCAAAATGCTGATGATTATACAACCAGAGTTGACATGTAAACACCTTTGAGGCGGTCACTTCTGTGCATCAGCTTGTACATAATCACTTTACTTTTCCATATTACACAGATTTGTAAGAATCAGTTGTCAGGTGGGGAATGATTGTGATTTTTCAATGTGAATATTTCTCACCAAAAAGCATCACCTATGTTTGTATTTGTTTTCTTTTTTTCATTCCAGTTACAGTACCAAGTACCACTCATGACATTAAGTCAGTGCAGGATACTTGTCCAAATGAGAGATTATCATCCTGCCATAGGATATGCTGTGCATATCTGCATGCAACTACGTCTGACCAGTGGGCAATTTATTTAATTCTGTGCAAATAGACTATAAATAGCATGCAATTTCTCACTTTAACTGATAAAGCTCTTACTTCCAACATCTTTGGTACAATTCTGATGTAATATTTAAAATACATTTAAAATAACTTGGTTGCTGGTAAACTTGACAAATCAAACTGTGAAACCCTTCAAAATAACCTAATTAATTTCATAAAGCATGAACTCTCAAAAAAATACAAAGAAAAGCACTCGAAAAAACTACATTATGTTAAAAGCAAAACACTCCATGGCAGAAAGAACACACTGTGTCCAGCTGTAAAAGATACTGGGAAGGAAAACAGGGGAAAGACTTCAAGTTCCTGAGGAGTCTGTAGATACTTTAATGTAAAATTGAGACTTTTGTTTTGGGATGAAACCCTAAAAAGAAACAGACACTTTAAATTTTCTGTATGTGCATGCTCATGTTAGCGCGCGACTGTGTGTGTGTGTGTGTGTGTGTGTGTGTGTGTGTGTGTGTGTGTGCCTGTATGCATATACACATGTATGATGGGAATCTACAAAGATGTTAGATCTCTTTTTCTACGTACACGTGTATTGAACTCAGGGCATCAGGATTGTGCTGCAAACTCCTCTACCCACTTTGCCATCTCACAGTACCATAATTTACACTAATTTAGTAACATATAGTGCACACACAATGTATATATACTGCCATTGAAATAAAAAATTTAATTCCCAAAACATATGTAAGCATAAAAAGTGGTATGGAGTAGGGGAAGTGGTTCGGGGGGGGGGCAGTACTGTGAGGAAGGGGCTGTAGATGGTTAATATCTCTGTTACTGTGATTGCTGCACTAAGCTTGCTTTTAGAAATTTAAGTCAAGCTGAAACCTCAAACGCTAACAGACATAACTTATTTGTAGATAAATTTTTTAAGTATTTGTGAAATGTAGATTTTCTTTTCAAATAAAAATATACAGACAAATATATGATATGCCTGCTTTAAATTAAGTGGAGTTGAAACATGATTTAATTCTTTCTGTTTTTTGTTTGAGATGTGATCTCATGTAACTCTGGCTAACATGTAACTATCTATGTGGATAGGCTGGCTTTAAACCCAGAGATGCACTTGCCTCTTTCTCTCCAGTGATGGGAATAAAGGTATAGTTCACCACGCCCAGAAAATTTTCTTTCAAAATACATAATACTCACACTCCTAATTTTTCCCTCAATAGTTTGGGTATCATGCTTTCTTTAGGGTCCTTAAGATGTAGTAGCAACTTTTACTATGAAAGCAACTGAGAAAAAAAAGCACACACACGAGAAGCTATTTCTCATAAAAATGCCTTAAATACCATTAAATGATTTACTGGGCAATGGCACTAATCCCATAAACTGATTTGGGATTGGCTTTTGGGAAGGTGAACAGGGTAGATTTATATCCTAGTTGAAAGCTCCAAGCACAGAATCGATTTAACACATTGTTCTTCCCTTCTGTGATGCATTAAGAACTGCTTGCACTGTGATCACAAAGAGGCTCAGACAAGCCTTGAGACTGTGCCTCCTCCACTTGCTCTTGTCTTCCAAAGCTACCCCACTGGACCCCACAGAGAGTTCTGGAGACAAGTGTACTCCCTGACAGAGGTGCAACACTGGAGTCCAGCTGCTGGGACCATTAAGTAAGTACCTCATGTGAAGGTCACTTTTCTCTCCTTTGAGAGATCCTGTTATTCTAGGAATTTCAAATTTTGCAAGACATAATTCTTCTAACCGATTTAATGTACTGTGAAAGAATGAAATCACACATCTCAAGGATGAAGACAACAGTTGTGAAGAAGTGTGTCATGCTGTGGTCTACAAGTTGTATAACTTTGGATGGTCAAAACTACTAACTTTTACATTTTCCTGTCTGTTTTCATGTTCTTCAGCTTGGAAGTTTCTTACACTGTTGAAATTTATTTAAAAAAAAAACTTGAATAACAAAGTTAGCATCTGTGAGAGCTAACATCTAAGGATAAATCTGACCATAAGAGGATTCAAATATGGAAGAGTCATGAGGCTTTGGGCGGGAAAAGGATGGCAAACCTTGCTGTTTATACAAATAGGACAACAATGCCCAATATCTCTTTCTACCCTGACAATTTACCTGAAGTTACAATGACATCGACTTCAGTAAGACATTGTTTCCATGTACGCTAAGCCAGAGACAATGAAGGAACACAAAATACAGGAACTAATATAAAGTACATTAAGATTATACTTAGAAATTTTGTTAATTTATATTAAAAATATAAAATTATAATAAAAATTAATAAAAAAAAGTATACTGTAAAAACCCTGAGTTGGACTTTGGAGTGATGGCAATTTAAATACTGTATAAATAATAATTTTGTTAAATGACTATTTCCATATTGAGTACACATTAGTAAGTTGTTGATGTCTTCCTTTTGTATACTTCTAGTCAGAACATGGACAGGAAAATATTTCAATGATTGTACAGTCCTATGAAGAATGCGATCACAGCCCATCTCTATAAACCTACTTTTAATACATTACTTTAAAACAATATTTAAAAGATAAAAATAATTTGAGCTATTATTTTAGCTATTCTTTATTTTCAAATGCCTTAATTAAAAATTCCAATATATTAAAAAAAGATTGACCTCTCATATTTGCTGTTTCTTTCTAAACTATAATGAATCTAGGGACCAAAATGTGATACATCAAACGGAAGTGGTTAAAAAAAAATAATCTCATGAACCGATGGACAGAATTAAGACTATGACATTCCCAAGAAATTATGCTTAACCCAGAAGCTGGTGTTGCACAATATAATTTAGCAGAAATAAATCTCAGCTTGGGAGAAGAACAAGGAAAGGGGAAGAAAAGCTGAATGAGAAAAGAAGACAACTGGAAAGCAACAGTTGCCTATTCCATGGCGAACATTTAGATAAGGCGGGGGAGCGAGAGGAATCTAAGTCGCAGAAAAGAGCTCACTCAGTAGCCAATAGGAAATTAATGCTTTCTGACAAATATTATTTACTCAAAATGCATCTTGGGTTCTTCTTCTGAATCAGAACTGACATAATTCAAGACCTTAAAAATCCTGTAAGTTAATAGAGGGACTGAAGAAATAAACGTGATGTAAGATAATGTGTTTTCTCAGAGGTTGACAGAAATGACATTTAGTAAAATTAATCTGGAAACAACTGATGAGGGATAGAAAAAAAAACAGAAGGCATAGAAGTTACAGCCCTGAGAAGCTGTGGCATGCCCCAGAGAAGCGTCTGAACTTTGGCACTCTCTTGTTGAATTCCAGCTCATCTCTCACTAGCTGTGCAACCTTGAACAATTTACTTTACCTTTCTTATGTTGGCCTTCCACAACTGAAGTAAAATAATGTTTATGAAAATTACTGAGCACCAAGTAGGGCTCTGCAGTGCTGCAATCATCCATGTTTCCCAAATAAAGGAGAAGGGAGGCTGCAGTGAGGTGTGGCCTTCAGCACACAAAAGAGAAAGTGGGGGTGGTTACTCCAGAAAACTCATTCTTTGCAATGGTGGGTTCAACTATGTGAAGACTATTTTAAATAGTATATGATTTTTATCTCCCATTCAAAGAGATTCCAAATCAAGAAAGACAGATCTAGACTATTCAAGTGAGTTTTGTTTATGGTCCAGCCATTGAGAAATATATTCCTATGGGCCTTGGTTACTGGCTGGATGTAGCATAAAGCTTAAAGGAAAGAGCAAAAGATCCTCAGGGCAAGGAGTTGTTAATCAAAAACAGTGACTATTTAACAAACTAATGGAAAAATATAGACCTTAAGAATCACCCTTGAGGGGCGAGCATGGTGGTGCACACCTTTAATCCCAGCACTTGGGAACAATGGCAAGCAGATCTATGAATGTGAGGCCAGTCTGGCCTACAGAGTGAGTTCCAAGATACCAGGGTTACACAGAGAAACCTTGTATTGAAAAACAAAACAAAACAACAACAACAACAACAACAACAAATCTTAAGTAAAAATTTGCATAGTATGTCTTAAGTAAGAAAATCAATGGCTTGAATTTATTTGAACGGTTTAGCTTGATGAGTTGGACCTTATAAAAGGAATAGTTGCTATACATGGAAAAGGATAATGCAGAAGAACATATCCAGCCTGGGACACAACTTCTAAGCAAACTGATTATGTGACCAGAAATTTGGTATGGAATTTGTTCTGAAGATAAATTTAGGAAGCATCCATGAAGGATAAGGAGAACTCAGTGAGAGTAGAGCATCAAATAACCACAAAAAATGAAAATGAAAGCTGGGGAAATGGCATGATGTGGGGATTTGTTCTTGATCTGTAAGCATGAGGACCTGGTTCAAACTCCCATCACAGCCCAAGAGTGGTTATGAGTGACTGTAACTATAGAGCTGTGGTTGAGGAAGAGATAGGAGCATCACTGGGGCCATGCGTTTAAAACACCAGCATGGCTCTAGGTTTGCTGGGAAACCCTGACTCAAAAGAAAATGCTGGAGAAGAATAGAGCAAGATGCCCCAAATCCTCCTCTGCCTTTGATGTCTGCCTTCCATGCAGAAGCAAGAGCAGTAACTATTCAAAACGGAGAGAGGTCAGTCATAGAGAGCCCAGAGAATGTTCTCATGGGCCAGGTCTAAAGTCCAATTTCCCAAGAAGAGCCTGCCTCGAGTTAGATGGAGAGGGCTTAGTGACAAGATGTATGAGCATTAATTAATACACTTGTTCTAAGGTCAGCATTTTCTCTGAAGAAATAAAAAACAAGCTCCAGTTACAACATCCTCCTACTAGAATTCTGCTTAGATAGCTTACTCTGGTCATGGAGGAAGCAGGATTGGAGTGAGGTGAGACCACTGGGTGCAGCTTTAGCCATTTCCAAATGAAGACTATCCCAGTAGCCATAAGAGACTCATTCAAATAGCAATGTCTACTGGGAGCCTGTGTCCCCTACTTTGATTTGTGGTGAAGGCTATGCACAGAGGGAAAACATCAAATAAAACATTCGCCGTTTCCATAAAATACCTTCACATTATAATCCTGCTTCTTTCAACTAGCTAAAACTGACCTTCCCTTGCTCAAAACTGCCTGTAAGAGTCCCAGGACAGGTTGTTCTGACATTCTTTTAACATCATCTCATCATCACAGCCAAAACTAATCACAAGAATATTACCCGTTGACAGGTGCATTTATTCTGTCAATTAAATCAGATGGTTAAATCGAAATGTGCCCCAAATCTCTCTTGTTTGCATTATCCATATTGGCGTTTCTTGGCCGTGGTTCATTGCTGGCTGGAAGTCGTCCAGCCCCCACAGAGTCACTTTGCAATATTGTGCCAGCAAGTTTCCATGCTCTGCAGCAACCGCTCCAGCGAGGCCAGAACAGCACTACAGGACTGACCTGGAATGTTATATTGCTTCACTAAGATTTATTAAAAAATGGAAGGAGGGAGACTTAGATCAATGTTTTTGGAATGGGAGAGGATATATCGCCTCATGGCTGAGCACAGGTGACGCATGAGCAATGAAGCGAAGATGCTAAAGACAGGCAGTGGAAAAAAACACAAGGAAGGGCAAAGCCAGTCAGACTCACCCAGCTTTCGGATCCTTCTTTAAAACCCTCCACAAAGTGACCAAATGATAGCAGGCTCCTAAAGAGAAGTTCCTAATTTTAAGCCATTACTCCAAGAAGATACGCAAATATACTGATCAGGGGCAATGAACTAAAATTCCACTGAGCCAAATTCCTCCGCTCCACTATAAAAGTTCAGCGAATGAGTCTACAGAACATTTTGGCCATGATGCCTATTCACAATGAGGCATAGTTAAGATGGATCTATGATTCTGCTTCCTGGTGTGCAGGGAAAGGGCCAGAACATTTGGGATCCCATTTCAAAATTCTTTGATTTCTTTTTTTCCAGCCAGTGACACCCTGTAAGCACAGCTGCAAAAATGCCTGGCTTCTGTAGAGTACATTTGAAAATCAGTCTACTTTAGAGAGTATGAATAGAAACCACAAAAAGGAAATGGAGAAGTAATGAGTGAAACCATCCAGGGCATAAACAAAAGTTGACATCTTAGATGATAATGGTAGAGTCACTGGAGAATGTTGTGTCTTCTAAAGATATGTTTGAACCTAAATACAAACTTCATTCTCTGCACTGTCTACTTGAAAGGGTCTAATGGCCTCTTTGAAGCATTGAAGATTGTGAAATAAACATGTATACTGGTGACTTTTAAAAATCTCAGCACGGTATTACCTTGCCATAATATCAGACATTCCACAGTCCCTGTAAACCATGTTCAGTTTCTTTTCTGTCAATGTACATTATACAACCAAGAAGCCCAGGTGATTTTCCACAATGTGTTAGCTGAAGATAAATTACTGATTTTTAATCAAGCTTTTCACTTTTAAAACATAGTACATTTTAGCTACTCAACACTCATTGACTTTAATATTTCAGTCCTTATGTACAACTTGTAGTTTAGATCTGTGTATGATGTGTCTTTGAGGACAGTTATACTCAAACAAATATGTCTTGATATTAGCCAATTTAAAAGACAGGTATTCTCCTCACTTGAAAGAAGTACATGAGCCTGTTTGGAAAATCCTGATTGAACATTTCTCTTAAAATACACATTCTATTCCCAAAATTTAGCTAATTAGTATTTAGAATATTAATTACAAAGGAGTATATATTATATACATATATATATATGGAATAGCAGAAGGAAAAAACTAGCTATCACTGTGTGCACTCTCCAGTTCAGAGGACTTATTGCCCAGAAATTCTGAAATGACACATCCAGTTCAATAAAACTAACTCGCCCCCTGGTGACAAAGAGGAATTGGAGAAATCTTCCAACAGAATTAGATGTACAACAAGGCTCTGACTCTACTGTAATAATTATTTCTCAAAGTTATAACAATAACTGAATTTGATTAATTTTCTAAAGTTTTAGGTCTACTATATAATTTTTAGTGTAAATTTAATAGTAGCTATATTTAAGATATCTTATTGACCCGCCTTATACAAGAGCTACAAGTGAATTCCTAGGTCATATGAGAGTGTTGTTATAGGGAAGAAAAAATAGTTTCTATGTGCTTTAAGGTTCTTTAGCTGGGCTACCCACTAAATCAGTTGTTCATAACCTGGGGATCACTATTCCTTTAAGGGTCAAATATAAGATATTATGTATATCGGATATCTATATTACAACTCATAACAGTAGCAAAATTATAGTTATGAAGTAGCAATAAAATAATCTCATTGTGGGGTCACCACAATATGAGGTATGTTTTAAAGGATGACAGCATTAAGAAGGTTGAGGACCACTGCATAAAGTGGATGTAAGACACATTAACAGTAGAGAAACAGATTTTATTATATACGAATGTATAGCAGTCCCACAAAAATATGACTCAGCAAGTGCTAGGTGATTGAACCTTGAGGTATACAAAGCAATGGTGCCTTCTAGAGAAATATAAAGATGTTACGAGAAAGTAAAGAGAAGAAATGCTGGTGCATAAACATAACCTTGTCATGCGGATAAAAAAAAATTCTATAAATGAGTGAGAGTTGTCTGAAAGCAGCCCTTATTCTGATGTAAATACAGTTTACTAAAATACAGGTTTGCCTTATAGATGTAAATTTCCTTTCCAAAGGGCAGCTTTGCAGAGCTGCTACTATGTCCACATTTTCTCAAAATAATCTGCTCAAAATATGCCTAACAAGTATATTTTGGGGTGTCTTATTCTAGTCTCCACAGTCACATTTAGGAATAGTTTGTTCTGAGCCTCAACTATACTACTGAAAAGGTAAAAGATACTTTAACCTTCTTGTGTTTCAGCTATCACATGAACTGTTCTCCAATAATAACATATCAATTCAGAAAGTCTACAAAATATAGTTTATTATACTCATTTAATGGATGGGGAAACCAGAACCAAGAGTTTGAGCACAGAAGTTACACAACCAACATTCAAGTCCTCCTGTAAAACCTGTAAGCCTGAGCCCTAAATCTGTAGATCCCATTTTTGTCTAGAGCCATGCTTGTTCTACTTCAACAGAATGGGTAGAGATCTCGATATACTCCTCAGAGTATAGTATAGTACAGTATAGTATAGTATACTATACTATACTATAGTACAGTATAGTATATAGTTAACAGCACGGAGAGACATATTTGTTGAATGAAAAAAGTGAGTCCTGGCAATTCAAGAATCCAGACTCTATTGTTGAAAAAGGGAAAGGGTTAGGGAGATAAATGAATGGTAGTGGAGGCAGGTGGAAGGGAATAGAGAGGAGAAAGCAATAGTTTGGTAAAAAAGATCCACACCATTCTAATTTTGGTCATTTTATACTCATCAGATCAATTTGACTTTTCTCTTCTGCCATTAGAGTTGATAATTCTAAGATGTGTTACATCCAAATGGGGAAAAGTAGCTGGGTATAACTTCAAATCAATTAAGAACGGAAACTGATAAACGTCTCTAATAGGTTTATAGTTACTGACTTTGTGTGTTGCTATGGTCTAAATGTCTGTCTAAATGTTGCTAGGGTCTAAATATCCCCCAGTTCATGTGTTAGAATCCAAACCTCCATGGTGATGAAATTACATAGAGAGACCCTTAGAAGGTCATTAGAAAATAAAATGAGTCCCCTTCCATCCCATGAGGACACAGGCAAAAGGTGCTATTCATGCAAGATTTAGGAGATTGCATATATAATCATCTAAAACCTTAACCGTGGATTCCAGAACTATGAGTTGTATATTTCTGCTGTATGGTATTATGTTGTAGCCACTGGGAAGAGTGAAAACAGATATGCTTTGAGCATATATGATCTAATTTATCTGACTCATACTAATTTTCCCTAAATACATTATGTAAGTGCTTATCATCTAATAGGACAGGATAGCATCTATCAGGCCATGTCATAACAAGACTTCACAAAGCAAAGCACCCCACTCACTTTGGACACCCCTACTCTCTGAGTGCTAAATCCTGGACATTGCTATAAACACATTCTACCAAGAGGGCTCCAGCACAGTTAAATCTAAACGACTATCAAGTATATTTTACCTTAGCCCTTGCTAGACATTAATTTACACTGGATATTAATTTACAAATAAAAATCATTAATTCTTTTTTATACTTCATACTTTTTGCCTTTCTCCTTTGTAGCAATCCACTAGTTCGTATTTTTCTCATCTGAGAAAACTCTAACAATGTAGCCCCAAATAACCTTGCATTTATAATCCTCCTGTTTCCCTTCCGGAGTGCTAGAATTATAGCTGTATGCTGCTGTGTCCACCTTAGATTTTTTTTTTAAGTATTCACAAAGCAAACTTGCCTCATATTCATCCCAAGTATGATAAAATAAACCTATGTGGATGGTCTCATTGTTAGTTAACACCAAATGTTCCAACAGTCTTAAACAATGTAATCTTCTCTACAGTTGAGAAATTATTTTAATCCTCACATCTTCCATGAGGGTCTTTATAGGCACCTTTTATAGTGATATTTCAGAAGCAATTGTCTTTCATAATGGCTGCCTCTTCTCAACTGTCAAGGCTATATGTCTGTATTATGTTTGAGACTCAGCTTGACACCAGTTGAGGTCTGGAATTGTTCTTTAATTGTTTGCATATTTCCCCAAAATACAAATCTCTCCATAGAGATCATAAACTGAAAGAACAGACTTTGTTTTTGTATTTTTTCTTATGCTCTAATTTAGTCTCCTAAGAGAAAAAGTATATTTAAGTCCTTAAAAATTTACCAAATATGTTCCTAGCATGTTGTGAACACAGTAGTGACCCAAAAATAGTTGATGAATTTAAATAGAATTCTATCATCTTGGTAGCTTCAAATTTCAACTTCTTGAAAAACTGAATTTCCCATTCCAATCCTCTGATTATTTACCAATAAAGAAGAAAATTTTATTAAAGCCAGTGAACCCTCATTTAGATAGTTAATTTCATTAAACAACTGGATACTACAAACTACCAAAATTCTTTAAGATGAAAAACATTACATGCCATGGTATAAAACTGTCATTAAATAAACAAAAAAAGTGAAGTTCTTCAATAAAGACTTCTCTGTCTTGACTTTTGTTATTCAGAATTTGTTTTCAAAGAAATTGGCAATAAACATTGAATACATATATACATACATACATACATACATACATAATCTGAATATAAATTAAAAATGCAACAAATATTTAATTTTCATTCACAAATTAAGGCAGTTTGAATCAGCTAGTATAACCAAGACAAAACTTTTATACCCAAAGTCAAGTAAGCATCATAGCAATGCCAAGATGCATGAGAGAAAAGAGGTCCCTGGAAAATGGTCACGTTTCTCCAATTCCATCTCACACAAGTCCTTTTCTTTGGATTGAGTCTTGGCATCCTTAGTTAGTGACTTCACTTGGGAAAAGTGGGTATTAACCACTTTCTTCTATTTTCCAGGAGATTTCTAAGGAGAAACAGGAAACATGGGGAGAGAAATGTATGAAAAGGAAAAGGAAGAGAGAAAAGGAAGAAAGGATGGTGCATTCTGGACAACCTATAATGGGCAAGGGCTTGGCATAAAACAAAGTGAATATACTAGCCCAATGGCTCACCTTTCTATGTGACTGGGCCTCCATCCAGAAAACAGAAATCTTATAAGGTTGCCTGGACTGCCAGCTGCCTTAATTTCAACGCAACGATTTAATGTATTTTAAATAAATGTAACATAAGGAAAAAATGCTTTGTACAAATTGGTCATCTGTTGTTTTTCTGGCTGGCACCATGATTTATGTAAGATATCAGTAGAACAGCATCTCTCTATCTGTCTCTTGGATAACAAAGTGCATCTGGAAGGTTCTTTATAGAGCTTTAACCCCATGATTACTAGAAAAGCTGTACTGTTTTCCATAAATCATCTAAGCCAAAGTTGCTCTCTAATATGTGACTGTTTTATTTATGCTAGGTCCACTTTCTTTATCCTGGATGTTCTTTTATTCCTATACTAAGGATTACAACATTATTTTTCTCATTATGCATAAAAGGCATTCAGGATTTGAGTGACAGCCATCTTCACTCAAAACAAAATTAACTGAATTTTCATAATATCCCAAATTATTTGACACTTGTTTAGAAGTAATTATAAAGACCACACATATATTTTTACTTTCTACTCCTTTTCCCTTCTTCTGCAATATAAAATACTATAGTATGCCAGTTAGTAAAACAACGTAAATTGTTTTAGGCAAACACTAAGACCAATGATGATGTCATCAGAGTCCATTGGTGCATCAAATAAAATTATTAGTTTTAACGTATTTGGGATAACACACCCACATTGTAGAAATCCTAAAGAAACTTGGAAACTTCTCCCCAACATGATGCATATTTGTTGTTACATAAAAGTTTGCATGAAATCAAGAGGTTCACAACTCAGAAGAACATAGCAGTATGATTTTGTATGTCTTTCAAAGAGCATTGTTTTAGCTCACTAATTAGTCCCAAAGGAATAACATGGGGATTTGTGTTGTAACTTGCTTGTAACGATTGTTTCTGGGGTAGTTGTCTTTTTTTTTTTCTGGAGCTAATGAGGAAAGAGGTCATAGGTTCAATTCATTTAGGGGTCAGTTGGTTGTCATACAAAGGAAAAGCCTTTGCCATGTTACTGATCCACCATCTTGCAAATTTATGCATCTTTTCACCAATCCAGATAATGAATGGTTGCAACTGAGCCTCTACTTCTTCTAGAAAATACTTGAGAATATCTTTCCCTGATTTGATGATATCACACATTATGAAAGCTTAGAACAACAGCAGGAGGAGTTCCTTAAAAAATCAGAAGAGAAGGTTGCCGTAACATTATGCAAGTGATTTGACTTATCTAGGTCTTTTTCTTATTAAATAAGTAGGCAATACCTGATAAGAATTTTAAAAATAAAACAATATTTTAACTCAAACTTTCTAATAGTGAAGTTCATCACATCCTGAAGAATAGCTAGTGCGTACAGTATCGAAAATGACTCACACACAAACAGGGATGCCTCTGACAGTGTTTGATGACCCCACAGTAGCAGAAGGGTCCCTACGTGAAACGTCCTTATTGTGGTCATTGACCGTAAGGAAAACTTCATTTACAGCAAATGCTGCCCACTGGTTTCTTTTTATGATTAATCTACATGCATTTGTATTAATTGATGTATATTTAGTGTAGCCACTTATATTCCTTAGCCCTGAAGGAAAACAAACATATGCACCATGGACAAAAGAGAGTAATACAATGTCGAAATAGTTAAAGTGTCTTTGGGGGAGACAAAATGAGGCTCTAAAAGAAACTACTATCTTCTAAAAGTCAGGAAAATCAGTTGGTTTATGTGCATAGGCTGGTGAAGTACAGCATGTAGCCACTTAGCTTTCACTGCTTATGATTTTATAAAAAAGAAAAACTGTCTTTGAATCCTCTCTGGATTCTCCTTCTTAAAACGCGCAATGCATTTATTATACACACGTACAGAGAATGCACACATACTGATAATGGTTGGACACAGTTACGCCACATTTCATTTTTTTGTAACATCAAAAAAAGCATTTATTTTCATATATTTTATAGCCTGCTAATTTGGCTACGGAGCTAATGCCCATTTAAGGGAATATGGTGTGGGACGACTGTGCAGGGATATTAAGTGAGGAAGCCATATGTTTCTTAGCCCTGCCATATCGACAGTGGCTGCTCAACCCCCCTTGTTAGATTAGCTTTCTCCACAGATAGGCCTACAGTGGGTACAATGCCTCTTTTACAGGTGTTTGTTGGAGATCATGCAAAATAAAGGTTTCTACGGGGAGTGAAAACTATGTAAGATATCCGGAGATAGCATCTTGCTTTCACTTAAGATGCAACCCGCAGAGGTCTGCTCCAGACTCTTAATTTATAATAGTACCTTTATATATCATGATAAGTGACTGTCTGCCCCTAGATAGCTGACACAGTGCCCAGAATATGCAGAGCTGTCTGGTTTTGATCATCTTCTAGTTTGTCTAGAAGGGTATTAGAAGCAAAAATATGACAGGGTTAGATTGTGACCCAGACTGAAAATATACTTCATCCAAAGACTGATTATTCTTCAATTGCACCAAAGGGTAAGAAGTAATGACCCATTAAATAAGTACACAATGCAAAAAGATTTCTTTATCCAGATTGTCCTTGCATCCTTTTGTGTGGTTCTGAGTTTAGGTATCACATACAGCACAAATGCACAGAAGCATACAGAACAAGAGAGCCTCCACTGAGTAGATTAAACATTTTCACTCTCAACTCCCATAATCTGAAATTATATCATCCTGGTTTCCTTGAGCTCAAGAGAATTCCCTTCTACTGATTTCTTTGATGCCCAAATTAAAAGGTACAAAGGGCTGGAAGAAAAAAAAAAATCAAACAAGAGAAAGGGTATAAAAACAATACAAGTGGAGAGGCATGAGGTTTATATGGGTTTATGTTTTTATGCAAATGTGCTAGTAAGAAAAGGGCTCCATTTGGGGAGTAATAAAAAAGAGGGTGGGAGAAACCTGTGAGCAGATCTCAGGAAAAAAAAAAAAAAGAAAGAAACACAGAGGCTTTCTATGCAGATGGGGAATTTAAAAGGAGTAAAATGATAGCCACATAGTCAAGAGACTAGAAAAGAGACCTTCATGTTTGATAGTTGTAATAACCTGCAGAGTGCTCTAATGGTTCGGGGATCAGGTGCGGAGTTACAGCAATAACGAGAGCTGAATAATTATCTCGGCCGTATCCGCATCGCCAAAGTCCCAGTGTATGAGCTATGTAAGGAGGCTTCCGCTGCCTCTCCAAGATTTCCTGAAATGTTAAATCACTGATTTGGGAGTACTTCCAGCATTAGTACTGCCCAGTTAGAAAGAAATAAAGCCCAGAATTCTCCTGTGGCAGTTCTAATGTCTTTGTTAATTATGAATTATGGGTAAACATGCAGACGCACAGAGGTCACGGCTGTCAGCAACAATGGTTTTCAAGAAGGATTTTTATGAGGGACTTTTTTGCTCCACTATAATGTCCATATTATATACATAAACAGAGCCAGGCATATAAAAAAAAAGAAAAAACACCAATGTTTGCTTTTTTGGTGAGTTGGTTTTGTGAGGGTTTTTTTGTTTGTTTGTTTTTGCTTTTCTCCCTTTCTCTTTCTCTCCCCTGTGTAAAGGCACATTGCTGTAGCCATTCATAACTGGAACTCTCCTCTGTGACTGACAACAGCTACATCATTCCAAGCACTAGGCAGAGAGAAGCCAAGGCTGAGGCTGGGTTAACACTCAGACCCTGCATACCACCTTGTAACCCAAGGAAGCGACCATCAAGGTAACCTATCAACACTGGTCATCTCTCACGTCTGATGGCTAGACAGAAGCTGCTGACGCCATGCTTGATTAACCTCTCTGAAATGGTAACGCTGATTTCAAATCTATCCCAGGATGCCTACAAACAGGACTGAAATTACATTATGTGTGGATCCAGCCCAACAAAAGCAACTGGCACAAAATCATCTTAATTAGGTGGTAGCAGTTCTAATTCACTCAAGTTTGGCGTTAATTCTTTTGTCATCAAAGAACTTCTAGTACTTCTTGTAAGACAGGGTGGAGAGTAATCAAGCTTGTGTGAGCATCTCACACAAGGTTTTGACATGTTGACAGAATGTTAGACTCTACAATCAGATCAAAATTTATCAGAATGTTCAGAAAAATCTGTGACAATCATTCTGCCTAACTTTTCTGAGATAGACAATATTATCTAGAGAAATGGCTTGGCAATTGTGACAAAAGCAGTCCTCAAACTGTCCAATAATGTGGGCACTGATACTTGCTCAGAAGCCATTGTCTTTGTGCCTGGCAAATTTAAGAATAATACTTGCCTCAAATATAGGAGATTCATAATCCAGTATCAGTAAATGTCTCTTGCTTCCCTTCCTCTTTTAACCCAGTTACCTATAATTTGTTCACAAGGTACAGTAATGAATATCTGCAATCTCAACTTGCAAGTCTGAATTAGGAAGGTTATAAGTTCAAGGCCAGCCTGACATACACAGACCTTGTCTCAAATAAATAAATAAACAAACAAACAAATAAATAAGGAAAGAGGGAGGGATGGAGGAAGAAAGGAAGGAAGGAAGGAAGGAAGGAAGGAAGGAAGGAAGGAAGGAAGGAAGGAAGAAAGGAAGGGAGGGAGGGAGCTGATGAAATGGCTCCATAGATTATGCATTTCTGCCAAGCCCAACTTTCCAGGCTCAGTCCCCCAAACTGACATAATAGTGAAGAGATCTATTCCTACAAGTTGTCTTTGGGCCTCCATATGTGAACCACAGTACACACATGCTCAAGAATAAGAATAACTACACATGAACACACACACACACACACACACACACACACACACACACACACACGAAAACCCACACAAGCACAAGTTAATAAATTTAATTTGTTATTATTTTAAAAGAAAAGAAAGGAGAAGTGAAAGGAAAGGAGGGAAGGTGGAGAAAGAAGAAAGGACGGGGTTAACAATGAACACTGAGTTATCTGCCACCCCTTCTCTTAAGAAGCAACATCCTATTTCCAACCTCTTTTTGTAGCAAACATTGTACCTAAGAGTTAGATGATCACTTTTAATCAATGAAGAGAGATGCATAGGAAAGTGCCCAGATGTTTATTCAAGCCAAGTCCCCTTCCAACCACATCTTTCCCATGACATGAGCCATGTTTCACTATACTCTGGGAACATACAAACATGGCACTTTCTTCTACAAGAAGTCACAAGCAATTTAGGAATTCGATGTGCATTGAATATACACCATGGGTATAGCATTGCCCTTTCTGACCATGCCATAAGTCTGAGCCACAAGCACTCAACACCTTAAGGTTGGGGAGCTGAGAAAGAACCTCTATCTGGGTCCACTACAGGAATTCTCTAGCAATCAACATGCAATTTTCCATTATTGTTAACCACCAGTAAATAAGGAGCAAAGTGAATCAACTAGTTAGGGTGGATAAATGGCTATATCATATCCTGACCTAGAAATTATATCCATAACATATGGTATCATATTGTATCATATCTACCCTTAAGGCAGATATTTTTTAGATGTCTTTTTAAAAAAATATTGATTTTATTTATATGAGAACACTGTAGCTATCTTCAGACACACCAGAAGAGGGCATCAGATCCCATTACAGATGGTTGTGAGCTACCATGTGGTTGCTGGGAATTGAACTCAGGACCTCTGGAAGAACAGGGAGTGCTCTTAACCACTCCAGCCCTTAGATGTCTTTAAGATATTTTTATAGATAGATAAGATAGAAAAATAAAACCTTGACCATGATGAAACCCTAGTGACTAAATAGGATGACAGGCACAAACTTGGAAATGGAAAATAAAAGAAAAATTCAATTCAGTGTGGAAATCAACTGAAAGTTAAGACAGAAATCTCTTTGATTGACAAGAGTGAAATGAGCATGGGTTGTCTTGAGAAACCATGTGGATGATAATGAAAGTAGCAATGAAAAAAATTCAGAATTGCAGATAAAACCAGCTATTTTGCTAGCCAATTTTTGCATTAGGAAAAAGAAGCGATTTTAGAGTGTTCACGAAGCAATTCCTTTTAATTTCTTAATCCTTTTGAAACTACTCATCTCCTTTAGAAACAATAATTTTTACAGTGAATTAATAATAAAAAGGGTTACATTTGTTGTTTTAGGTTTGTTTGTTTGTTGAAGGATTTTGTTTTGTTTTGTTTTGTTTTTGTTTGATTTTTTTTTAAAAATTGATTTATGTACCAGAGTTTCAGGACTCAGATACCTTCAAGGTGTCAAGAGTCCAAGGCTCGGTGAGTCTGGTTTTGGGCAAAGTCTCAGTGGAGGAGGTAGCTCGAGTCACTTGAATTAAGCTTCTATTTTCTCTACCCTCATTTCCACTTTTGCCTTTTAATGTCGCCTGAGTCTGTGCCAAGTGTCCTTTGCCATAGCAACACCTGCAGGTGAAGGCCCAGCTCTTCATTGCCAGCCTCCACAGCAGTGAAGAGTCAGCTAATCACTGCACAAGGAGAGGCATGCAATCTCCAAGACACCCATGGACAATTTGAATCCGAGGGTGTCCCTGAAGCACCCTCTTCTCACAGGTGTTTAACCTGGTTAGCCATGTGTCAAGAAGAGGGAAGGAAAACAACCCCTTCTCTTCCTGTTGTTTGCTTTACATAGCTCCTCAAACCTATTCGTTTTTCAAACTCCGCTAAGTTCCTACTGTTTTAAAGTTACTTCAACCATGTATTCATGGGACCCCAGTGGCAGAAGCAGCTCTCTGCTTCCTTGTTCTCCTCTAAGTCCATGAGGTCTGACAGCAGCTCCAATACTATGCTTTAGATGTCAAGAGACAGTGGCTAAAGCCAACATCTCTCTAGAGTCAAAGTGTCTCTGCCTTCAATGCCTCTGACAGCCATTCTCCACTGTGGAAAATACTCTTATGCAGATGCTTCTTATGCTGTCAACAGAAATGAAATGATGTGCGTTCTCCAAAGACTCTCATCCTCTCCAAGGACTTGCTTGAACCTTGCCTGGAGACAAGCATTGCCTCTTTCCTCTTCCCCCTCCCCCTTCCCCTCCTCCTCCTCCTCAAGCATAAAAATGTCAAGAACTTGACCCCTCACCTTCCTTAAAAGAGTCAACCTCAAGGCTTGAAAGAACCCTGTCGATTTTTTGGAGAGCTGATTTCCTAACAAGCTACTTGGCCAGATACCCTCTGTTAGTAATTGTTTCCTTAAAGCTTCAACTAACCTGCCAGCCCAAGGAGAACACAGGCTATGGCAGTTCCTGTCAAGATTGGTTGCTATCTGTTCAATATGACTCAGACTCCTACGTTAACTTGCCATTTATTTTACTTCTTCAAATTCACATAGTTTAAGACAGATCTAAGGCTTATTGTCTTCATTGGTTCTAACTCAGAGTAACATGTTTTTCTATAGGTAGGTCTACCGCTTACCTTCATTGGAAAGGCAATCAATAAAGGTGAGAATGATATAGGGTCTGATAACTTCAGTTCGCATGATAAAACCTGACTAGTTGTTCTTCCTTCAATGGGTCCCTCTGCTGCACAGAGGTCAGTGTCAGCCTGTACAATTTTCTATGGTGTCAAATTGAAGTGGTTTTTGGTTTTTTTTTGTTTTTTTTTTTTGTTTTTTTGAGACAGGGTTTCTCTATGTGGCCCGGGCTGTCCTGGAACTCACTCTGTAGACCAGGCTGGCCTCAAACTTAGAAATCCGCCTGCCTCTGCCTCCCAAGTGCTGGGATTAAAGGCATGTGCCAAGAGGATGTTTTGCTTTGGAGATCACTGGGTTTGAAAGGCAACAGTTCCTGCACAATTGCCTATCAGTCTGACAAATCATCTTGATGGTTCAAAGAATGTCCCTAATGGCCATCTAGCCCCCTATCCTGGAGCTTGCAAAGTCAGTTTGACAGCCTGGTTGTAGACCTCTTGAATAGTAAATTTCTTTTTAGCTGCTGGAACCAGTTTTGGTTATTCAGGATTGATTCTCTCCTGTTTTCAGAGTTTAAGAGCTGACATTGAATCCTAACTAATGGCTTTGTCCATGAGTATTGAATACCTTACAAATCCTGTCTTTAAATCCACAATCTCCTTAAACAGATCCTTCTTTATAAGTCTACATAAGCTTTGCTACAATTTAAGGACTATGTTTTTGCCATGTTCATTCCATTAACTAATAACATCTGAACATCAAGAACAATGTCTCACACATGGTGGGCATACAAAATAAGATAAAATAAACAATTGCATGAATGACTAAGCAAACAGGCAGATCTAGTACCCTGAAACAACTTCTAGGTCCCAGCCTTGCAATTATCTTCTCTTGACCCCACACCTGAACCACTAAACAACTTCTGAGCCACATCGAACCATTGAATTCCAGGCCACAAAACAATATCTCCACAGGAACTCTTTAACCATGGAAACCTAAAAGCTACACATAATAAAAAAAAAAAAATATTTTAGGTTTCTATCTCATTTCCAACTTGCCTTACTCCTCCTGTACCTAATATGGCCTCCAGCCATAGGGAGCCACAGTCATGTTCTCTTCCATGTTCTCTGTGACCAGTGTCTTCCCTGCTCTGGTTTGACCAGTTGTCCTGTTAGTCATTCTCCCACATTAGCCGTCATACTAACATTTTTTTAGTCTGACAATTGCCAGCCATTTCCTCCTGGGTTTTCCCTTAGTTACATGATTTCATAATTATGTTCCCAACAGATGATGAAGCTTTCCCCATTTGGAGATATTTTCAATTATTACAATATGTGGAATAGAGCAAATATTAAGCAATCAATCAATAAATTATTAAATGAATTATTGACACTACTATAGAAGATTTAATGAGTTTAGAATTCAAAACTATTTTTTGGAATTCTCTCTTTTAACCTCCAGACTCCTTAGATTTGCCACACAGGACAACTTACTCGATCTCTATATTTAGTTTATTAATTTCTAGTATAGAAAGGATACTAGAACTATCATCAGAGAGTTTCTATGAGTAACAGATGGGTACGCTTGGGAAAGTTCTTGATTCAAAGTGATCTTTCAAAAATGTCATGTTGTTTTATGTAAAGAAGAATTAAGAAAGAAGAGATAAGACATAGAACCTCAGACATGTTAAAAGTAGAATTCCTTAAGGACACTCTAACTAATAGTATTATCAGTACTGTAGTTAAAGTTCCAAACCTCTGTGAACAGTATCAGCAGAACAATAAGACTCCAGTTCTGTATGTACGTTTGAGAGATGAGCATGCTCTATGAAAATTCCCACTGAAAATTTGAATTTATATCACTAGGCTACAAGATCATATATTTATGCCATGTACATTATGTGAAATATAAAAATATGATGCGTTTTAAATACAAATGTACATGTAAACCTCCATCTCTCCCCACCCCCTGCCATCTCGCCTACCCCCTGTCTTCAGTGGGGCCTCAGGAGCTCCTCACTGTGAGAAACCTCAGAGGGTTTTTCACATGGAATTATAGTCTAGTTTCATCTAATCCTTGACTACAAGGTAGTTAAGGACAAGAATGGAAATTCAAACAAGGCAGAAACCTTCAGATTTCCTGCTGTTACTTAAAACTCTACTGAGTGTTTACTGAAGACACAGAGTTCCCTGTGGTCAAATAAATGTACCTCCAGGGCAGGATATAAATAAAGTAATAAGCAGTGATCTCAGATTATATAAAAATGGGAGTTGATTCTAAAGCATCCTGGTTAAAATACAAATTTGTGTTTTCATATCTCCTAAAATATTAAATATATACATAAATATATGCACACACATGTACACACACATACACACACATACACACATACATACACACATATACACACACCTATATCCTACCTAAATATTAGTCTTTAAATTTATATGTTTGTGTTTGTCTATGTGTACAACTATGTTACAGGGAATTTAACCCAGGGCCTCATGTACTTTAAGCAAGCACTCCATCCATCCATGTGCTATATCCCAGAGATATAATAACTCCTCTCCTGTTTCTGCAGTGCTGGGGATGGACTCCTGCTCCTTAACATGCTACGAAAACACCATGCCACTGAAAAACATCTTCAGCCCATTTAATCTCTAAATCTTTAAAGCAATCTACACCAGACACAATTCTGTTTTTTATGAAGATTTGCATACTGGGATTTTGGAGGTTGTTGTTTAAATTAAGATGGCAAAACCAGAAATTTGGAGATT
>JANHMN010000007.1:73379116-73429116 GCA_030674055.1 Rhabdomys pumilio | reverse complement strand
CTAGCAAAGGATGGGATAAGTTTGAAGATAACTGATATGTAATTTGACGTTTCAGTGCTATTATCCATGAGAAAGATGCCAGATGTCCTCAAATAATGATCTAGCACTGTGATGAACATGTATACAACCCTTCATGGCAGGCAAAGCTGTTTGTATCCATTTAGTCGATAGAGCATTTTGAAGAGGAATCTGATTCTGAAACTCAGATTCATTAGCTCACTGTGGTCTAGTCCCAGGGTCCCCTGGGTAAAGCCTAGAAGCCAGCTCAGTCCTCACCTCTGAATGCCTGTAATCAAACTCCATGATTTCCATGGTCACCATTGCTCTCATTGTTTGTTCTCCAAATTTGGGAAAGCCAAGAGGAGCTGACAGCTTTAGTTTCATACACAGACATATATTTATGTATGTGTTTAAAATTACCCAAATATTGTTCAAATCTAATGTTTGTCTTCTAAAGCTGACTTAACACTGGTATGTTTCTTTTTCATCTTTCACCTATTTTTCTGCGTCCTCCTATTCATCAAGCACAGAAAAGCATCTCAGGCCAGCATGTGCGTTTCCAGCTTCACTGCTACAGTACATGAGTTCTAGATCTTAAAGGCCAAAAAGCATCTATTTGACTAAAGAGCTATAAGGCAGCCATAAAAATTATGGATCACAGAAATAAGCAATTAGTGTTATCTTCAATTGCTTTATTGGCAGTATTCACTCGTTAGAATAGAGGCAGCCGTAAAACAGATTGCAACATACTGTATAACAGCATATGGGATTTTACATTATAATGCTATTCTCTGCCAAGAAGTCATATTTTCATTTGAATGCATGGAACAGATTAGCACAAGGTTTCCAGCATTAGAAGTGGATGACCCTCACTCTTTTTGTAGTTGTTGTTAAAAAGCAATTCCTGAACTTATGACTAAATCAAAGTGAGTGCCATGATAAACGGGGCTGGGTTCCATGACTGCATCCCAGGCCTTTGGAGACTGGGCTGGGCATGGCATGGCACTCGAGCGGATAATAAAGTCAGTCTCTAACTTGGTAGATAGAGGGAGAGTGGAGGGTTTGCCAGTCTTTCCAAACCAGCTGGCGTCAATCCTGGAGGAGGCTGCTCACGCGCCCATCTCATCACAGCTAAATGCCACAAAGGACACTCTTAGCAAGGGGGATAGAAATAAAAGAATGAGGCTAGTTAGTAATACAGCGAAGATGGCACCCATATTTAACTTTGAGAAAGGTCTTCCTGACATCTGACCATGATTCTCACTAAGTGTGTATGTGGAAACAGGTTGCAGATTACAGACAAGAGTTTCTATAGGACTTGCAGGACACATTGTCTCCAACACAGTTCCCAGCACAGACAGAAGGCTTCTAGTCATAGCCCTGGAGTTCATGACTCTCCACATCCCCTCACACACTTACACATTTTCCATGTTTCAGTATGGTTCACCAGGAACATGAGGCCAAGGGCTCACTTTTCTGTTTCAACAGTTCAAATAAGGAAGAAAAAGAAAAACATGTATCTGGTGGGGTCTGTTTCCAAGATGTGAGCTAGCAAATGAGAAAGTGTTGAGTGGCAGGATTGCTGGCAAGGGATGCTGGTGTGGGTTCAAATTAGAAGTCATATTACTCTGCTGTCTTGACGGAATAAATATTAATCATCAAATGTATTTGTGTCACTTCACACATAATAACGATATGTCTTAAATCTGTTTTTACGATGGCTAAAATACACTGGAGTTGTGGGTGGAAAAAAAACTTTTTTATAGGACTTCCAATATGAGAGAACCTAACCCATATATAGTAATTTAAAAGAACAGAGGAATATGTTTGAATTAGTGTTTGATTGTTCCCTACCATTTATTCAAATCTAGTAAAGTCTAAATAATTTGATAAAGTCTCCAGAGCCCATGCATAATGCAATCATGTTAAAAAAAATCAATATTAATCTTATGAACAGTATGCTTATTTAAGTGGTTTTCTTATCTTAAGTCTGGGAATTATGATATTATTTAAAAATCATTGTAAAATGCTTATAGCATTGGAAGATTGTTCTGAACGATTAGGGAAACGAATGGCAATGTCCAAACACCACAGAGCTGACCTGTCCCTTCCTGATTACTCAGGCTGATAGTCCATCTTCCATTTCCAAAAGACTTATAAAGACATTTTTTTCTCTCTTCTTTTCATTTTGTAAATAGATCAATTAGAATACAAACACAAGCTTTTTGCAACTTTATCCTGCCTGTGCTATTTATGGCCCCTGCGGCTTTTGTATATTTGTATATTGTTTGAATTCCTCTTCAGCTCTCAGGAGCTTATTTGTAAAGATGCATAATGACCACAGTCACTACCCCTGTGCTTGAAAAAGAAGATGTTTGTCACTGAAGTAATTTCTCCTGGACAACTACCTTGCCTCCTTTTGAGGATAGGCGAGGCTGTTTATTTTCTACAGCTCACATGTGAGACCCTCTTTAAAATCTCATGTGGAAACACACCCCAAAGCAGGAGTGACTCCAGAATTTGAGGCTGACACCTGCTGACCAGGAGAGGTTTCGCAGACACTCAGCACACAATGAGGCATTCACCTCTTGCTTCAGTAATATTTCCTCAAAGGCCATTGCATTTCCCAGATTTGCCAGTTTGGTGGCCCCAGGTTTTAGTATCAAGAGGACCAGTTTGTAAGTGTTAAGAAGCAAGGTTTTCCTCTGATTTCTAAGATAAGAGAGTCAAGGCACCACATGACAACAAGTCTTTACTATGTCATTCATACTGTCCATGTCTATGTGTGCATAAGTGTGTGCAGAGGCAGGGGAGGGAGTTGATAGAGTCATAGAGTCACCAAGAATTCTCAGAGTCCAGCTACAGAGAGACCCAAAGCTAAAATGCTTTGTGGTTTTGTTTTTGGTTGCTTTTTTTTTTTTTTTTGGTCTTACATATTTTTTTGTGGCCATGCTGCAGTGTCATTTAATTCAGTATTGTTCGGGACAAAACAACAATGAATAGCAGCTTCTCTCTAATAGCTAGCTTTTCCTTTCCTTGCAATAAAGCATTTAAGAAAAATGAAAAAAAAAAAACAAAGTCAAGCATCTCAAATAGTCTCTGCTTTGCTGCAAAAATAGACTGTGACGAGAGTAACTTCCAATCAATTATACAGCATGGTTTTAAGTGAGGAGAAATTTCAGCATACGTATCACTTCAAAATACATACCATATATATGCATATATATATATGTATGTATAGAGGCATAAAATTTGAAGGGCTACGAAGCATATATTTTGCTCTGACTGTTAAGTTGATTGCAGCAAAGCTATAATTTCTTTTGCTGAAACACCCGAGCAGTGTGAGTCTTAGTGGGATTACTTAGGCTCGGTGCTATGTACACATCTATGTGTATGTGGGTATAAACAACGGGGTTTCCACAAATGCTCCTCCATGAGCTCAGCGACAACTACTCTTTTCTAACTCAAATGTGCATCAAAATTGTCTCCTGTTAAAGCAACGGCAGTAAACAAACATTCATCAGGTCCCGAGGTCTACATGAACAGAGTCAGAGCCCATTCTATGAGGGTGGACATGCTTCTTACGCTTCACATACAAGAAGGTTGACTAATAGCCTCCTTAAGAACATTCCCTTATGAGTATGTTCTGTCACTTTAGCCAGAACAACGGAATGTGGACGGGTGTGTGTGTGTGTGTGTGTGTGTGTGTGTGTGTGTGTGTGTACATGTGTGCATGTGTGTTTTTATGTGCATGTGTGTGCACATGTATGTTTGTGTGTGTGTGTTCATTTGGGACGGATTCAGGAATGAGTCTGTGAACTGAAAGAATCAATCTGTCACAGGCAACAGATTGTGATTCTGAACTGCCAACGAAGCTCTAGCAACAGTAGGTAATGACTAATTGTAACAGGAATGAGGGAACAGAGGGTATAGATTTCGCTGGGGGGAAAAAGGTGACCAAAGAAATGATCCTTTCCAAATAAAATCAAACTTTTTACTTCGATATTTGCTACTACTGAATCATAAAACAGGCAGAATCCTACTCTTTTTCATGGAGATTCTGGTGCTGCCGGTCAGTTTGACCCTTTCCGTGAGATTTCCAAATTCTCCTTCATTGGCTGCCATTTCTGTTCGTGATTGCCATTGCTACTACTTTATAAAGCATCTATGAGCTTACTCAATGAATTATTATTTTAATACACTCTGGATCAGCATAACCTAAGATTGCTGGAAAGTGATTCTGATTCCTAATTTATGGTGATGCATCTAAAACTCGGTCTCAGAGGAAAAAAAGAAAGAAAGAAAGAAAAGAATTGATGAAGATTTACATGGTCTAAGAAACAGAATGGGCAAGAACAATCATATCCATCTCATTTATTGATTAGAATGTTGCAATTTTTAATTATCTATTCAATCTTACTTCCTTGGATTTTTACAAAATACTTTTTTCTAATTACCAGCATACACAAATATAAATTTGTTATAACTGAAGCATAACCTTCTAAAATTTTAATCTGTGAAATGACTTAGAGTTTGAAGTTCTTAAAAGATTAAACTACACAGAGGTTCAAGCACATTGGGGACTTGCCATAGACTTTATTCCTTGCAATGAAAATCAATGACATTTTACATGTACTTGAAACAAGGATTTTGCAGGTGCCTGTAATGTACATATGTTGAAGTTCACTGGTTTGGCTTAAATCTTCATATTTAATTTCTTCAGAAATAAGATTATCTATATGCTATGCCAAACAAGATAATCATGGCATAAACTTCATGTTTGAAACTATTAATCTTAAACTTAGTCTTCATATAACATATGGCCCATTTTATTCCACTCAGATTTCAATGCCTAAAGTCTTCGTTTTCTGCAAATATGTATAAACATCCAAACCAATGTCTGTTTGACATTGAATCAAGCATTATCTATTGTCCACTCATGGAAAAAATATAAACAAGGGAAGATAAAGACTTTCTTCCTTTCATATACATTAACGGATGCCATCCAAACCAATTTCTCAGTAAACTCCAGTCTTCTCTGCTGTAGAGGAAAGGAACAGTCCCAGAATGTCAAGTTTAAAACTTACCCACTAAAGTAAGAACATGGGCAGGAGAAAGCTTTACTTGCAGAAATAGACTTCATAGCCAAATTAGACAGAGAAGGATGAACAGTGGTGGTGAACATTCGACTATAGACCAGTGAAACAACGTATATGAGGAAGGAGAAAGAGCTAAAAGCAAAGGAGATGCACAAAGCTATGTGAGCTTAGAGAAGAGCAATGTCAATAAGAGGAAAATGTGACCTTGACCACAGAAGACCTTAGTTGAAAATCAGAATTATTCTCACCACACATGCAGTGCCACCCTATTTTCCCAAAGGTTCTCAGTCTTCAGTGCTAATAAGTAACCAAAAGCCCACCTGATGAGACATAGAGGAGGACTTCTATTCCCCAAGGCCAGAGGACTTGTTCTTGGTGTGCGACTAACCCCCTTTTTTGTTTCCAAATACCAGAATATTTTGAACACAACAAAAAAAAAATACCTTAACATCTTTTTTTTGGTTATTTTATATAGTTACATTTTAAATGTTATCCCCCTTCCTGGTTTCCCCTCTACAAGCCCCCTATTCCCATGCCCCCTCCCCCTGCTTCTCTGAGGGTGCTCCCCCACCCACTCACCCACTCCCACTTACTCACTGTCCTAGCATTCCCCTACCCTGGGGCATTGAGCCTTCACAGAACCAAAGGCCTCCCCTCCCATTGATGCCAGATAAGGCCATCCTCTGCTACATATGTTGCTGGAGCCATAGGTCCCTCCATGTTTACCCTTTGGTTGATGGTTTAGTCCCGGGGAGCTCTGGGTGGTCCATTTAGTTGATATTGTTGTTTTTCCCATGAGGTTGCAAACCCCTTCAGCTCCTTCAGTCCTTCCCCTAACTCTTCCATTGGGGTCCCCAGGCTCAGTCCGATGGTTGTCTGCATGCATCTGTATTGGTCAGGTTCTGGCAGAACCTCTCAAGAGACAGCGATATCAGGCTCCTGTCAGCAAGCACTTCTTGGCATCATCAAGAGTGCCTAGGTTTGGTGTCTGCATATGGGATGGATCCTCAGGTGGGGTAGTCTCTGGATGTCCTTTCCTTCAGTTTCTGCTCCACACTTTGTCCCTGTATTTCCTTTATACGGAAGCAATCCTAACATCTTGGCCAATGAATGTTGCTAAATATATTTATCTTTATTCCCACACAATTTAGACTTCCTTAAAGATGATCTGTAGACAGCTCAATGGTCCATACTTCAGCTCAGGCCACACAATCTCCCATTATCACTTATATCTTTTACATTCAAACATGGCACAAGGGCCTAGTTACTGGGTAAGAGGATGACAGAGCAGATGTGATGAAGGAGGAAAAGTGAAGTAGTGGAAAAGTTGAGATGCCAGTGTGACAGACAGGGCCCAGCTCAGAGGTAACAGAATCATGGCCTGAAGAACCACCATCCAGAGTGGATCCACTCAACCATTTAAGTATTTGCTCATTCATCCTTTCAACATTTATTTGCTGTGACCTACCACCATGTGTGAGGCACTACACAGTCCTACAGTCTTGATGTCAAGACATAATGATGTTATCTATATTGGTGACAATAGCCCAGTGCATATCAGGAATTACTGTAAAATTCATACTCCCTCTTAATGCATATTCTGGCTCTTCCAGGCCTTTATATATAGACTATATTCAGAAACATGTGATGGATTTCATTAATTCAATATGGGTCCCATTCCATATACATAATTTCTCTACCAATAGCCAAACTATAGCCTCTAAGCTTACAGTAAATATTGAGCAGTTAAAACAAAGCACATTTGAGTATGTTTCACCTTAAAGTGAGCAAATCACCTCTCAAATCTACCACCAAAAGAGAGTTACTTGTTTTAGAAGGAGATGTTAGGAAAAATAGAGTAAGGACCCGAACAGAGCAAAGTGAGAAAGAGGAAAGGAAGGAAAACAACCCCTCCTTGATCAGATGAGAATCATGTCATCATCTCCTCATCTACTCCCAAATACAAAAAAACACTTCAGGTTTGAACGAATTCATTCTTGTCTTTTCCAAAATGCAAACTGAGAGTTGCCATTTTCTTAGTGTATAATTCAATGTCTAATCTTCTCAGTTCATAACTTTAAGGATTTCAACTGAAATGAAGAATAACTACATTTTTGTCTCCAAGTAATTGTAATTATGTCACCAAATCACAGGTCCAGATCATATGGTCCCCTGGATATACCTCACTTGCCATGTTCTCTAAAGTCTTTCTTTTCTCTTTCATTCTCTTTTTTTATTTTAAGTGCATATCTTTCTGTAAGAAGATTTAAAACCATACTTACCCACATGTATTTGTCAGAAGTATCATACATATTAAAATCACAATTCACACATATATGCACACACATACAAATCCTTTCCAAATAAAACAGCCCCAAGGATTTGATCACCAACCTTACTTTTTAACTTATGTATTAAAGCAGGCAAAGGATATAACTCCTTTCATTTGAAATCAACCATTGTCACAGTTTCTGGCAGATTTTGACTAATCCCCAAATGACAAGTCCTTACAAAAATTACTATACTATTATATATCAATTATTTGATATAAAATTTGATATTTTGGCTGTTGGTTTCGTAGACTGTGCTTTTTTGTAAATATTAATCAGCTGATTAACTGTGAAAAAATGACCATTCATTTTCAAAGGCCTGTAGGACACACAATACAATAAAACCCAACCTTCAAATTTAAAGATGACAGAAGAAACCTGAGCATTTCTTCCAGATTTTTGGACCATTCATGTCACCCTTAAACATTTCCTGAGAAAATATATACAACCAAAGCCCACTTGTTCCTCTTACAATCTCAAAATCATAGTTCGTTCAAACTCAGAGGGGATGTGATGATGGCCTTGGGGTCGCTGCTAAGAGCAAGAATCCCAGCATCCATAGATAAGTCATGCTTCCCCAGGAATAGGGTCTCTCTTAAAACAAATTTTTCATGTGTGGCTTCTTCCCATTTATCTGACTTCAGGGGGTAGGAGCTTCCTTAGCCACTGCCACCTCAGCTCCTGCAGGTGACAGTATGGCTTTATGCTGATTTATTAAAAATCTCCCATTTTATGGCTCCTGTGTACTCTCGGGAGTGGGAGCACGTGACCGGTATAATGACAATCTGTCTCCCTGCTAACATTTCTCTACTTTGGTTATTTGTTTGATAAAGTGAAGAGCTTCCCTTTTGCTGCCCTTCATCAGAGCTTAATGTCTTTACTTTGGGATCAATATACTTTATGAATAATTTTATTTCCTTCTATTTTTATGGTCTTTCCTCCTCATTATCATACTGAGTTTATTAGCTGGTGCCGTCAGTATCTTTACCCTGTCATATGTTCCTGAGGTACAGTAAATATCACTTGTGTTGTAATTAATATGCACACCCTCTGCAGTAATTAAAGTACAGACCTCTTCAACCAGCTGAGCTTCTGCACTAATTCCACCTTATCTTCATAATGAACTTATTGTAATCAGAAACTACTACTGAATATTGTTCAGTAAGGCTAGAAGAATGAAATCTAACGAGATGCAATAATATTTGTGAACATGTTAATATAAAAAATGAATTTAATTAGCCTAAATCTAATTAAATTTCCTGTACAATTAAAAGCCCCCCTTCCTTCCATTTTTTAAAAAATTAACAAGTGCCACATTTCTGCCCTTTCAGTCAGTTCTACCAGGAAGCCGACTGGACAAATGTTGTCTTTCCCCATAAGATACCAGAGTCCTACAGGAACCAGCACTGCATAGTGACTTAACAAGGGAATATCTGAGCCACTGAGGAACTGTTGGAGTCTTATAACACTGATCAAATAAGAGATCTTAACTTTTATAGAAATAATTTATCAAAGCAAATATGAAAAATAAAACTGCATTCAAAACTAGCCATTGTTGTATTATATAAGATGTACTGTGGTTTATTCCTCGCCACAAAGAGTATATGAGGAAAGTATTATATGAATTTAAAGCTTATAATGTGATATTATGCTATAGATAGATAGAAGATGGTGGTGCTGGTGGTGGTGATGATGATGATAATGATGGATGATAGATAAGTAGATACATACATACATACATACATACATACATACATACTTACATGCAGAATTACATAATAAAACAAAGCATCATCCTATCATCTCAAATGGAGATGATAACCACATCTCATATCTTTTGTAAATGTGGCCAAGTATTTACAAGCCACTCCATAATATTTTAGTTGACAATACTATACTATTATACAATATTATTAACTACAGCCCTTCACACAGAAGATCTCTGGACTTGTTCATCCTACACAATAACGTCTTTGTACTTATCCTCTATCCAACTCTCACACCCCAGACAAAATAACAGAGTCTGATTCTATGTGTTTGAATTTTTTTCCTTTAGATCCATATAGGTAATATCACGCAGAGACTATTTACGCCTGTCTTACCCTACTTAGCACAATAGACAAGCTAGTGTTGTGATATAAATAATGTGTATTTAAATTCGGTAAATATATATTGAACCTTTACGAGAAACCATGAAGACAATAGGTGGCATAAAATTTCTAAGCCTAGTACTTGAGCTTGCCCTTTCTAGGGAGGGGAGAGAAAGTTTTGAGAAGGACACTAGGCTGTGATGCATATGTTCAGTTTTGACGGACTGGAGTATCTGTGTGCACTGTGACTAGAATCTGTGATGCAAGATACTAATGGTACATAAATGACACAAAGGCTGAACATGATGGCACACATTGCACTTTTTCTATCTCACTGACATGATCATGAAACATACCAACAAGGAAAATCGCTGCTTAATGTTCAGACCTACTAGAAGCAAAGAACCAGCAAAAAAACAAAAGTCTGGATAAAAGGGGAGGAAAGAGATCACATCGCAGAAACAGTGTCCATAAGATTTTTGTTCTCAAAGGACTCTCATAGTGGAAAGACTATTCTCCAGAATCACTTGGATCTTGGCTGCAGGTTTGGCTAAATTAGCTGGAAGTACAGCCCCAAGGACTGGCACAACACAGAAATACAAATGTATCAGGTGACAATTGAAATGGGGTTCCTGGATAAAACATCAGTCAATTAAGATGGCACTCTCATCCCCTCCATTATTTTCATTAAAATCATCTTAATTTGGGGAAGTGAGATTTGGAAGGCATGTAAGCCAACGACCTTGAAACTTGGAAGGAAGTGGCCATGTGCTACCACTGAAGTTGTAGAATCCAAACTCCACCATACATGATGCCTTGCCTTCATCTTCAGAACAATGAAGGGTTGAATACAAGAAAACAAATGTCGCTTCCATGCTACATTTGATATTAATACTATTAGGAAATAACAGGGAAACATGTAGAATGCCATCCATGCTGCATCTTTTCAAATCTACCAATGGTCTTACCCTAAAATTTAATGTATGCCTCATTGTATCACCTACACTTGTCCTGGCCTCAATCTGCTATCCTAACCTATCATTGGCTTATTTCCTACTCATCCTGATCCTCTACTTAAAAAACCACAGTTTTCTTTATTATTAATGCATTAAGTATATTGAAGGTTTGGAAATTGGTTTATAGCAGGCCATCTTCACGATGGCATGAAAAACTTTTAAATTACATGGCAGTTATCTCAGTCAGAGGTACCCAAGTCCTAAGTAGAATCCTGAAACTGCCCCTAAAATTATCTTAGATGGCAATATTAAACTTAAGCAAATACAGAAAGGTATAAAGACCATTCTAAAGCTATGCATTTTAAACAAAAAGAGGTAAATAAAGTGAGTCATTGTCTAGAAAAGTACCCACTATGTTTTTTAAAAGCTTTAAAAATAAACATGATTGTCCATTTAAGATGGGCTTATGCCTTGGTAAAGCCATCATAATGTAAAAATATTCTACATCAAAAATGCATTTAATACACATAACCTCCAAAATTGGTAAATTTCACTATCCCTGTGACACGTGGCACACACACACACACACACACACACACACACACACACACACACACACATACACACACACACTGAGTATACTCAGAAAGAACGCTAGTAGGTAGGAATGTGTGGACATTCTATCTTTAGGATGCTATCTTTACTACCTCCTGAGTATGATGGCTCTTTTGATAATGTCTCAGTGGATAATCCTGGGAACCTGAGTTTCAGCATATAGGTGGAATGTGAAAATCAGTTCTCAATAGTTGTCCTCAGACATCCATACAAAACCCTGCATTTATGCACCCATATCATACACACAATGATAATTAATCTATTAAGTTTTTATTCCTCTTTTTAAAATCAAGTTTTAGTCAAACTGGGCAATTGGAAATCATTCAGTCCAGGATGCTGGCTGATTTTCAAGCTTTTGGTTATACATGTGTCTGTTTCTCTCTCTCTCTCTCTCTCTCTCTCTCTCTCTCTCTCTCTCTCTGTGTGTGTGTGTGTGTGTGTGTGTGTGTGTGTGTGTTTGTGTGTGTGTGTGTGTTTCTCTGTGTGTGTGTGTTTGTGTATGTGTCTGTGTGTGCATGTGCATGCATGTGTGTGCTTGTGTAATATGTATATGAGAAAATAATATTTAAGCTAACCTAGTAGGCTTTCTATTACTCTAGGCTTTCTATTACTCCCAACTCTTGACTTTCTGTTGACTCATTCTACACTCCAAAAAAAATTGTCACTCAAGGACAGGAAAAGTTCTAATTTAACACTGATGTTGCTAATGAATCTTCCCTTTTTAAAGAATAGACTTGGTTTTTTGCACATTTTGTGACTTTATTTTACATATTAGGGACAGTTTGACAGTGACGCCAGCAGCACATGTGCTGTTGTACTGCAGAGGCTTTTGTGTAAGCAAATAGGCTTTTATTAGGTCATTGTCAATGATGGCAGCTACGCTCAGAACAAAAGCAGAAGACAAGACACCAACTCTATGATGTTCCACCAGCAAGGTGACAGAAAATTGGTTGAATAAGAACTTTGGAGGAGGCTGCGGTCATAGGGAGCTGTTACTAAAACAAAGGGTATCACACAACGGCTCAACATGGATGAGATACAAACAGCTGTGGTCATATCAGGAAGCAGACATAATACAAATTCTGGATAGAAGATACTGATGAGAAAGAGGAAGTTTTGAAAATGCCAAAGATAAACTATTTTGATATGCATACGTGTATTTATCATGTATGGTCTCATTACATGTGTGTGTGTGTGTATAATACTACTTCAAATAGCAAATGTGTCCCTTTTGTTTCCCAGAATTATTGAATGTAATAATGTGTACAAACATTTGATCAACTGAACATTAGAATTGTCATAATTTCAATTTTTGGTTGTTTCCTTTTGATTATATAAAAAAAATGCTAAGTTATATTTCATCATGTAAAAACAAACTCCAAACTCTAGTTTTTCAGTTCACTGGATGGGATCTTAAAATTAAAATTCAATGATTTTTAAAACTCCTCTCTCATATGACAGCAGGAGTGAGTGAAGGCACTTTTGAACTCACTTGCTTATGCAATGACAGAACAGATTAAAGCTGTACTTGATAGACAACAATATTTTGGTAAGGATTAAGTGATGCTTTGGAATACAAGTCAACTCAAGTAGAACTAAATCTCAAATAATAATAAAAAATTGACTATAGACAAAGCTCACTTTTAATGTTGTTATTGTGTACATTCTGATTATTCTTTCCTCAGACTTGGCATTTCAAAAGAAGAATGTGTAGGATTGCTTGTTGAATCTTCAGCATATAGCTTCTTTGTTTCACTCAGAATTAGAAGGATCAAGAGCTAGGAAAGTCGCCCGGATCCCTCCCTTCATCCCTCCCACGTGAGTTCAGTGTCAAAACAACACAAACGGATGAGCAGGAGTGAGTGGACTTCAATTACAGATTGATTTTACCCGGTTGTCTGTATTCAACTTTCTCTTCACCCCAGAATGTTGTTGTCATCCCAAAAAGGGATCAGATTTTGACTTTTAGCTAAATTATCATGGATATTCTGCCTAAATTTCATAAATGGTAAGATTTCCCACATTTCTTATATAAGAATATACTGAGATACTTTCCTGGGACTCCAATAGAAAATGATTGTTGTGAACTCATTTAATGCCTATGCCTTCCACAGTGGAGCACAAAGAAAGAGTTATTGAGGTAGCTAAAACAAAGCAAGATGTATGGTAGAAAGAGAGGAAAGTGTTTTCCCCAGGTCTGCACGCAGCAGCTCAGAACCCATGAAGGAGATGAATGAACTGAATTGGTATTTTCAGGTGTTAGATGCTGAGTTATAACTTCTTGCAATGCTACAAGGTATTTGCAACACACAAAAGCATCCTGAAAATAAAAGCATCAAAAAAACCCTCAGGCTCCACCAGTAGCACTATACCTCATTATACATCCGTGTGTGCTTGAAATTGTTGGTTTTATGTGTCATCCCTGCTTCTCTCCAGACATCTTCAGAATGCTGTTTCATTTCCCCACACCAACAATCACAAAAAGGACTGGGAGAAAGAACTTCCTCTTTGCTTTATTAACTCATCTGCAAGCTGTAATTGGATAATGGTATATACAAACATTTAAGTTTTGCATGCGGAAGTTAATTTTAAGAAATAAAATACGATGCTAGTTTTTCAATAATGATTATTTATTATCTGGTATATGATGAAGTTCACTTCAAAATCACATTGCTAAACCCTTCTCATTGGCAGTAATAACTCCATGCATGTGGGACTGGACACCTCGCTTTGTGAATTGAAATCTTCCAGAAGTTAGAGGATATTCCTGGAATACTTGTAAGTCCCCAGAAAAACTCAACAGACAGATAGACAGAAGACAGTTACCATCATACTTTTTACCCAGTAGGAAGGCTGGTCTCTAAATATTCTACATTCTCTTTGTACACAAGTATCTAAAGTGAAAAGTGATTTACTTTGCACAAGTACCCCAAGCGGTATTGTATGTGCCTGAAAGATTTCTGTATCTTGGAAGCATCTTGCATCAAGAGCATCTTTGCATTCAAGGTAAAACCACCTCTCTGATTGAACCCTTCATGCAGCACAATGAAATGAATTCTTGATCACCTAAGACTTATCTTCTGTACTATCTCTTGATGTTATTGTTATTGTTGTTCTTATATTATGCTAACCGAGAAGTCTGGTAGATTAAATGTTTGTCATAATAGTGACCTGATTGGATGGTTGTTTGATTGGAAGGAGCTGAACATACAATCAAATGTGTTCTAAACAGGGATTTTACAGTTTAAATAAAGTATGTTTAGAAAGCCCTTTATCAGGCTGGGAAGGACTTAGCATCTTTATGTGGTATATAGCATTCTAATTTTTGAAGCTTCTAATATAAGTTTCTTATATTTTTGAAATATAAGAAACTTGCAATCTTTACCTTTTGAACAAATACTAAGCTCACTTTAGCAGCTATCATTTCCACAACTTATCTAAAAATGCCTCCACTTGTAAAATTCACTTCTTAAAAGTGCCTTTGACTGTACTATGAAGAGACAAAGTCTGTATCTTTTCTCCAATTTGAGAGTAGACATTGACCAATAGGGTGTAACAGAAGTGTTCTACTGATCAAGCCATCTGGTTTTCTTCAGTGAAATACCCATCCTTGCAGCCTTCTAGGAAGCCTGAGACAGTAAGCTTGAGATGTGACTCAGTTCTTGCTGAGGACTCCAGTTTGGTTTCCAGCACCAGGCTGACTGAGTCACCTGTTGCAATTCCATCGCCAGAGGACAAAATTCTGGCTTCCTCTGCCCTCTGCCATCACTTGTGCTCACGTGAACACGCACACAGTCATGCACACAAAATTTTAAAAATAAAATCTTTAAAACAAAAGAAGTTTGAGAACACTATGACATAAGGAAACCTAAACTAGCTCAGAGGAGAAGGCACTTTCTGAGGCCACAAAATCACATAAGAGAGAGAAGTGCTGGCTTCCTGCAGGAACTCCATCTCCATCTCTAGCTTGGACATTGGCTGCTCCTCTCCAAGAGACGTGACTGACAACATCCAAATTGAGATGTTTTCCAAATTCTAGACCAAGGAAAACCATAAGAAATAGAACATAGTAGTTATTTTCAATCACAAGTTTTTGGTAGTTTATCTAATTATCTATATGAATTTGCTCAAGTTCTTATTGAATGCTTGCTCAGTCTCTTCCTGGCAATCTCCTGAGCTCTGAATCTTGCAGAGATTTTTTTTCTCCCAAAGGAGTTTAAATAACTTCTTCATCTTCTTACATGGTTCTTTGGATATATAATACAATATTTATTTATTTATTTAGATACTGTATAAGTTGTAGCAATATTTATTATTAATTTATAAATTCAGAATGTAGACTTCAGTTATGTCCATATCTTTCCATGGTGTCTATGTTATATGATTATTGATTGATATGCTGTTCTTATATGGATGAAGAGACTTGGTACAAGAAAATCACGCATTTATTCCCCGAATTGTGAAAACTTGTAATTCATGGTCCCTTTAAGTCAGCTGCATTCTTCAGTTAGACTAAAGGAGACACCTTCTGACATTTGAATACATGATCATTATTACTGTTAAGGCACTTGTTTCAATGGTCAAAGAGAAAATAATCTGTGTTTTTTCAAATATTCTAATCATTAATAAACAAGAATTGGATTATTAAAATATTTATTCCTTAAGCAAGTTTAATAATCTGCTGCTATTGCTATGTGCAGCTTAAAATTCAGGATGAATTCTAGAGAAAGTGGTACCCACACCTCCCTGTTACAATCTTTTTTCCCACCACTAGTCTATGCTGTTGCACCAAGTTCAGCAACCCAAGGCTGGTAGAAAGAGCACAGGTTTATCGAAGATTTTTACCTCGCAGAGGGGGGGGGGGAGTCAAATTTCATCTTTCCTTAAATTAGAAGCAGAGAATTTAAAAATAATTCTGTTCAGAAAAACATATTTTGGTCATAAATTTAAGTTTTAAAAACTTATGTCAATTCTGAAAAGAAAATTCACAAAAAATCTTTTTTGGGGAAGAGAAACCTCCCTGTGTAATTTGAAGAAGCTGCTGTTCCTGCAGCTCACAATTACTTCTCGCCAGCATCCCCAGGTTCTGTTCATTTCTCTGTCCTACATCCGCCTGCAATTAATGAATTTGCCACTGCTAAGACTTCCACTTAGGCCCTATATTTCTGCCAAACCTCCTTCTTCTCCCTTCCCTTTAGCATTGTTATGTCAAGAAACTGAGCAGTGTAGGCAAGCATTTGTTGGAGTTTTCCTGTGAGATGTACTGCAATAAGGGCTTCACATGTGTTTTCTATTTAAATCACCTATTAACATGTTAAAATATTATTCATTTTTAAGGATTACAAAACCCAAGGGACTCTTGCGGAACTCACTCACTCAAGGTCACAGTAAGTAGTCGTAAAACCAACACACATTACTGTCCAACCGTATTTTTTAAACTCCGGTCTGAAAGGGACTTTCAGATTTTGTCTGTCCCCGCCCCCGCCCCCACCCCCCATTTCATGCTTCATTCTCCTCTGATGTATCTGAAAACTTGTAACAAGCCTGCATAGAAACGTCTCCGTGATGGTCACAATCGTTTTCTCTAATCCTTATCTCTAAACACCTGCAAGGTTATTTTCAAAGAGATATTATCACAATCTACTCTCTACTTAAGTAAACAGCTTGCCTTTCTAAATGCAACAGTTCAGCCTTTAAGATTTCCTCCAAACCTAACTAGTGAGCTCTGCAGCCCTTGGGCTGTTCCTGAATCCCCATGTCCGTGGTTTAGATGCTTTCCATATTTTCCACCCTAGAACAAGGTCCTCAATGAAGAAACGCCAGCAAACCCACATTCTTCTCCTTTATGAGCCAAACATCTCTATTTCTAGGAAGTCGTCTTCATTCTCCTTCATTAGTACTGTCTCAAATTCCTGGGTAAAATCTGCAACTGTTTCTGTAAGATACTGTCTGTATCAGGGAGATGGGGCCGAGAAAAGCCGATTCCGACTGTGATAATCAAAGCTGAGAGCAATTTTATCAATGTAGGTCCTGTGAAACTTTCAAGGAATTGGTAACATGGAAATTAGTACCCAAAGGATTTTCAAGGAAGTGGTGGAAGTGGAGTAGAAGAAATCTCTGAAGTCAGAACTCTCAAGACACAGCCTGGAGCAAGAAGGCTCCTGAAAATGGAGTCCTCCATCACATGTGATTCCATCAAGAGATCATCTTGTCTATATGGGATGTTTACATATCAGCGATGCCTTCCCCAGGCCTCACTGCCTCTTACAATTCATGCAACCTTTGCCACAGATAACTTTCCGTCAAGTATTATAATTGTACAACTGACCAAATGCAAGAGTCAGCAGGTATGACCATCTGGTCTCTTGACTGATCTGACAGTATTTTTTAGGATAATCCCATTTTTGTGTAGTTTTCCTCCAAGAAACTTGCAATATTTTAGCAGAAAGTATGATTGAGAAATATTTGATAGATGCAGGCATGCATGCATGGCTAGATCATTAAAACCAAAACGAGTTTCATTATTTCAGAATATATAAGCAATCCTTCAAAAATGTCTGTATTCAAATGACAAACGACATCCTGTTAATAAAACCTTTAAAAGCTTTTATAATGTTGTACCGTCATAAGTTCTGCAGTGTATTCCAAATGGCATTTAATAGGGTTTTAGTTAATTGAACCAAATATTTGACTGAAATAAAAGGAATAAAGAATCGTTTCTCAGAGTTGGTTTTGATGAAACTATAACTTGCAGTTTACAAACTCTGTCATTTTGACTTCCCATAACGCAAACACAACTGCATACCCAATACCTTCAGAAAGCATTATTTAAAAGTACAAAGCACCCATTTATAATTGGAAACTAAAGTACCCAGAGTAAACTGGAGGTCATAAGGGCTCATGGCACGGTTACAAAAGAAAGAAAAATATGTACATTTTTTTTTTTTTGCTATCATTTCTGGTGATTTTTACTGTGAGGGAAAATATTCAATATAAGTACTTCATGTAAGTAATATATGTGTGCTTTATTTCTTATAAAGAAAAACATGACTCAGAGTAGCACTGGATAAAACAAAAATAAAAAAAAATAAAAAAATAAAAAAAAAACATGGACTGCTTGCTACCTCATGATTCAGAAAAGGGGGAAGAAATTAAACTCCTGAACTGAAATGCTTGAGATATAATTAGCCTTTGGTAAAATTCACTGTGAAGTAGAAATTCATTTTTAATCTTGAAATATATTTTCCTTTTCCTATTTTATCTTTGTTTTAATTTGCTAGTTAGCAGTGCCCTGAAATATTAATAATTTGTTTAATAAATTCCTCTACCCCTTAATAGATTTTTAATGAAGAAATCTATCTTACAGATTTCTGTGAGAACTGATACCGCACACTTTCTGAACTTGTTAAATTATTGACCCACTGAATAGTTTCATCTGGGCTTTTGTCCTTTGCTGGATGCTGGCTTTGTTCAAATTTTTGCAGAAGCTTTGTGCAATAAAAACATTATTGGTACTGTTATTTTAGGTATATGAGGAAGTACAAGGAAAACATTTTACCCACAAAGTTCACCTATAAAAAAAGCCTGCAAGGTTTTACTCGAGAGTAAAATGACAAATCATTTATAATTAGCATCATAAGTAAACTAAGTCCACGGAATCTAAACCTTGGAAGGGAGTCTGGAAACAAGTTTACATACACTACCTGACAAACAACAAGAACAATCTTAGACAAATTCTAGCACTGATCTTTCTACAAAAAAAAAATAAATAAATAAAATGATGCCACTATTTTGGGGGTTACCTAAATGAATCTCTTCTCCATGGTAATTTTCACACACAGAAGGTTGCCTCTGGGAGCAGAGTGACCAGAATCTTGATTCCCCAGCAGAATTCTCTTCTTGGTTATGATTCTAAAACACAATGCTTAATTTCAGGTACAGATAAACATACAGAGAAAAGAAGTGGACACTTTGGCATCCCAGGTCTTTCATACCCTGGAAGAAATGAGTCTCTGTACCTCAGAGAAAAGACTGGCTTTTTTTGTTTCTTTGTTTTGTTTTGGTTTGGTTTGGTTTGTTTGTTTTTTGGGGGTTTTTTGTTTGTTTTTTGGTTTTTGTTTTGTTTTGTTTTTTGTTTTTTGTTTTTCGAGACAAGGTTTCTCTGTGTAGCCCGGGCTGTCCTGGAACTCACTCTGTAGACCAGGCTGGCCTCGAACTCAGAAATCCACCTGCCTCTGCCTCCCAAGTGCTGGGATTAAAGGTGTGCACCACCACAGTCCAGCCTGCATTTGCTTTTTGGCACTTCTGTTTATTATTTGACTTTTGATTGTTATATAAATTCTCTACGTCTGTATTTTATGTTCCCGACCTTATACGACGGGAGAAAAACTGAGAGAACATTTGCTCCCATCCTAATAAACACCAGCAACAAATTACACCTGGTTGCTGTAGTATTGACAGTTCAGCTTTCTCTAGATGCCCAATTCTTCCCTGAAGAAAAACAGGGGATGACTTTGAACGAGCCTCAAAGAGAGTTCTCAATGGTTGTCATACTTACTCATCAACGGTTAATGCAAACTTGGGATAAAAACACTGAGAGCTGATTTTGGGATCTGTAGTAGTTCTAAACAGGGAGCATAAAGTCTAGCCCTAAATGCACTTCTAAGAGCCAGGGAGAGAAGCAGGCAGTTCAAACAGGCTCTCTAGGGGTTCTTTGGGGAGGTATATATTTTGAATTTAGTTTTTTAACTTTTTAAACATAGAAACTGAGAGAATTTTTTTTTATTTTTCTATATCTGTTTCTATATCTCCAAGGAAGAGTATGATGCCATAGCTTTAACTCAACTGTCATTAATATTTTATAATATTAATAACATAATTTGAATTAAGATTCTCAAATATAGTACAGATTATACACAGTATATTTTCTGTGTTCTTGTCTGTCAGAGTTTTTCAAACTTTATATCTCTAAAGATATGACATGAGAAATACTTTAGAAAAGCAAGAAAAAAAAGGTTAAGTTCTATAGTAAAGTACATTAATATTAGCTAAAATTCTTGAGAAACTTTACAGCAATTAAAACTATACAACTTAAGATTTTGCTGCTAGTAGACATGGAGAAATCAACCTCTAAATGACCAGGAAACTCTCTCCTTGATAAATGGCTTACATACTGCCAGGAGATGCTATAGAGGTTTTTAAGGGAGAAAAGACATCAGTGGTCTTACATAGTGTTAAGCCGGATGCTCCAACACTGATCTGCTAGCAAGATGTGCTCACTGATGACATAGAGGTTTGACACCGTGGGGTGATTCTTCTGTGAGAAAAATACTAGTGAATGGATTTTATCAATATGCATTATATAAATGTATAAAACTTCCAAAGAACAAAAGGTATCATTAAAATAAATAAGCAAATTGCTTCTCTGCTAGGATATCCCAAAGAACTCAATACATACCTCTACATATGTTGCTTATACATGGCATTTTGCAATCAGTGTTTAATGGATCACATGCTTGGAAATACAATAACTTCTACCTTCTCAAAACAGCTACATTTCTGTACCCAGTCTAAGACTGTAGAGTTCTAAGCATGGTAGACATCCAGACGATGGTGCAATCTAGTAGCTGCAAAGACCAGCTCTGAACAGTCATCATCCATTGTAAAACGTTTCTCAGCAACTCCAAGAGAATCTGCCGTGTAACTACCAAAGTGGTTTGCATGTTTGCTTTCATCCTGCAGTTTCTGTGATTTGCTGAAAGAAGCCCAAAATGTGAAGTGAAAAAGTGACACATTCAAAACACAGAGAAACACAACAGGATCACTCATATGGTGCACATGCATTAATGAACATAGATAGTTTACACTAGTAATCACATATGTTTATGAAGAGTTCATGAACACTTAACCATAGGCAAACTAGACTCAAATCGGAAAGTCAAATCACAGCACATCTAATTATTGCAGAAGGAATCAGATGTTTGCTGTTGTTCACACTAGTACCTAGTCTTGTAACACACTACATGAGTTAGACAGTCTGCTCATGGAAAATGACATACTTTCCCCATAGAATAGTACCTAACAACACCTAACAAGCCCAAAGAACATACTTGCTAAATAAAAAGAAAGACTTAAAACAGGAGTTTATTTAAGCTTTATAGATCAGCTAGATTTTAAAAAAGTGCAGCCATTGTGTACTAGTGTCTAGTCATAATTGACTTAACTGCACAATAAGTAGTTTCCAAATCAAATTTTCTTTAGAGTTCTAAGATCTCATTGGTATACAAGAAGAATTAGCAAAAGAGTTAGATGAGGCCTTTTCCTAAAAAGAAAACTCTGCAAGTGTGGCCTAGGTCAACAATGAACAAATGGTATAAATTATCTAAATGAGTCAAGCATCTGGGGTTATGCATTGATTGGACAGCATAGCATGAAGCCTGTCAGTATAAGAAAATAGCACATGCATTAAAAAGTCTCATGTGTCAACTGGAATTTGGGTTGTAGTCCATAAGAGACATCGGGTATGGATAATCTTCATAAGGAAGTATTTTTCAACTAAGCAGGATCAAAATTTAAGAATAGAGTGAATAAATTAAGTAATGTTGAGATGAAAAATGTGGCCTAAAAACTTGGATTAAAGCTCGACACAGAGCAGAAAGGAATTCAGAAGAGGTGGGAGTCTCTAAGTTGTGTAAGTAGCACTAAGTTGTGTAGAAGGGTTTCTGTGCCTTAATTAAATATTAATGATTTGCTTAAAGAGCAATGAGTTTTGTTACAAGAATACTTTGTGGTAGTCAAATAACTTACGTTGAAATTTTCAGAGAAAAATCAAGCCTTCAAACTTGTAATTCCTTCTGGAGTACTGTGAACTAAACACGTATGTCCTCCCAAAATTTATATGTTGAAATCCCAACCCCTAATATGCTGATAGGACACAGGACCTTTGAGATACAATCACGAGATTACAGCTCTCATAAATGTGATTTGTATCCACCTAAAAAGGACTTCATAGATCTCTAAGTCTTCTTTCGTATGAGAATCCTCCAAGAAAAAATCTGTTTATGAACCAGAAAGTGAGAAATGATCCCTCAGCAAGTCTGTCAGCCCCCAGTTAGAACTTTCCAACCTCCAGAACTGGAAAGAGTATGCTTAATTTTTAAACCACCCAGTGTACGGCTCTACTGCAATTTGTTGATACAGTAATCCAAAGAGATACATTACCAATTTGACCAGCTATGACCATTTAACCAATAGGTTATAAGACCTGATGTGGAGGATTGGCTTTACCATTTATTTCCAATTAATTATTCTTTGGTAGATCATTGAAACACATGAGTTTGTAATACTCAATTGATTAAAAACATATTTTATAGAGTTTGTATAAAAGTTGAATGATGTTTCATATGAACTGCCTGACAAGGTATGTCCACCCAGTGGACATATTCATACTAATGGAATGAATATTATCTGAGCAACCAACCACTTTTTGATTAGTAAATGTGTTCATGGCTTTCAGCAATCCCATCCTGCTAACTCATATCATATAGCACCCAAATATTTTCAACATTTTTTGCATTCTTCCACATTACTATTCGCATCTGTGTTTTGTTCATTCGGTGTGTATTTATTCGATGATCTTAGCTTATTATAATAAGTTGTTTTCATAAACCATGCTTGCCTTTTAAATCCTGTGACAATTCAGAGTACATATAGAATATTAAGATACCAAACTGTACTGCTCCAGCTCTCCAACTATGAAGTTCATTTTTGTCTTATCTTGCTTTTAGTAAGAGTAAGTTACACAACTTTTTATTATTCTTTCTTCTCATCTGTTGTCTAGATCATAATTCAAAGATGAAAGTACTTTTTAGCAGTATTTGTATTTGAGCATATTCTAAGCTGCTAATTGAATGAATGCTAAAGAACAAGCAAATGATCGCCAATGCCAACAAGGAGAGGTGATGATGTCAAATTACTTTTTTCACTCTAAGTCAAACACAAGAGTAAATGGGATGTTTTAAGATAAGAAATCCATTTTATAAAATATTCATGCTTCCAACAGTTAAGACAATTTGATTTAGATGAGCGTCCTTTGCCCATTAGTTACATTCGATGAACTTGTACAATTAAGTGAGTGCATGCTGGCACCTGACATGCGTGAGCTGCTCAGGCCAGAAAGCCCAGATTTTAGGGTTTGGTATCTGTGATTTGTAGCCTCTTTTTGTCTCAGATTTTTTACTTTAAAATTGGAAATTGTGTTATGAAACTGTGACATGAGTTGTGAGACATGTTTTTGTCCAGAACAGTACATTGTGAGCTTTCAGTTAATATTAGCCTTGTCATAGAAACCTTTCACAATTCCATTTTAACCCATTTGATTTAAAAAATAATTTAAACTACAACTAGTCCTAGACCTGGCCTCAAATCACCCATTATATTTAATTAAGCATCTACTTTGAGGCATTTATAAAAGCATTTTTTTCTACCAGAATTTCAGCCTGGTGTACTTTCTCTTAAGGTAAAATTACTTCTTCTAAATACCTAAAAAAAAAAAAAAATGCTAAATGACTCAGGTGAAACTTTTCATTTAAGATCATTTTAATTACAGTACTGACAACAGATGCGTGTATGTTCATTAATAAAAGATAATTTGTAGCTGTGTCCCTCTGAAAGTCAAGCCAGAAAATTATAGATCATATTGAGATGCAAAAAGAAACACTGCTCTGTAAGTCAAATGCTCCATTATTAAAAACTGTCATCCCTTATGAAATTCAGAACTAGCAAACCGAGGAAGAGAGTAACCATTTTAAAACGTCTGGAGGGGATTCCATAACAACATTTAAATGCATTACTGCTCAAACAATTTGATTGGATTATAAAATATTTAAAACTGCAGCTGTAGTTTGGGTATTTACTGTTGATTATTTTTATTTCAAGACCTTCAAAGAAAAATGCTACAAGTTTGCAGAGATATTTGTATTGTGCTGATAAAGAACCAGAGTGTGAAATGAACTATCCATATATACGCGTGTGTGTGCGTGTGTGTGCGTGTGTGTGCGTGTGTGTGTGCGTGTGTGTGTGTGTGCGTGTGTGTGCGTGTGTGTGTGTGTGCGTGTGTGTGCGTGTGTTTGTGTGTGTGCGTGTGTGTGCGTGTGTGTGTGTGTGTGTGTGCGCGTGTGTGTGTGTGTGTGTGTGCGCGTGTGTGCGCGTGTGTTTGTGTGTGTGTGCGTGTGTGTGCGTGTGTGTGCGTGTGTGTGTGCGTGTGTGTGCGCGTGTGTGTGTGTGTGTGTGTTCACATCAAGAGGACAAAATCAGAAATAGAAAAAAAGTCATCGTTTTAAAAAATGTTATCTCTGAATAGGAAGTTACCTAAAATGCAGTCAATATTTAAAATGTACTTATAGTATAAAAATTACCATAATTCACCAATATAGTCCCACATAAAGTTAAAAATGCTGTGTGAAGGTAGAAGTATAAGAAATATAGCAATTCTGTTATTTTTGTCAACAAAGCTAAGGCGTAGAACTATCCCAGCTTGAGACTCAACTTTAAGGAACCAAATTTTGTTATATCCTATTACCATACTACTAAAAGTAGTGAACAGACTGAAATGTAGAAAAGAAATAAATGCAAATGTCTTCACTAGAATGGTAAGATAGTCTGAAAGGTCCAGCGATAAAGCATTCCATTGTAGTCACATCTTTTGTTCTACAAAAGAAAACCAGAGACAATTCGACAAGACCCCCGATATGCAAAAGAAACCTCCATTCTTGACTCTTGACTCTTGACAATGAAATTGCCTCTTCACAATGAATTACCAGGGTAAGACCTGTATTTGTGGATTTAATCACCAGAAAGCTCTTCACCAGGTGATGCAAGCAATTCTTCAACTTAAAGCTTCAGACTTAAGACCACCCCATAGGTCTACCATCCTGTAAGCAGCTGGTCCTAATTTCAGGTTAGCCTATACATTCAAAGTATTCATAGAACCAACCCACCCCCTTAAACCAACGATGATAATTTTACTAACAGTATACAAAATGTGTTTTATATTCATTATTTATCATATATTTTAATAAAAAGAATGAATGTGATCATTAGACGCATTTGACAAAGGGAGAAAGAAAACAAATGCTCACATAACTATTTTAACCAGTGGCACAGCTCACATATGCTTCCCTGAGTCTGAGTTGAGGAGAGCCATTTCTTCAAGTTGCAAGTGAACCTCTGCCTCTGAAATTGACCGCAGATTCTAGTTTCTAGACTTGAGGAAGGCACATGAGTTTTCTGATCTTCTGTTTATTCTTTGATAAAATTGGGATCTGAGTGGTACCTGCTTGATTTAGACTGTTGTGATGAGCAACACTGAACACTATCTGTCCAGTGTGATAGAGAAGGTTTAAGAAATTAAGAGCTTGTAAACAGCAGAGGCAATGTAGATGCTCCTGAGCACTAGAGAGACACTTGTCAGAGTCACATTAGGAGCACAGCCACTACAACTAAAGCTAGATCAGAGAGTGCTTTTGTGCCTACTGTCAACTAGTAATCCAGGGACAAACTGAAGAAAGAAACTAACAACAGTATTGGGGAGAACTTGGACAAACAAAAATCACATGCTGAGCCAAGAACATGATACTATACTGACCTGTTCTTTCTTCACTTGATCACTGACTACTTTCCTGCCTTCAGCTTTTCCTTTTATACTCTGAGCAACACTGAAAGTAGGGCTACAAATTTAGATAAATTATTCATAGCACAAGCTGATACCTCAGCTAATATCCTTAACATAGATCTCATCTACAAAAAAAAAAAAAAAAAAAAAAAAAAAAAAAAAAAAAAAAAGATAACACCTGTTCATTTGCTTCAGCATGTATGTGAAATTTATTCTATTTGTGTGTGTGTGTTAATCTCTAAAAATCTGATACCAGTGCTGGGTGTATACTTTGTATGCGGGGCTTTTTTTCTTATTTTATACCAATCACCTTACTGAAGTTTTCAGAAGCCCCAAAGCATTTAGTTTGGGATCATGGTATCTAAATACTTCTGAATTATTTTATGTAAGCATATTGCATTTCCTAATATAGAGATAATGTGCACATTATCATTTTGACAGGTGAAATAAACGTTTGTTTAGCTGCATTTGAAGGAGGGGAGAGGGATTGTTCTGGAAGTTCTTTAGGTACATTTGCAACTTCCAGTTTTTATATGAAATCCTATAACTTTCCACACAGGAAAGAGATTACTAGGAAAAAACTCATGAGTCACACAAGGCCAGTTATCTTATACCATAACTGTGCCTTGCAGCTACACTGATATCTGTAATCTAGAAGATGGAGAATAAATATAATATACTAAGGTTGCTAATTTTAATGGTGACTACAGACTTACGTTCCGTTAGCTAAAGCTGAAAATAAGCCCAACAGAGTTTACCTATCCAGCAGTGATTAATTCCAGTGTGTTAAGCTTAATTAAGAAAAAACAAAATATATTGTAAATCTCTGAAAAGAAAAGCTACCAACTGATGACACGGGACTATTGAAACATATTAAAGAAATCGTGCAGTATGTTGTGCATGTAGTTCCGCCAAAATTCTCCCAGCTTTATTTTGTCTTCCTTTCCATTTCCTTGGCTCTCAAAAATTCATTCTCAGTTCTTTGGCAAAAACGACTGGAAGAGACCAGAAGGAGGAGAGGGGGAGTGGACAGCTCATGCTAATGCCAGTCTTGATTTCATTTTTTTTTAAATCCCACTTTGTGCATAAAAAATATAGTTCATTTCTTATCCTGAGAGTTACCCTGGCATATGGCTCAATTGGAAACATCAAGGTTTTTAGTTCTTTTTAAAATGACTTGCCTCTTTTACAGACTTTTCCTCAGAAAGACACACTATCATTCCCACTTTCAGAGTCTACCACTCTTGACTTGAAAAAGTCTTCTCTCTTTCGAATCCAATAGGTCTTGACCATGATGGTAGATGAAATGATAGAGCAAGGTTGAGACTCATTGCTACACCAGCATTGTGCTAGCTTATATGTTTGGAATGTTGCTCTTCGAACTCAGAAAGCAAACTCTCTCCTACTCTTTACTCCTCTGTTGAGTTAAATAATTCCCAGATATCTATTAAAATCCATGATCATGCCTTAAAGTCTATGAGTCCAAATAAAGTTTCAAGTTCCCGACTTTTCATAGTAAAATATAATGCCAAATAATATGTATTTAAGACCATTTCAATTTATCTGAGGCCTTTCTAAATCAATATTGTGCTAAAATGTCATTGGCCTATAAGAATTAATGTCCTGTTTATATTACCCACCTGGGATGAAGTTTTACTTCAAAAATATAAAAATATATATGTGATTTAATTCATCATGACTGGTCTTCATTTGTTTGCAATAAATCTTGGATAGAGTCAGCCGGATTAATGGAATCATTGGTATGTTGCAGATTCTGCCCAAAGTGGAACAGAAAGGAAGAGAGCTTAAATTTATGTCACAAATGGGTTTACATACAAAATAAGAGATAAAGGAAAAAAAAATGGAAAAAGAGACAACATTTGTTCTTTGAATTAGTTTCTCCAAGTATATAAAAATATAAGAAATATTGTCCTTTGTAACTCCAGAAAGATTTCAAGGGGACTTTATAAAGGGGACTTTTGACTTCTGGGTAGCAACAATTTCTGAATCTGGAGGTAATTGTCAGTCACTCTTTCAATTTGTAGACTACAGCAGCGATTTTAATAGTATATCTCTTCTTCCAGCTCCATATGCATATTCTAGATCTAAATGTCTCTTGTAAACAAATATACATAGAATTTCATATGGCAAAAAATACAAGATGTAAAAATACATTCATAACTGAAGCACAAACGTCTGCATCTAGAAACTCTGAAGGACCGAGCAAGGTTATACTTTTCCTTAGCATGTTCTTCATCTAGTTCCCATTCTTCTTAGCTGGCAGGCAGCTCGGGGCTACGGTGTCAAGTAATGGAGTTGTCTTTCATTTGGATATAGTATATTAATGACAAAATACTAATCCATTCATCACCTTAAAACAAGTCAGTAAATTTCTGAAAAAAAAAAAAAATAAATCAGTATCTCCTTTAGTAACAGAAATCACATGTCTTTTTAAAAGGAGCTATTATCTCCATGGGTTTCTCAGCTGAAGTTAAGAATCTAAAAATGATTTTCATCCATTTCTCATTAATATGCAAAAATATTCAAATTAGATAGTAATTAACCATCTACTCAGTAGAAAACCTTTCCATGATAATTTATGATAAACTCAGTTGCTGCTTTGATTGAGATTGATTTTTTGGTGTTGGGAATCTATCATGAATACAAAAAAGCACCTGAAAAAATATTTTTAAACACCTAACTTACTGCTCAGCTAATTACATGGTAGCCATGTCCACAGCCGCGCATGTGCAGCTGTGGTAAACATCATCCCAGAGCACAGTGCCTTTGGATGCCTCCGTCTAGCTGACTACTATTGTTTGAGGCTTTATCATTGTTTAATTCAATTCATCCAACTGTCACAGTCTAGATGAGACTGCCTAACTAATGCAGAATTTCAATACAAAAGAGCCATGGCCATCTTCACATATACGCAAGATGAATTGATTTTCACAGGCTACTTTGCTCTATGGGCTTAGTCATGATTTGTAAACAGACTTCAGCTTTACTTTCTGCACATGAAAAAAACAGACCTCAGTAGTTGGTGATGAAAGGGTGATTCTCATGTGCTTGTCAAGCCAGGGGAAGTCATTTTCATTCTCCACAACAAAAGCTAGAGTTGAGTATCAGTGACCATAGGGTATGCAACTACATCTGAACACTGAAGACTGCTATTCAAAACGTTGCTCCCTGCGAGTAATAAAACCATGGGGACACAGTTAGTAACCTTCTGTTAGCATGGTTTCAATATACACAAAAGAAAACACCTACTACTTTCAGTACCTACTTGGTTACACAGATCAACTCTAGGTGAGAATTCCTGGGGCAACAGATAAAAAGGAAACACTGACTCTGCCCAGCTGTCCATGGATGCTTCAATCATCCACTTAAAAGCATGTTATTGCAGGAGCAGAGCAGTTCACTGGCTACTTTTTCCTTCTTTCCTATTTTTTTTAAGCTTTTACCTTAGCTTGTATTTGTATGCAATAAAATTTCTTTTGTTCTCTGACAAGCACAATGGAATTAACATTTGTCATTTTCCAGATAGACTTGGAGGCCTGAGTCTATTAGCCTGTGGCTATTGACAAGTTAATCAGTCACCCTGAGGAGCAGGAACTGTTCTTTCTGCTTTGACTCTTCACTCACTTGAGTTTCCAAATATCTCTCAAAGATGACCTACAGCAGATCCATCACGTGCTCTTTGTCAGTTCTTCCTTGGTACTACTGTGTCAGGCTCTGTGGAAGACATTTAGACATTTCCCTTTAAAAGGGACTGACCAGAAAATTCTTGTACACACACACACAAACACACACGAATGCAAGCACACACTCGATACCTGCAATTCCCAAGAATTCCCTAGAACCAAGCGGTTGATTCCCCAACCCCTGCAAGACTACACAGTGTCTTCAGGGAATGGGGCAAAGGGGGAATGATACCCCTAAGTGGCTCCTCTTGGGAATTGTTTGACAAGGTGAAATATAGGGTAATTAGTAAGTAACCTGAAAACACTGTTCTGAATCTTCCCAGCAATGTCTGAGAAGGGTAATTATAGAGTCATGTGCATGATCCTAAACAAAGAAAAAAATGAGCATGACAAATAAGCAAAACTTTATAATGTTTTTGGAAAGGTGTCTTTAGAAAACTGGGATGTAAAATGATTGAAGATTTCAAAACCCTGCCAGTTCCCATAGGGTACAGTCAGTTCCCAGCATAGATAATATGCATGTGCATCCTTTCTGATAGGATTGTAAAACAACAGACTTGGCCACAAGCGAGGAGTTGCTGTGATTTGTGCTTTACGATGGCCCCTCCCTTCCATTTCCTGGTCAGCATTCTGGATGATTGTTCCATTTAGCGCACATTCTCCGGTTTGTTTCTTTTGCTTCAAGTCTATTTTACATTTTCCTGTACCAAACTGCATTTGCCATCTGCTGATCCAATTACTTATACAATCCAAATCCTTTTGAGTCTGATTGTTTCATTCCTCATTATTTGTTCAGCCTCCAGTTTTAGTATCCTTGGTAAACTCTGAAGTCTTGTTTTCAATACCTCATCTGAATATCTTATATACAATACAACCCAATTAGCTCAAACTTCGGATTTTCCCAAGGCTACTTGTGTCTAAGTGGATTTATATCAGTTGAGTGGATGTGGGTCCTTCAAAACAGCGACAATTCCCTCTCATAAGGACAGCTGACCCATCAAGAATTGTATCATCTTTTTTAAATTAAAAATAGTTAAAAAAAAAAAAAAGAAGAAGAAGAAGAAGCAGCAGCAGCATAGGGGGCTATCAAACGCTACTGTGTATGAGAACAATACCATCATCACCAGGACTGTCATCATCATCTTTCCAGAATTGTTGATATGTAATTAGCAAAAATTGCATATACTTAAGATATACAAAGTGATGTCTTGATATACACATTGTAAAATAATTACCATCATAAAAAGAATTATCATAGCTAGCACCTCTCATAGGTACTTTTATGTCATACATTGAAAATGAAGTCTACTCTTTTAGCAAATTTCAAGTGGATAGCACGTTGTTGTCTAGTTATCATATTATAAGTTAGGTTTCCAGGGTTGCTTCATCTTATCATTGACGTCTACAGCCTTTGGTCAAGTCCACATTACCCAATCCACTTCTGGTAGCCATCTTATGCTCTCTGTTTGTACCCTTAGGCATTTGTATTGACCACACATACATGATACTAAGCAGTGTCTGTGTTCTGTGCCTGGCTTAATACATTTCTATCCTCCAAGTTCATCCATTGCAAGATTCTTTTCTTTTCTATGATTTGCTATCATTGCCACATTGCCTCTATGATTCACATTTTATTTATCTATTCATCCAAAGACTGACTTTCATTTCCAGCTCATAGCCAGTGTGGCTAATACTACAAAGAACATGGAAATATAGTTACTCTTGTAAGATACTGTTTTTATTTCTTTGCATGCATAGAATTGGCATTATTAAACATATGGTAACATCATTTTAAATTATTTTTTAAGGCAGTGTTTCATAATGTTTCTCTGACTGTCCTGGAACTCTCTGTGTAGACCACGCTAGCACAGTAGAAATCGGCTTCCTGAGTGCTGAAATTAAAAACATGCACCACTATGCCTAGTCCACCATCTTCTAAAACCCCTCATACTCACAAATAAGGAGCTTTCTTTTTCTTCCTCTATCTCAATATTTATTTATTTATTTATTTATTTTTTAGCTTTTGATAATGGCAGTTCTAGCAAGTATGAGACAATGGTTTTGATTTTCTTTTTTTCTGATGACTACTGAAATTAAGTCCATTTTCCATATTTACAGACCATTGGTACATTTTCAGAAAATGTCTATGGAGACCCCTACTTACTTCGTATGACTATGTGGATTTTTTTCTTATTGAGTACTATGTGTTCCATATACATTTTGCTATAAATTCCTTCAGCTGTAGTCGACCTTTGCACTTTGATGTTTCCCTTTCTGTTTAGAAATCTTTCAGTCCTGCTTCTGGGCTTCATTGGCCAGAGCCAAGTCACAAAACTGTCCTGTTTTAGTTGAGGAGATATATAGGTCTATGTCTGATGTTTAAGCTGATTGTTGGATAACATGTAAGATAAGACAATGACTTCAAATTATGCATATGTTCTGTCCAGTGTTCTTATGAAATTTGTTGAAGAGAATAAAGTCATTGTTAACTCCTGACAATTAATTGGATGTATGTGAATGCCTGGTGCTTTTATTCAGTACACACACACACACACACACACACACACACACACACACAGAGTCGAACAGATACATTTATGTATACATATATACATACATACATACATTTTTATGGTGTTGCATGCTGCCTTGACTACTACATGGTTGTAAGTCAACTGAGAAAGTAATATATTTATTGCTTCACTCTTAAGAAGTTTTACCTAGCCAAGGGATTTTCTGAATCTACAAATTTTGGGGCTGTTTTTCCTATCCTGTGAAAAGAGTCATTTAATTGTAATAGAGATTAAACTAAAGCTATAGGTTGTTTTAAGTGGTAATGACATTTTGACATTAGTTCTACTGATCCATGACCAGGAGATATCTTTCCACTTATTTATATCCATCTTCATTTCTTTCATCACTCTTTTATAGTCTTCAGTTTAAAAATAATTCACTTTTTTTAGTTAAGTTTGATAAGGTTTTTGGACATCTTTTCAATGGGATTGAGAAGCTGATTTTTGTATGTTGGTTTTGTATCCTGTATTCTTATTGAATTCATTTATTAAACCTAATGGATTTTTTTTGGTAAAGCATTCAGAATTTTGTGTTTAAAAAAATCATACTGTCATAGTCTTCCTGTCCAATTTAAATATTTATTATTCTTTTTAAACCATGCCTAAATAAGTGTAGTTTTGGAGTGTGTTGGGAACAAGTACAAGGCTCAGACTGGAGACTGGGTAGCTAGCTGCAGATCTTCACCCCTCCCTCCTCTGCTTAATAACCAGTTCCCCGCTCTCACAGCCCTACATTCTGAAGCAGAACACCTGATATGGCCTTTCCTTCCTCTCTGCCCCCAACTCGAGTGGGTCATATAGTCCTTCTCCACCAATCTTGCCCTACTCATCCTGTTTTTCCAGCCCTCAACTCAAGCAACATTCCCTGGGAACCCGCCAGCCAAGCCTGCTGGAGTATTAGGTAGTACAGTAGAGAAGGTAGGTGAGCTCCAGGTCTTCACTCTCCCTCCTGACCTCCGAATCCAATCCCCAGTGTCATGCCTAGCTGGGTAGCAGACTACCCAGTGTGACATCTCCTTACTCTCTGCCCTCATTCTCAGAGAACTAAGCAGATTCAGGTGGACCCAGCTTTTTTTTTTCCTGTGGACCATCTTCACCCCACCCCAGCCCGTCTTCATTCTTGTGTGTTAGTCCTCAATATCTATAAACACATTTTACCCAAAACTACAGTGGCCATTTCTAGCAGAATCTCAGAATTCACTACCAAGCAACACGCAGCCACCACATTCTCCTAAGAACCAGAGAGGGCAACGGAAACAATTGAACAAAACATACTCCAAAAAGACAAGATCAAATATCAGCACCAAGAATTACGATCATCACAAATCGGAATTCTTAGATGCCAACATAAAAACACAATCAATAACAACCAACCAATATGTCTCCCTGAGAGCCCAGCAAGGGAGGTTTACAGATTAAACCCTGCTCAGAGGCTCTGTGGTTGTCTTGGATCGGATCTTTTCCATGTTTGTGTGCGCTGGGCAATGCTTATCTATCTTTGCTGGTGGTACAAAGTCGGTGGAAATTCCTAAAACTACATCATTCTTTTCTTAATCCTGAAAAACCATAGTAGGAGCAAAACAAAACAAAACAAAAAAATCCTTATGAGTATTCTCTGTGTGGTGCCTGTAAGACTCACATTGGTGAAGCTTCTTCCAGTCCAGTCTATGGCTGTCAACCTTGCAAAATGTTTGCTTGCTGTGCCTGTGGAAACAAGCTCTGCAAGTAAAAGACTGTAGTACATGAGTGTTTTGGGGTGTTCATAGGCAGCCTGATGTAGCTCAGAAAGAATTGTGCAAATAAGCTTAAAGGGACGCTTCCTGACCGAGTCCACAGTGATGAGGAGGAACCACCACCTCTGGTACCTCAGGAATCAGCGCCAAGCAAAACCAAATGGCTTTGGGGGTGCATCATCCACACAGTGATAAAATAAATGCTTAAGACATTCTTACTTTATCCCAGGGGAGAAACTGCAGGCTGAGATTGGTGTGGCTCTTAGTGCCACATTTTCTTCCTTGGAGGAGACATGGCAGATAAAGTAAAACATTCTCTGAGTATGTACAGTATATTAATTAGCCGACTTGTTACTGGGTTTTGCTCCAAGTTAAACAGAAACTTTTCTGGACTCATAAATTCCAACATAGAAGAGATTGAAATTGAAATCAATCTGATGAAGAAATAGAATAGTCCTCTTCCACCTACTCATAATGAAATTCCCTTCACTTTTATTAATATGTGAAATTGTTATCATTTCACTACTTGTTCCGTTTGATTAAATAATTGATAAATATGTTTCTAAATCTAGAATTATGACGAGAGAAATACACTTTATCCTTTTTTTTCCCCATTGTATCTGTTTCTACAAATATGTATGTTGGGGGGTTTGGTTTTGTTTTTTTTTTTAAACAAAGTTTCTATTGAGCCTTATTCTCTGATTTTTTTGGGATATAATTTAACAAATAGTGATAGGTTTTAGAAGACTAATGCAAAAAAACATAATCACATGTTTATCTTTTCTTACCAAGTTACACAGTTAATAAGCAATACGGAATTCTGCATCCTGTATGCAAACATAAGCAACAAAGCATTCACTTTTTGCTGTCTGAAATGCCTATCCTCCCCTTCCTTGAGCTGGGCACCTTTTAAGATCAAGTTCAAAGATACATCCTTTGTGAAACATTCTGAGGACTTTTCCCTGTGGCACCGTTATAGACGATTTCCATTCCTATCATGCTTATTAATTTATACTGTAGCACATGATGTATTTTTAATTTTTATTATACTTGCTTCCTTGTCTTTATGACTTGATATGAGTCATTACATGCTGACTGCATGAGTAATGAATGGATGGATGGCTAATATTAAGCACAGAATAATTGTTTGTAAAACTTGAGTTGAAACGAAAGATGTACTTCATAGGCAGAAATCCCTAGGTTTGTCGATCACTGAATGGGGCATGAGGAAGGGGGGAGGGAGGGAAGGAGGGAGGGTGAGAGAGAGAGAGAGAGAGAGAGAGAGAGAGAGAGAGAGAATTAGGTTATTGATGCCTGCAACTGTGTACCCAGATACCATGCCCCATCTGACTTTGCTCTTTCCACAACTGATGATAGTTCAAGTTGAAGTATCTACCCTCCCAAAAGGACTCTTGGTTTCTAGATTTTTCCAGGCAGTCAGCATTCTGCAGTAACACTCTACAACCCCAGGAAGCACAGGTGACTTTCACTTCCACAAGCTCAGGTACAGGGGCTTCTTAGGTTAGCAGATAAGAAGACTAGACCAATGCTGAAACAGCAGGAAGGAGCACAGGCTAGGAGGCTCCGAATCAGAAAGTCACAAATACTGCTGCCAGCCCCTCAGGGCTCAAGACTGAACGTTTTCAGTCCCTCACTTTGTGTGGGGATCCAAAACTACAGTATGAGAAATGCTTGACATCAGTGTGTTCCAACCAGTCTCTTTCAGCCTTTGATTGCTTCCTTCCTTCCAGAAAACAAACAGAACTAAAAACAAACAAACAAAAGGCACATTTTCCTGATGCTGAGTAAGTGAGCTATGCTTTTGTTTCTTCACATCAACAATCGCCCTTTAAAAATAAATAAATAAATAAATAAATAAATAAATAAATAAAATGCTGTAATTGCCTTCTGTTTGGTGTTTTCGAATGTTTTATTACTTAAGATGGTGACTATATAAATCTGTCTGTTCTTGAACCAAAGATTGGTACTTAGACAATGAAAAAGTGAAGCAATCCCATGGTTTCCCATCTCCAGCAAAGATCCTCATGAAGACAGGGTGCTTCAAGATTTCTCGTGCAAGAGCACATCAGAGGTGTGGAAGGCAGCCATACTTCTCCAGCTCTGAAGGGCAACTCACTCCTGGTGGCTTGTGTACCTCCTAACAAGCTTATTTGGAACTCAAAAGATATTATCTACAATTATTGTTTCTTTCTTTATAAAAGCCTTTTAAACTGTTTAAAGGTTATTGTTTTTCTTTCTGCAAATAAACTGCAGCATGTAGCACAGTACCATCTCCATAAAAATCCTAAATGTCTGTTGATAACATACATCAATTTTGTTTTTACATTATGTACTAGGACATCAAACTATATACTAGGAAAAGAATCAGCCAGAAAGCACCTTTATAATCTCCAAAGAGCTTAAAACACGGTGGGAAAATATAGGTATATAGAAGAAATTATATAGAATGAAATAAAATAATTCTTATTTTATTTCCCAAGAATACGGTGATAGAACTGAATGAATTTACGTTGCTTCTTTCAGAATATAAGGCACCATTGAATAGATTGCTAAGTTGATATGAGTTGCAGTAACACTGGATTCCTAGTTCCTCTGAATATTAACCTTTACTTTTCCCTTTCATGATTATCGCTGTTTTTCCTTTCAATTTCCCCCATCTAGTAGCTGCAAAGGACTCTCTGGGGAAACTTTTTTCTAATAACAAGCATCATGTACGATGTCCAAGTGGAATGCCCCTAGTGAACAGAGAGGCACTGTGAAACATGCATGTGGGTGTTCACAAAATGAACCTCTCAAAACTCATTTCTGATAGACTGCTTGTCTGGCTAGGTTTATGTCAACTTTACACAAGCTACAGTTATTTGGGAAAAGGAACCTAATTTTTAAAAAATGGCCCCACCAGACTGGCCCAAGGGCAAGCCTATGGAACATTTTCTTTATTGATGATTGAAGTGAAAGAACCCAGTTCAACGTGAGTAGTGCCAGCCTGGGCAGGCAGTGCTAAAGTGTGTAAGAAAGCAGGCTGAGCAAGCCATGAAGAACAAGCCAGTAAGCAGTTCCCCTCCTTGGCCTGTGCTCCAGGTTCCTAACCTGAGTTCCTGCCCTGACTTCCATTGTTTCTTCCATTGTTTCATTTTTATCACAGCAATTGAAACAGCAGCTAACTGCTGGTCATCTGCCTTTTTCATCTGTGACACTTTGAAAGAAGAAACTACTTCTAGGTCCTTCTAAGAGTGCTTGTTGACCAAGGGAACTTTATTCACCAACAAGAATTCTACACTCTGAGGTGCAAAATATATAAGACATGAGTAGACTACAGACATGTTATCAAACCCAGAAAGCAGATGATATGATGCCCACGGCTGCACTTGAAGTCAGAAGCAGAGCAGATGAGATCAGAGCAGGGTGGGGCAGGCAAGGTGTGGCGGGGCGGCACAGGGCAGGACAGGGCAGGGCAGAGAGGAGCAGGGCGGAGCAGCCAGCCTATAACCTAACAGCATCAATAATAGATTTGGAGCCAATTTTCTGAGCTTCATTGAGTCATAACCAATATTTTCTAAACAGAGAGTCTCTGTCTTGAACCACATTCCCAAGTGCTCATTTTCCATAAAATATTCCCAGACCTGAGCTTCGTTGCCATATTTGCCAACGTAGGTGTGGTTTTTGTATGCAAACACATATCAGTTCCCCCAAAAATCAATTCTTGTTTTGTAACAGGCTTCATTTCCATTTTTTCTTCAGTGACAGTACGTCTCTACCATCTCCAGATGCTTCTTAAAGTAAAAAACAGATTCAGGATTGTCTGTACCAGACATGGACCTTATACAAAAGTTACATACAGGATGGTCATGATTCGGGAAAAGAAAAAAAAAGCCACAAGAACTAGGGCTCCATAATATTGCCTCCTCCATTCCTATTTTTCTATAGTCATGTAGTACAACTAAAACAGACACACATACATACACACGCACACATGCACAAACATGCACACACACGAACACACATGCACACTAACACACACACACACGCATCTATATGCATAACTCTGTGTGTATGTTATATGGAAGGAGAAAGAGCACTGTGTGGAGAGGAAAGCATCTAAAGGAAGGAGGAACAAAACAATCATGGAAAAGAAAAAGGTAAATATTGGCAATGTATCTTGTATGTGAAATTTAACTTTGAATATATACGTAATGCACAGATCTGACATGAAAGCAACAGACGGACTACTTAGGGAGAGGATGCCAGAGGGTAAAAGATGAAGCAAGAGATGGGGATGGATAATGAATATAAATGAAGCACAATAATTAAACATATAGACAATGGAATAGATAAACTTGTTATACATATATACATATATATATGTATATATATATGTATATATTGTCATTTTAATTTAAACATCATTTAGTGTTAAAAAAATTAAGTAACATTTATGCCATGTAAAAAAAAAAGCAGTTCACTGAAAAGTATAAAATTATATAAGAATGCATATTTCTGGGGAAACAAGTATAACTTCAATAATATTTCATGTAACATTGTCTTTTAACTGTTTGAGTTGATGGCACACTTTTCAATACATACTATATGAAATTAATGACTGTTTGTTTGTTTGTTTGTTTGTTTTGGTGTTTTTGAGACAGCGTTTCTCTGCATGACCCTGGCTGTCCTAGAAATCACAATATAGACGAGGTGGCTTCTAAATCATTGAGAACTACCTGCCTCTGACTCTAAAGTGTTGAGACTGAAAGCATGTGCTTCCACGACCCAGCGTAATTTATTCTTTTATTCACGTATTTTATGTGAATGAGTGCTTTGTATTCATGGACACCAGAAGTAGGCATTGAATCCCATTACAGGTACATGTGGTTACTGGGAATTGAACTCAGGACCTCTAGAAGAAAAGCCAGTCCACTTAACTGCTAATGATTTATTCTTAAATGCTTTAAGCAGATAAAAAATATTTAAAATAATTTATTTGGATTATCAAAAAGTATCAATTTATTGGCTAATTGATATGTTTGGGGGATTTGGGTTTGTTTTTGTTGTTATTATTGCTGTTATTTGGTTTTTCTCCTTTTTTTTTTTTCTGTCTCAAAATCTTTTTGAACATATGGCTCATTAATCAGTATAACTCCCACTGTATCCTTCGTAGAGAACATGAAATGCTATATTTTGAATGCTATTTTCAAGACACAAATCATCACATTTAGAGGTTTTGTACCAGCAAGAATATAGTTATGCTCATCAAGAGAATTAAACAAAGTGAACAGCTATAGATGTAACTAGGTAGATGACAGATAATATCACAGGAAATTGGAGGCCATAATATACCTTCATAGTATGATCCAGGGAAGGATATGACAGAGTTCCAGTCTGCATTTGGAGGCCTGACAGCAGTGGAAATTCTGCTCCATGATCAGGAGACTGCTGATGCCCAGCTTAGGTTGGGAGGCAGTAAAGAAGTGAGTCTATTCTCTTTTCTCCACTTTTTATTCTTTGGGCCCCCAATGAACAATAGACAGTGCTGATACACATCTGGTTTTACAAAGCTCGCCAACTAAAATGTCAATCTTATCCATAAACACCATTATAAATGCACCAGAAATAATCTTTAATCTGGGCACCCTATGGTCCATTCAGGATGACACATGTAATTTACCATTACATAGTTTATTTAGAAAAGTATTACCCAGGCTGCCTCTCTGCTCATACGAAATAGGGGAAAGATATCGAAAACTTTCTATAATCTTTCTTCTTCCCTTTTTCCTCTCATGTTATCTTATATACATTCATTCCCATAGTAATCCTTTAAAAAAAAAAAAAAGAAAACATTAAATATTTCTACTAGTTATTTGAACTAAAAAACAAAACCCAACTTCTACCTTCATCTGAGATGATAAAACAGAATTTTAATTAATCAAACTATAACACAGAGAAATTCAGTTTACATCTTGTAGTTCATCTGCATTCTACTTTTTAAAAAATAACCAAATAAAAGGTACCAAACAAAAGAAGTCAGCAATAACATTTTGTACAACTTATTGTTGCAGATCTTACAGGAGACTAAGTCCTACTATCTGGCTCCAGACATTCCTGAGAGCTAAGACTCCTTCTAATCCCCAACAATAATGACTTCTGGGGTAGAAATCCAGATTTAGCTCAAAACTAGAGAATTTTCAGACTCATTTCTTTCTAAGAATCTGGTCATTGACATGGCGCTTTGAGTCACAAGAAAGAGGGTTTTTCCACAAAATATCAGAAAACTTGATCCAAAGGAATTCTTAGAATCCTTAGATCAGATGTGCTTTCAATTTTCAATGTTAAAAGATGCAGTAAGAGTGACTAATAAATTCTGCGTTGATTCTATTAATATTTGTTACGTTTCATGTGCCATTGAGAAGAGAGTTCTCAGACTAGACACATTCTGTGTTTGAATCGGGTCTATCATGAGACCATGAAAAAGAAAAAAGAAAAAAAAATGCTCCTCCAGAAACATGCATGTATCATTTTAAGAAAGGAAAGGATGTGCTGAATCTTGTCTTTCTGTGTATTATAAAAGTATATTTTAAGTCATTTGTAAAGCATTTCTCTCTATTGATTACATGCTGCTAGACTGACATTGTCAGAGCTGCCTACGCCTATTGATACCTTGGCTGTTGATGCCTGATTCCCAAGGTACTTTAGTTCCTTTCCCTAGGTAAGAATATTATTCATAAGGTTTATTTACTAAAAGATCAATAATTATGCATGTATTAAACTTGCTTTATTGCTGATGTTAATGGTGCTCTTTGGCTGGCCACAGATTACACTCTTCTGCTTAGGCTGCTACATATGATAAACACTTCATTAGCAATACTTAGGATGTCTGTATTGGATGCCATATCCCAGGAGTCCATGTGTGAATTACAGAGAACCTCTTTAGTGTTAGGGTAAGTACGTATTCTCTAGAGTTTTCATCACATTTCTATTCTGGGTGCCACAAACCCTACTATTAAATATGTTTTCCCCACTTAAAAACTGCTTTGTGGGGATGGCATGTCTTAATTGTTCCCAGGACAATGCATAACGCAACCGCCGAGATGGGTCTTCAGCTGAACTAATCTGAGTTGTAGCCTAGCTTCAGCAGATTTTAAAGCACTAGTGACCTGTGCTATACAAAAGAATATATATATTGAAAAATCCACCATGTATCAAGGGAAGAAAATACAATTCCAGGAGACGTTTCTTATCTTTTAGATTTTATAGGGTAAAAATAGAGGAGGAAATGTATTTTAGTGGCTGAGTCCAAAGCTTCTCCTTTCTATATGTAATATATCCTGGGTTCAAAGACAGAGAAAAAAAGTGGTGCCAAATTGTTCAAAGCAACTAATTTGTGCATAAAAATTATGCAGAGGGAGACAAAATCAGCTAGCTGCCCTTACAATCAGGCGGTTGTGCATGTAAAACAGGTAATGGCACATTTTGCACCAGCAATTACCTTTCTTGCACCTGTGAGTGGCTGTTTTGCATACGTAAGTAGGTCCCTGTTTATTGTATTTAATGCTGCCACCTCAGCTTCTTTAGGTAAACTTTATGATTTTACTAAATGTCATTCCAAAACAAGGAAGGTGCATTTCAATGGTGAGCTTATCTGTGCACATGCACGTGTGAGTCTGTGTGTGTGCTTTTTAAATAACTGGAAAATTGATGTTAACTTCATTTGATTTTAACTACCATACCTTGCAGGGCTGTGTTCAGTGGTATAAAATATTTCATTTTGGTTTTATGACATAAATGTCTAAATGTCCTGCTGCCAAGATGTATCAATCAAATCAAAGGTTCCAATTTAATATTATCCAGGTGCCAGGATGAGAGAGGAAATGATACTTCAGAGTCAGCCAATCCAGAATATCTTCACAGTTGATAGCAGGCTCCTACATACTCCTCTTTGAGATCCATTACTTCAGGGCTCATAAAGTAGAATGTACCACTTCTACAATGCCTGAGTTTCTCCCCTTATATGTATATATCTTTTTCAAATTGTTACTTGCAAGAGAAAAGAAAAATATCCAATTCACAGGATCACTTCAGACAGGTATCAGAACAATTAAAAACCCACAGTGTTTCAAGGGTCCTTCACAGCTTTTTGCTAAATTGAAGCAAACCCCTGAATCTGTTTTTCTAACCTTCATCTTACTGCAGCTTTCCAACTGAGGGTTTTGATACTTCTTCTCAGCCCATTATTTATCATTAAATATCTAAGAGGGCAAATGAGACATGATCAATTCAGCAGACCACTCCACCAGGCACATGTCTAGAAGGAAAATTTTAAGCACTGTGTGCAACTAGATTTTATTACTTCCCAATTTCATGGTGACTAGCATACTATATTTGTTTGTCTTCAATCCAGCTAACTGAAAGAGGAAAGTTCACATCCATGATCAGATTTTTAAATATAACAGTGGTAATATTTCAAAAATGAAAGTATTAAAAGCAATGATTTCTTCTGTATTTCTGAAAGAGAAGCCAGAAGTCGTCTCATGATTGTCTAAGGATACCAGAACACTCGGCCTTCCCATGAGGATTGATTTCTAGAAATGTTATGCATAGCAAAGATGACATGCATAATAATTATATGGTATAGAACTGACTACAGAGGGTGTGTGTATACTAACCAAACAGTGAAAGAGAAGGAGGGGGAGGAGAGGAGGAGGTAGAAGAGGAGGAAGAGAAAAAAAAGTCTTTGTTTTTTTCTTCACACTTCATACTTTGGCAGAGAGGGAAGGATCTGAAATGGTTTGTCTTACCAGTTCAATTTTCTCCATATATAGGTTTCTCTTCCTGTAAAGGGCCATATAGTGATATTGTAAAGGACTATGTGTATCTTTCACAATGAGGTAACTCTGCCATCATGGAAAAGAAATGAAATAATAGTATGGTCATGCCTTGTTCAAGAAAACTTAATTTAACAAAACAGAGGTGGTCAAGCAGGCTTGGCTTACAGGCTCTAGTTTAAATGAAAAATGTGGGGAGCCAACAGAAGGTGGCTATCACCCTTGCAGCCATTTTGAGCCATACACCCTGACAAGAGACTTGTTTACAATAGCCTACAACAGTTGAACACACTCTGATAACATCTTGTTTTAGATACCCAGGATTTTCCCTTGGGTGTGTGAGACTTATAGGTGTGATTTAGAAATAAGACCTTAGGGCATGACTTAAAGGCATGACTTAGAAGTGAGACACATAAAGGCAAGAGGCAAATAGAAGAAATAATTAGACACTCGACACTTGGACTAGAGAATTTGGAAGAAGAATTATTAGGCATTAGTTAGTAGGCACTTGAGACTCGAGACAGGCAACTTGGATTAGGCACTTGGAACTTGGAATTTGGAGGCACTAGGGACTAGGAACTAGGCACTAGGAACTCAAGACTTGAGACTTGTTGCCGATGCCCAGGACCTGAGACTTGGTACTAGGAACTAGGGACTTGGAGAGAAGAAGAGAGACTGAAGAATAAACGGGATTGAATCACACTGTGTCTGGTCTGATCTCCATTCTTCATGTCTGTCCTCACTCTCTCTTTTGCTGAACCCCGACGTGCCGGACTGGAGCAGCTTGGGGCAGTGCAGGCTCTAACAACTTAGCCCCGAAGGTTTTTGGCAGTGCAGGTTTCAACATTGATAGAGTGGTCCAAGACATTTTGGCCCCCAAGTGTGAGGCATAGCAGTTCTCAACATTTTTGGCCCCCAAATGTGGGGCAGCTCTGGCCATGACAGAAAAATTAAACAAAAAAAAATTTTTTTTACAAGTTTTAACAGAAACAGTATCTATCAGTGTAACAGTGAGTGTTGCCCAAGGTAAGTTCTGTCTCTTGACTCCCTTCTTCATAGCAGCTGCCTTTTAATTAAAGCATCTGTAGTCAGGTTTGGGGATCCTGACCGACTCATTTCTTTCTTTTCTGTTTGGTATGATGAGGTTTGTTTTCTTTTCTCTCTCTCTCTCCCTCTTTCTCTCTCTCTCTATTTTGATACTAGGGCCTCAAACATGCTTGGCAAGCACTCTGAGCTGTACAAAAGATCTTCTTTCAGTTTTTAAAAGCTCTGCATCATGAGTGTAGGTGTGGATATGCACACATGTGTATGTGTGCACATGTATACGCACACAGGCACACATTCATGCATGCTACCGCACATGTGTGTATGTCAGAGGACAACTTGCAGGAGTCAGCTCTCCTACATTATGTGGGTTCTGGGAATTAAACTGAAACATTCAGGCATGGCAGCAAGCATTTTAACAGCTGATCCAACTCTCCAGTCCTCAAATTTGAAAACAGTTTGCACAAAGTGTATTCTAATTCATCTTTGATGCTCTTTACATCCTGATTAAAACCTTACACAAAATATACAGGTGAATGAGCTTTGAAAAAAGTGTGTGCTTTGAGTTTCCTCAGTCACAGCCCCATTAATTTCTCTGCTTCATGCTTGGCTCTGAACTCTTGCCTTGATGGAATCTATGACTGTAGAGTCGGTAGTCTGGCACACAGTACTCACTTTTCTTATTATATGAAGTATGCACACATGTGGGTATGCATGTATGTGTGCGTAGAGACCACTCTCTTCAGCATTACTGGCCACTATGCCAGTGAGCCTGCTCCCCACACCAATGCAACACACTGATAACATTTCACACCACTCTCCTACCTGAAGTCTTTCTTTGTCATAAATGTTTCACAGAAGAAAATCATTGGATGGAAAATCATTGGATGGCTCTGTAGGATTTTTTATTCAGAGCAATCAGAGTTCCAGGATGTCCTCACAAAGGAAGCACTATACTAAGAGCCTCTGACCAGTACTCAGGCACTATTGCAAGCCCCCAGGCTGGGTCAGTATGAAAAGAATGAAGCTTATCCAGGCATGGGGTAGGAGGGGCTAGACAGGGTAGGGACCTCCTCTACCAAGGTTATCAGTGTTACAACTCTTTATTTGGGGGAGGGGTGTGAATAAGGGCTATATAAACCTTGGGGAGTGAGTAAGGGTTTTCAAGGTGAGTGTACATTATTAGGTAGATTTGGAGCGCTGAGAATGCTTCATTTACATGAAGAAGAATTCCAGGTGCTTGTTGGACCCTGTCCTTTTAGGGAGAAGGAAGTTAAACCTGTAATTTAGCCATAAGATACAGGACTACCTCAGAGAGGGCAGAGGTGAGGGTTGTAAGGGTGCTGCACTGTGGCTTACCAGCCCAGAACAAGAAGGGGAGTGATCCCTACTCCTGCTGGTCTCAAGATGAGATTTTCAGGGTTCAGATACATCGTGACCTCCCTGGTTCCCACTCTCCTAGTTACACAACTCACTTTGCCCCACACCTCAGCAACAGCAGCCATGTCCAAGCCTCGCCTATGGAAAGAGGTGATTATAGCTGAGGACATTGAAAAATAACTTTTCTAGGTTTAAAAAACCAACCAAACAAACAAACAAACAAAAAAAAAACCCCTTTGGTTATATTGTCACTAGAACAAATGATGCATGTTTGTTTGTTTGCTTGCTTGCTTGCTTACTTGATTGATTGTTTTTGCTTTTTTCTTCTCATTCCCCAGATGCAGTCAATACCTTCTCAGTGGAGCTGTTGTTCCTCACAGCCTTCCACTTCCACTCCAGGAGCATCTTCTTCTGGTTCCTACAACATTCTGTCATTTGTTACTAATACTTACCAAGGGAAAAACCATCATCTACATCATATCCAGTCCCCACCCCACACAGAAACAGAAACAGGAGAAACAGAGAAGACAGATGTTAGGTCAAGCCTAGTTGACTATGTGACTTAAATAGCAGAAACTTATTTCTCAAAGTGCTGAAGACTAGTCTACCTGGCTTTCTGTGTACTCTTCCCTGTGCCTATGTGTTCACACCTTTGTCTTCTTAGAAGGAAATCAGTTTGATTGGGTTGTAGTTCATTCTAACATAGTTAACTATTAAGGAGTCATCTCCAAATACTGCCGAATTAATTGTAAGGTCAAATGATTAGGATGTCAACCTCTGAAACTGGAAGGAAGAGATCGTAAGTTAGCCTATGCCAGCTGGGGTGTGTGGCAGACACTGGTCTTAATGCCTTGTTCTTTCATGGTGTAAAAGGTCCTTAGTAAGACCCTAATTCTATTCTGAATACTCTCTGCCCATCATTGCTCATGACCCAAAAAGCTACATGTGAAGGTCTAATTTTTAGTTCAGCTGACCAAGATGTATTTCCAGTTCACTTCCTTCTTGAAGATATGGTACCAGTGGTTTTTTTTTTTTTCATTGCTTTTTGCTTGTTTTAATTTTCTAACAGTGAAAGGTTTCAAAACATATTTAATTCTGATTCTATTGGAAATTCACCTCCTCTACAAAATGTTTGTGATATTTTTGTCTCCAGTTACATGTATCTGACATTTTTAGATCCAAACACTCTCTTATTTGCTTAATTTCTATTAGTAGAAAGTCTTATCTGCTTTGTCCTCCCCCTAATTTCATTTTTATCTCCCCAAATCTGTGTATATGACAGAACTCTAAAATACCTCCCAAATTATTATCTTGCTATAGCTGCCGTGAACCATAGCCTCATGTTCCAGCAGTACATACAAGAGTAGCACTCCTGAATATAATGGGTGTCAGACTTGAGAAGTACTTGTGGGAAACGGTCACCATGGTAAAGTGATGACATTTTGTAATTATAGCCATGGTACCCACTCAGTTACTAAGCAAGGAGATTGCTATGGGAGAAATGAGCTAACCAAAATTTTCTCTGCTCCTGGCCATGAGGAAGGAAGAGACTCTGCGGCCAGTTGATGTGAGGGTGTAGAGTCTTCTATAACTATAAATGCTCAAAAGAGACCTCATCAGATGGGACCAGAGCCTTGACTGATCCCTTAACTACAATGAGACATTGATCAAATGATGCTGCTAAGCCATTCCTGAACTCTTGAGGCATAGAATCTGTGAAAAAAAAAATGTTCATAGCTTAAATAAGATATAGTTTATAAAGTATTGCATATTGTAAGTGGATAAGCAAAAAGAAATACCTTGAATAATAAAACATTACTGGAGCCATCATCGTTCTTAATTTCAAGTTATATTACAGGACCATAATAATAAAAACAGCATGTTACTGGCATGAGAATGCACACACCAGTCAATGGGATATAACAGAGAATGCAGCTGAATGTATATGCTTCATAACGACCCAATTTTAAACAACTAAGCCAAAAATTCAGAGAAAAGATGGCATCTTCCCCAAATGGTACTAGAAGAGTGAGCTGGTAATTTGTAAAAGAAGAAAACTAGACTCCTTCCTCCACCCTCCACAAAACTCAACTCCAAAGAGGTCAGTGATCTCTGCATAATATCTAGCCCCCAAAACTTAAAAACGGAAACACAGATGACACAGTTTAAAGAAGACTTTCTGAACAGCTCTCTAATAGTGCAAGAGAGAAAACTAACAGCCAACAAACTAGTTCTTATGAAACTAAAAAGCTTTTGTACAATACTGGGGAGAGGCAGCAGACAAAATGGGGAAAAGATCTTTGATTGCTTGACATTGTTTTGGTTTCTTTGACCAAACAATATATTGACCACAAAAATAATTCCACTTAAAAATGGAATATGGAATTAAATAAATAGTTTTTAAAAACACAAATGACAAGAATTATTTTTAAACTGTTTCACATCCTGAGCCATCATTGAAAGGCAAATTAAAACTACTTTGAGAATTCATCTTACTCCAATCAGAATGGCTGAAATCAAGAAATCAAATGCTGATATGAGTGTAGAGAAAGGCAAACTTTACTCACTGTTGCTGGGAAAGTGAATGGGTATAGCCACGATTCAATCAGTATGCCCGGTCCTCAAAAAGCAAGAACCATGTCTACCGTAAGGCTCAGCTACCCCATTAATGAGCATATGCACAGAGGACAATACAGCATGCTACAAGATGCTTGTTTATCCATATTTATTTCTGTTCTGTTTCCAATAGAAAGTTGAAGCATCCTTGATGTCCATTAATTGATTGATAGGTAATGAAAATTTAATACATATACACAATGAAATTTACTCAGCTGAAAGAAAAATGAAATTCAGAGGTAAATGGCTGGAACTGGAAAACTCCATACTGAATAAATAACCCAGATCTAGAAAGAAAAACATTGTCTCTGACATGCAGATCCCAGTTTGGAATCTGAGGATTTGGGTTTTTAACTTGAAGTACCCACAAAATTCAAAAAATTTAAAAGGTACTGTGAGAGGAAGGGGACACATGAAAAGAATGGGAACAGTCAAATATAAGTCATATGAAGCAGGAATGTGACAAGGGGGATGAAAGGTCACAGCAGGGTGGAGAGAGAGAAAAAAATTAACAGTGGGGTATGGGGAAAAAGTCATTTGGAAACCTATTATTAGATAAGCTTCTAAGTGTGTGTGTGTGTGTGTGTGTGTGTGTGTGTGTGTGTGTGTGTGTAAAATGCCTCTCCCATATGTTATATATTTTCCAACAAAAAATTCCAGTGCAAGAAGTAGGGGACCTCCATTTTAGCTTTTTGTCAGATCCCCACCCCCAAAGAAACCCAAACAACACAAACTATTGCCATTGCTTTAAATTACCACCAGAAGTGATAATAAGACCTGATTTTTGAGAAGACCACACATACTTAGGACTCAGGACATACAGAAATCAAGATGTCACTGATTTGAAAAATTCCATTCTAGTGGCTAGTGGTCATAGTAAGGGAACGTGTCAGAGATGCTCAAGTAAGAGGAAAGTCAACAGTCTTACTCAGCTATGAGCTCTGCAGTAATGACCAGAATGGCAAGGTATAACCATTCACATAATAATGGCATCTATGTTGTGGAGGGAAACAACTACTATCTATAGGTAGAAGAACTACTCCACAGCATGAAACTTGTGTCTGGCACTGGAAAACTTACCAAAAAAAAGAAAAAAAAATAAAAAAAAAAAAAAAGGCTGGCTGTGGCTGTGGAGCAGAAGCTAATAATGTTTTTGCTAAACAGTTTTTACGATGCTTTCTAAGTACTGAGCTTTACACCCATAGACCTGTACCCCTCTCAGCCCTCATCAGAGAAACTTCTTTTTGATGTCAGAAGCAGAGAACACAGAGAATCACAGAAGTGTTCCACACAACTCCAGTCCTCTCACCCTAGGAATCAACTAGCACCACAGAGGAGTCACTGTGAGAGCCAGAGCCTGGAGAGAACTGACAGGACTGTGTCACTCAGGAAAGGCAGCAGCTGCGGTTGCCTGAATAGAAAGGAATAAAAGGTCAAGTGGGTCAGAATTTCAGCATAAGTTAGGAGAAGCTCACTGGACCCCACCTGAGGAACTGGAATTTGATATCTGATGGGGAAGGAGAGCAAGTTTTCTTCAGACATGTGGTCACTAGTAAGTTAACCATACTCCAGTGGATGGTGCTACATTCACATACATACAGGCAGCATTGATTGGATTCAGTGGGTTCTTTTGTTTTTTAAAGGACCTAAAGTTGGGAGAAGGGGGAGGAGGAGGAGGAGGAGGAGCAGGAACAGGAGGAGGAGGAGGAGGAGCAGGAGCAGGAGGAGGAGGAGGAGGACAAGGAGGAGGAGGACAAGGAGGAGGGAGAAGAGAAGGAGGAAAAGGAAGAGGAGGAAGGTGAGGAAAAGGGCATAGTGGGGAAAGTCCAGAAAAAGGTGGAGTAGGAAAGTTTTGGGTAGCAGTGATCTAAATACATTGTGTCCAAGTATGAAATTCTTGAAGAATAAATAAATGTGCTTTAAACAAAACAATACACATGGCTGAGGTCTGTATCCTGACTTGTGACATACCAGTAAAAGCCAACATTCTTTTTCAAGACAATGACAGTCTTTCTGAAGTTTTAAAAATTGAAAGGGAAGGGTCATTGTTATGATTTAATTCTTTGTCCATAATCACTTTATTTATCAAACTTTTATCAAACATTTGAGGTGTTTTTTTCTAAAGAATAAAAGAACCAAATATGTGTATATTATATTTTGGTCATATTCATTCTGTTATCTTCTTTCATCTTTCCTCCATTCCATTTCATTCTGTGATACCATGTATTACTGACTAGGACTAGAAACAATGGATTTTCTTTTGGCAAATCTTTGTCTTTATATTTTCTTCATTCTTGTTAAAAACCAAACCAGTCATAGACACACACACAGACACACATACACACACACACA
>JANHMN010000007.1:73359644-73372853 GCA_030674055.1 Rhabdomys pumilio | reverse complement strand
GATAGATAGATAGATAGATAGATAGATAGATAGATAGATAGATAGATAGATAGATAGATGGAAGAAAGGAGGGAGGAGGAGGAGAAGAAAGGCAGAGGGGAGAGGGGGAGAGGGAGAGAGAGAAAAATAGAGAGAGGTACACCTGCATCTTTGCTGCTTTCCTGCCCTTGTCCCTACCTCTTTTCTCTTTCTTTTTGTTTTTCAGATGCCTTGAAGTGATCTGTGCTCAAGTCACATGCTCCTACCATGACTGTCTTACCACAAGCCCTATAGCAATGGGCCACTGAATATGAGCTGAAAACTTCAAGATCAGGAGCCACAAGAACCTCTCCTCCTTGTAAGTTCTTCAACTCGGAGTTTTTCCATGCAGTGCAAAGCTGAGTAATCATGGCCAAATAACTTTAACTCAATGCTATTAGTCTTTGATCCAGTCAATAATGCTAAAACCTAGACGTACAGACCCAGCACTAGAAGAATCTGCCTTCTTACTGTAAAGTGATTCTCTGGCATTATTTGTTCAGTCTGCAGTGAAGTCTGGAAGTACAGAATTCCTTGTCTAAAAGGAAAGGATGGCCAGGCCGTTTTGGGTTTACTTGCTTTCATTCCTAGTGTTGCACAGGACGCTCCAAGAAGTCCATCACCTGCATCAGCCTGAGGTATATCCCTTTAGGAGGCTACATGATTGCAAAGAACAGCTCTTGTTTCTGTCTTCGAAAGAGCACCTGTAATGTAGTATTTTATTTTAGTGGATTTCTTGTGTCACCAGAATTTTTATGACATGACATATTAATAGGACTCAAAATGGTCTGAAAGAAAATGAAGACTGGAATTATCTGTATATTTGTGGGAAAAAAAATTAAAAACGGCCGCAAAACCGCAGGGTCTCTCACGCCACGCTGTGTGTAGTTGGCTGAGAACGCCCTGGGTTCCTCGAGCTGGAAGTTAGGTCCGGCTGCTCACCACAGTTCCTCACATCGTGCCCCAACACACGAGGAAGTCCTTGGGTTTCCAAAACCAGTTTATTGGCATGGCAGATGGTGGATAGATCTGGATTCACATCCCACAAAACCCAGGCTGGACCTGAGTTAAATAGGGAGGGGAAGAGGGGGGAGGGGATGGGGAGGAATGCTTAGTTGGCTCCCCCCTCTGGCCTTCAGGTACCTCATTAGTATGTAAATCTCTCTAGGGCCTGGGGGCTGTTCGTCACACCCCCCACCTGTCACACCCCCCACCTGTGTAGGAGGGTAAAGGTGGAATGGAGATTAGACCTCATGTCAGGCCCAACATATATTAATAATGAAACCCACACAAGTTTTCTTGGTGAAAAGCGGGTAACAGAAAGAATCAGAAGGAAACTCTATTGAACACAAAGGAGAAGCTATTTATGGACACAGAGGAGTTAGCATTTTGTCTAAGCTCCGCCCCACAGTAACTAACAACAGCCAGGAAGGAATGGCTAACTCACTATAAAAAGGGCTGCTTGCTCCCCCCTCCTCTACCTTCTCCACCTCTACTATCCTCTAAACACCCCTCCCCATGCCCTGAATAAACTCAATTCTATACTATACCTGTTAGCATTCTGTCTAAACTCCGGCCACTAGTAGGAAGTCCCGCGCCACAGCAGTGCAGACCTGACCTGTGGCATCTCTGCCTCAGTCTAGGGCCCATAGCACAACCATGGGCCCACGACATGTGGCCCACAGCTCCCACCCACCTTCCATATGATCTTATGCCACTGCAGCCAGCTTTCTTAGTCTGGTCCTAGCCAAATGTTTCTTTACTAGTACAAAAATGTGCTTTTCCTTATGTACACAACCTGCCAAAATTACTTAAGACCCTTTCCTATCCTGTCTTGATAGATTTTTACTACTGCTGTTAAATTCTATTCACTTACAACCAATCGATATAGCTCTCAATCTTGTCAGAAGTTTGCTAATTGTTAAATTTATGACAGATGGAATTTCCAAAGCCTTTAACAGTTGACTCAAGATGGTTTCAGAAGATTTGGACACACCTAGAAGATACTGCCTGGATTGTGATAATTACTGAAAAACACAGTGGACAAAACTGGATGCCCGGAGTCAAATGACTTGGCTAAACTAAGGTATGTCATTTCTCATGTCACACATATTCATTCCACAGAAAAAAAGCGCCGTGTCTTCTGCGTTTGAAAGCCAGACTGACTCTGCCCAAGAGACCATGGGAACTGTTGGCTAGTGAACTCTGTCATTTTTTAAACATATAACTGGTAGATTATTGTTTATTCTTTCTCAGACTTCTGACTACATTGACAGCTAAACTTTCACAGATATAATTGGTTACCTCATTACCTAAACTCAGTTTCTATCAATTAAATGTTCACATTTTCTCTTCTTGCTATGCCACTGTCCTAACATTAACTCTAATAAAACATTCCACTATATGATCCAAAGGCGGATCTTAAAGACTGTTGTTAACTCATGCTGTTATCTCTTTTGTAAACTTATAAGCTACAGGAAACCCATTCAGATTTACCTCTCCTGGACCAAATAGACTCCACCCAGATAAGTACATCTGCCTGAAGTTCCCACTGACTACCTATTCCAAAGGCTGGGATTCTTCTGGATTTCAAATGTACATTTTAGAAAAAAACTTCTTTCTTCCAAATGTACTTAATCATATTCCCTACATCTTGTCAAGTCCAGGAGCATCCAGAACAGCTCCAGAGAAGCAACCTCCAAATCTCCTGTCATAGACACAGACGCTTCTGCTGGACCTGTTGCTTCTGACCTATCTTCAGATGGCTCCACAGACGCTGAGCATCAGGAAACAGCCAACTCTCCTAAGACTGGGCAAACATCCCCAATACTCATTCTTCTAAGTTTTCTAGAGACACATCATCCCCAATGCCAGCAGCAAGTAGCCAAATATCACAACGACCCTATTCCTGCTTCGCCATCACCTCTAATTTATTCTTTTATCATTAAACCAAAATGGGGGGATGTTAGCATTCTGTCTAAACTCTACCCCCAGAGTTACCTGGCAACAGCCAGGTATGTCCCTCCCTACAGTTACTTGGCAACAGCAAGTAAACCTGGTCTACTGCAAAAGGGCCTGCATGCCCCCTCCTCTCTCTGTTGTACTCTTGCTCTCTCTTGCCTCTCTTTTCCCTTCCCCCTCTCTCCATGTGGTCCTATCAAGCTCTACTTCTCTACTCTGTCTCTCTCTCTCTGTCTCTGTCTCTGTCTCTCTCTCTGCCTCTACTACCCTCTTAACTCCCCTCCCCATGCCCTGAATAAACTCTATTCTATACTATACCATCCTGTCCTCCTCAGAGGAAGGGATGTCTCTGCATGGGCCCGCTGAGACATCTTCTTCCCCCTTACCTCACCATACACCCACAGAACATATTCCCATATACAGAACATATTCCCATATCTCTTTATCTTCTTATAGACACATCAATACCATCGTGTGGCTGGTCTTTCAGGAGGAAGGGATGCCTCACCATGGGCCGGCAGTGGCACCCTCTTCCCCCATACTTGACTGCACATTCACCAAATATATTCCTTCTCTCCTTACCTTTTTATAAAACATAACAGAGAGATGGAGAGAGTAGAGGAGTAAGGTCAGGCTTTGAGCACCGTATATAGAAAGGAGGGGAGGGGAATGAGGGGAAAGGGCAAGAAGACAGGGAGAGCCAAGAAGGCAAGAGAGAGAAGGGGGGCAAGCAGCGCCTTTTATCAGGCACATCTGGCTATTGCCAGGTAACTGTGGGGTGGAACTTAGACAAAATGCTAACAATTGTCATTGAAGATAAGGTAGGGGGTAACCCAACCCACCAACAACATGGGGAAGCTGATAAAGTAAACGGGGGGGGGGGGGGGAAAGGAACCCATACAGCAAGGGTGTTGACACTTGAAAGGGATGTGGTTTTTTAAAGAAACTTGAAAGAACCAAAAGAAAAAGAACGAGGATTAGACAATGATTGGGGGGAAAAGAATCAAGAGAGGGAAAGTTTGCAGAAATAAGAATGCCTCCATGGTGCTTTAAATGAGATAAAGGAGTATACCAGGAAGGAGAGACTGAAAGCCCCAGCACCCAGTAGTGGGGACAGGAAACACACACTCTCCATTAGGTTAGGTTTCTGTAGGTTTAGAAATGTGCTGTACATGAAAGAGAAGGGATAATGTAGAGCAAACAAGGAAACATCTTAGACATTATTCTTTCCCCAGCTGATTTTGTCCAAATTGTTTCTTGTTTGTGTGGTCTGTGTTTAGTTTTGGTTTTGAGACAAGGTCTTACTCTGTAGCCCTGGCTCTCCAGAAATTCACTCCATAGACCAGGCTGGCCTAAGACTCAAAGATCAGCCTGCCTCTATCTCCGGAGTGCTGGGATTAAATCCAGATTCTATAAACATTTAACAAACATTCAAAAGCAAAACAACAACAACAACAAAAAACGCACCAAATGACATCTTGTTTAATAAGTAGATTTTATTGCCAGGAAAAAGAATTGTTAGAAAGACAAGACTTTGTGTCTAAAACTAGAATACTCGTGATGTATTCTCATACATGTGACCTTGCGAGGTTTGAGTGTTGGAGCATTTATCCACTCTGAAAATTCAAAACCAAAACCAAAGAGGGGTGGTACACAATCCAGTGAGACCCAAACTTGGTTCCACACCTCTTCCTTAAAAGCTGAAAGCTTGAAGCTGCAGAGACAGCTCAGAGGTTAACAGCACTGGCTGCTCTTCCAGAGGTCCTGAGTTCAATTCCCAGCAACCACATGGTGGCTTGCAACGATCTGTAATGGGATCTAATGACCTCTTCTGGGGTGTCTGAAGAGAGTGACAGTATACTCACATTCATAAAACAAATGAATAAATCTAAAAAACAAACAAACCCTGTAAGCTTTCAGAGGGGTTTCATGCAGCTTGCTTTCTCACTTTTTCAATGAGAGCTTGAACTTTGACCCAGAAGCTCCTTGTATTCAAATGTATTTCATTTTCTTAACTTCTCATTAACTGTGGGATGATCTAATTCTGTTGCCCGCACCAAAGACAGAGTGGCATGTGACCGTTCCTGTTTTGTACAAATTATACCCAAGGATCTGAGAGTTTGGAAATCTAAGTTACAGAGGTGAGGAAGAGAATGAGGAACAGGACATTATTATAATGTTAATTTCAAAAGCTGAGCATGCTGTGTGTTTCACCATCTGTCATCCCAATTTGACCTGTTTCTAAAGGGAATAACAGATTGCCATATTCCTGACCTAAATTATTAAAATTCGTGTTGTTCATGCTTCTTCACTTAGCTCCCTTTAAGTGGTTATCACATCTTTGCTCTATGCTGGGCTTGTCCTCTATTGACTGACTGTTTCTGCATCTGTATCACGGCTCTGTGGGTGAAGCTGCCTCTTTGATTCATTAGCTCAGGGATGAATTAGTTTAGCCACAAAGCAAGGAAAATCATTCAAATCTACCCATGAAAACATGACCATTATTGGTAAACTTTAAAAAAGAAAAAAGATGTTAAAACTATAGTTATATACTTTACATAGAAAGATTACTATAGTTATCTTATAGTTATTAGAGTGCCTACAGTTCCTACATATATATATATATGTATGTATGTGTGTATATGTGTGTGTATTCATCTATTTTCCCCCTGCACTGTTTCTGTGTTATAAGAAAGTTGAATGTGTTTTTCACATAAGTAAGAATTTGAGAAATAGGGATAACCAGCTTGGCTGCACCACAGAGGAAGAAGGTTCTATTAAATATGTGAAGGAGGAAAGAATACAAGCAAAGGAAAAACTGTCTTCTCAATGGAAATTCATTCTCTCTGATTAAGAACTGAAAGTGAACTAGTTCTATGTCCTATCCTCTGTGGTTGCTGAGCTGTAAAGGGATCCTCACAAAGATTGTGTAGGAATGGTTCATCACAAGGAAGGAATTGTGGGTAAAGCTACTTAAGACAACAGCTTCATTCCAGTTCTCCCTGTCTAAGACTTCCGTTTCTACACCCCCACACCCAGTTCTCCCCTCACTGTGGCATTCATCACTGCAGCCCTCCTGTCAGTGTTTGGAACATCATGATTCCTCAAAAGAATTCACTCCTCAGTAAAATTTTAAAAGGATGTTTTTACCTTTGTTTACCCCTGACTGCCTCAGGTCCCACTGTTCCATTCCACTATCTGACTGCAAGTATCTTCAAAACAAGACAAAAAATATGAGGTCCTATACATATTTTTCCAAATCATCTAGAAAATTCATACTATTTAAGAAAGCTGTTGCCTCAATATTGTTCAATATACAGAGTAAACCATTTAACAGGATTATAGAGCTAAGTATTCTTCATGAGGTAGTCTTTGGCTGCATGAGTAATGAGGAGAAAGCTATTCGTATAGCAGAATGTGAGATGATGCAAGTGAAGCATCTACTGCAGGTCACATTTAAGTCCCTATGATATGGATTTATCTGTTTTGGATCTTTAAATTCCACAGAAACGATACCAATATGTAAAGGTAAAAAATAGTTGACAGAATTCACACATGCATATATGTATAATATATATTCTATAATTCTAGAATATATATAATATATCATAGAAAGAATCTAATTGACAGTGAACCCAGAACTACAAACAAAATAAAAATTCCTTTTTCTCTGGAATCAGAAATGAATTATAAAGGTCACTTTGGGCTAGAGAGATAGACCAGTTGGTAATGTGCTTGTCATACAAACATGAGGACCCCAGTTTGATCCCCAGCAGCCAAGTAAAAAGCTGGGTGTAGTACCATGTGCTTGTCATCTCAGCACTGGGAAGGTAGAGCCAGGCAGATCTCTAGAGGATTCTAGTCAGCCAATTTACTCAACTAGTGAGCCTCAGATCCCAGGGAGAGTTCCTATAGCATAGATGGGAAGATAGAAAGAACCTGAGGAACAATACCCAATGTTGGCCTCTGGTCTGCACACATACACACCTATGCCCACACCCCCCAACACACATATACAAACACAAGTGCATGCATACACAAGCACAGAAGGATCACTGTGTTTTGTTTTTTAACCTTCAAAAAGAAATAAGAATGATTGAACATCAGAGATATGATTATCACAAGATAAAAATAATTTCATGGAGGGGATAAATTTCACATTATACTAATGAAGCAACAGTAACCTGAACTGCCAATATGAATATTCTTTAAGTGTAGGGTAAAAGAAACTAACCTTCCACAAGAAAGTTAAAAGAGGATGTTTTAAAAGTACTCTTTAGAAATAATATGTAGAATAGAATAACAAAGGAGTTGAAGAAATTATAAAGACATATTTCTATAAGGTCAGAAAAGATAATTTACCAATTAAAGACAGCCTAGGGCAGCAATTCTCAACCTGTGTGTCATGTGCCCTTTGGGAGCTGCATATCAGATATCCTACATATAAGATGTTTATATTATAATTTACAATAGTAGCAGGTTATGAAGTGGCAACAAAATATGGTTTTATGGCTGAGGTCATCACAACATGAGGGTCTGCACGTTCAGAGCATTAGGAAGGTTAAGAACCACTGTACCTATTCAAAATACATATGTACTCCAAAATATATTTTCAAAATAATGGAAATATATGAAAGACAGTAGTGAAAAATTATATCAGTAACGTCCACCAAAACTAGGGAGGTCACATAAGGATTGAGAGTCGTGTGTCTTCTTTAGTACAAAGTCATAATGAAGCATTGTCTAAAAACCTGAAGGAAAAAATTTTTAAATTACACTTCTACATCAGAGGTATTGTCATTCAGATATGATGGTACAGACACTTTAGGGAATGAAAGTCCTCTGATGTTCTACTACCCACAATCCCTCTGTTTCTCAAGAATGTGCTTCAGCAAAGTGGAAATTAAATTCTTAAAAGCAACAACTCAAGATATGGAATTCACTGTGAACAAGAACACCAGGCATCTTAGAGTAAACTAATTTCTGATAACAAAGATAATAAAGTGGCAGTTATAATGTGATCGTCAAGATCCATAAAGCAGTTGAGTTCTAACAGTAAGAAAACACCAAAAGAAAAGTCAATCTGATTTCAACAATCTTATCAGATGATGGAAAACTCATTATTTTAAAATTATAATTAAGTTTGAATCTTGCAAAGAGGGAAGGCTGCCAATGCTGATTTCCTCGTGCACCTTTTTAAGAATTGTTTGTCAGTGTTTGTTAAAACCCTAACTGTAATCAATTACAGCAGGGGAGAGTTCAGGTGATGTTGTGTTAACAAGCAAAGGCAAAGCCCAATGACTTAAACCTAATAGAGGTCACCATCATAAGTCATCATCTCAAATGAGCCAGAAGGGTTTGCTGTTGCTGGAAAACTAAGCATGGGAGAAAGGGAAGGAGAGCAGGGAGAGAAATTCTAGGGTCTCCAGTGACACTGTTCAGAAGTCAGTGTTTTCCTCACATGTCTCTGGCCAAATGAAGTCACAAAATCATGTCTATGTTCATAGCACAAAAAATGTTCAGTCCTCATAACCAAAATTAATAGCATATCCCATGTACACTGTATTAAACCATAGCTGGCAAAGCCATGGTTTGAGAACCACTCCTAAAAAACTGTGTGCTGGCAACAGTCTCCACATTCGTATTGGTAGGATGTACAGGGGGCTTTGAAGGTATTTTAGGTTAGAAGAAGTCATGAAGGCAAACCCTAAGCCATGTTGGTTTAATGCCTTCATAAGGAGAGACAGAGAGGCAAATTAACATTCTTGCTGTGGGGTATTGTGTGATGTCCTCCCTTATGTAATGACTGATGCAGCAAGAAGGCCTTCATGAATGCTGAGCAGCTTGGTGCTGTGCTCTTGATTGTCACAGCCTCTAACACTATGGTTCGATTCAACGCTGTCATTTGTAAATTTCTTATCTTAGGTATAAAACAGCAGAAATTCAAAGAGACGAGTCTTCCAATCTTTTAGAGAACATACAATAAATATTTTAAGAGTCTAGCAACAGCTGGGAAGAACATTAAAAAAAAACTCAACAAACATTAGAAGATAATGCTATATGGTCACAAAGAACACAGCATCCATAACGGAGGTAATCCGTGTGACTAAGAGATATGGCAAGAGTTAAGGTGAAAGGCTCAGGCTTCGAGACAGTAAAAGCTATGGTGCTATTTTCATGACCAGGGTAAAAAAATAGAAATATAATAAAGTTTGAAGAAGAGGATGAGAGAGATGAACAAAATGATGAAAGCAGGTGGTCCTACACTGACTTCTGAGATGCTCAACTACACAGCATGGCAAAGAGTTGGGGATAGTTTCCACTGTGTGAACTAAAAGTCCACCACTTCATGTTACAAGTATCAACACAGTAGACTGTGAATCATCAAAACATGTGAATTTGACATAACCAAAATCACATTGGTTAGAACCTAAAAGTAGGAGTAATACCTCTGAGGATTGGGGTGCAAACACCACATCTCAGATGTATGTCTGAGTAGATGGAGGTGATATTCATACTCAGAAAAATGTATTGACTTAGTTCACCATTTTTTGACTAATAAAAGAAAAAGATATAATGTTAAAGAAATTTTAGTAGGTCCCTATGTCCAAAATATTTAAAGGCAGTAATAACATAATTATAGCAAAATGTTTCTATGACATGTATTTATTTTTGTCATTCAAAGAGATTGGCATGAGGTTGACATGCCAGCTTCACATGTATTTTCATATTCTCATTATAATTTGTCTACCTTAGATATCTGAGGACAATTAATGTATTCCCATTTTCCAAGGAAACCAATTAACAAATCCATTAACTTTTACATACAGATACATTTTTATTACTGTGTTACTTGGTCTTATTATATTCAGAAAACACGGAATTCTAATTAATCATAATCATTATAGTAAATTTATTTTCCAAGTAAATATTTTGTGTTAACTGTTGTTTACAACTCAAACTGTGTCTAAAATGAACTGGCAAGACAGTCAGCCAAAGCTGAGGAATAGCTTCATGGTATTTGCTTCATATGTCCAAGGCCCTAGATTAAATCCCTGACACTGGAAAAAAATAAAACAAAAACAAAACAAAAAAAGAAAGAAAGAAACCCATCATAACACGTAAATTTAAAAATGCCAGATATAATACAACACAGATAGCACCTCTGTGGCACTGAAATGAACTTGCTGCGTCTTAAGAGAAGATTTCTCAGCTTCAGCCATTTGCAACCATACGGGAATCCAGGCCCATAAGTCTGAGCTGGGAATCCCATTCCTTACATAAACAGGATTAGAAGTCAGTACAGGGACTGGTTGAAGTGACTTAGTCAGCAAGACACTTGCTATGCAAGCTTGAGGAACTTAAAGTTTGCATTCTCCCACATCCATGTAAAAAGCCAGACATGGCAGGACATGCCTGTAATCTCAGCAAGAAGTTTCTTAGGGCTTGCTAGCTACACAGTCTTGCACAATTGGTGATCTCCAGTGAGAGACCCTGTCTTAAACAATGAAGTGGAGAGCACTTTGGGAGATACTCAGCATTAACCTCTGGCCTATATGTGCAGTTTTAGGTCCACACATGTCTGTGTGCACATGCACACTCACACATACATAAAAATGTACACACACACATACACATCAATTCAGGTGCAGTGTATATCTCTACATGGATTTAAAGTCAGCCCAGATGACCTTGCCTGTAAACTAGTAACTAGACAAAGTATAGCAATTTGTAAACAGACAACAGATAAAAAGGAAAGGTAGAAGTACAGCTATGACTTCTTATTAGCTAATTTACATCAAGATGCCAGTAACTAGGGTCTTGATATCTGTGGGGAAATAAAGGCAGAAGACACACTGTAAATGGCAAAGTGAGTGTCACACCTCAGATAGAAGAGCAAGAAGTTCTCAGGGTAAGTGGATGGTATTACACGCAACAAATAAGTTTTATAAATAAGGGGAGATTTTCCAAAAACATGAACTTTTGTTAGTATAGAAAGCTAAGAACTTCATGTTTTCACTGTTTATATTTATCTTTCAATATGGAACAATACATAACATAAAACCTATGAACTTTCTATAACACTAGAAGTACTATTCTATGATCAGCTTTCTTGCAGTATTTCCCTTGAAGAAATCCTAAAAGACAACAAGCAGTAAGCATATGGATGTAACTAAGTATAATTCTCTTCAGGCAATTCTTTAATTCTTTTATAATTTTCCTTATTTGTGTCTCTAGACCACGCCTTGTCATCTAAATAACTGCATTTATCAAGTTTCAGAACTGCACTCTTTCTCTTCCTAGATGTCTTGGTTGGAAGAAGTATGAGTAGTTCCAAAGGAAAATCACAGCCTCATTCTCTGGTTGAAGAAGAAACATGAGCAGCAATATCTCCAAGAAAGAAGATTCTAGATGCCGTCAAAGTGAAGCTATCTGAACAGGTCCTACGTTCAGCCTATTTATTTATTAAGATGCTCTGTTAAAGTATTTGCTCCATTTTTCTGTATTTTAAACACTATTACTGCAAAATTTAAATAATAGTTTGTAATTTTGCCTGCATGTTATATCCTCTGTAGCCAGCTCTGGGTTCTTTTATCATTTAGAAAAATCAGTCTGTTAAATAGAATGAAATCTTTCAAGTTGAATCCCTAGAAAGCTGTTCTCTGTCTCTCTTGAGCAGAAGACCTAATGAAAGCAAACGATGAAAAAAGGTAGGAAAACTGTCAAATTTATTAATGTCCTTTAATTCATATTTGTAGGTTTCAGGTTAGATTTGATCTCAGTTCCTGGTAATTGAAGTAAATGGCACCAATATTCTATTCGGGAGAACAATAAATAAGTCAAGGAAGCTTACTGATTTTCTACTATCCCTTTCAAAATATGGCCTTGAAGAAAAATTGTTTGTAGAATTTTCAATGGTCTTTTGAAAATTATTTTTATAAGAAGGCATATTTTAAAAAATAAATAATATGCAGTTCATATTTCAGGATCATAGTGCTGACTCCAAATTTGGGTTGCCTTTCCAATAATAGTGGAAAATTTGCTTTCTCAAAGCACAATGTATAACTGTGAAAATCACCTAGAGAGGTAACGCCATGATCAATGAGCCGGCAATGGAGTAGACACTCTGAAGCAATTAATCTTCTATCTTAGAACTCATATTCTGAACAATATTCTCTGACCACCACCATCAACAAAACATAGACAGGCACACATACACACATACACACACACACACACACACACACACACACGCACATGCGCACACACACATGCGCGCACACAAAGACAGACAGACAGACAGACACAGAGATACAGACAGACAGAGACAGACACACACAGAGAGACAGACAGACAGACACAGAGAGATAGAAAAAAGAGGGAAGACTGAGAAGAAGGGAGAGAGGTTTGACCACAAATAGAACAGACCGTCTGTATGCCTCTTACCACTCGAAATGCTGAATTTATCCCTGAATCATGCAGTTTCAAAATTATGTATGCCAGGCCTCTCCAGTGCTGGCAATTGCTACCAGTTCCTTTCCAATACCCCAACTGGAGTGGTCTTGACACCACTTGACATTAGCAAGGGGAGGGAAAAGCACTGAAACAGCAGGCTGCCTTTGTGGCCAAATTCCCAACCCATTTTACCAGCACATGAATGAGAGAATGAGCTTGCTTAGCTCCCACACCATGCACTAAGAGTCTTGGTGAAGATGCCAGAGCAGCAAGGATCTACTATTGCTGCTGTAGCTGCGTCCTTCACACTGATCTCAGACCCTCAAGGAGCCCTGGACATTCTTCAGCACAGACTCCAACATGCAGTCAGGTACCCTACCACCGCACCCTACGCTGTAGCAAACCAATATCGCTGAAAGTCCGTAACAGGGCTGCACTTTACTTTGTGCATCTCACTATAATACCATACTATCTCCCCACAATACCATAAAATCATATTTTACAAGAAGCAACTGAGGTAAAACAAGACTGATTGAATTGTATACTTTATTTTAATGTTATTGTCTTTGGACTTCTAACTCAGCCAAGAAACCATGTTTGCTTCAGGTCACTATCTCTAAGAGAAAATAAAACCTTGCCACTTATATTTTACTTCTTTTAAGAACAGGAATCAAATGTCTACATTAGCTTCTTCTAAGCTGGGAATAAAGGCTTCCTTGACGTCTGATCTCTCTCTCTCTCTCTCTCTCTCTCTCTCTCTCTCTCTCTCTCTCT
>JANHMN010000007.1:73312855-73347772 GCA_030674055.1 Rhabdomys pumilio | reverse complement strand
AGGACAGCCAGGGCTACACAGAGAAACCCTGTCTCGAAAAACCAAAAAAAAAAAAAAAAAAAAAAAAAAAAAAAAAAAAAAAAAAAAAAAAGAAGAAGAAAAAGAAAAGAAGAAGAAAAGACAAGAAAAGAAATAAAAACTGAAGGGTGAGCGGGTTAGTTTCTGGCAGAAAGCTTGCCTAGCATGCACAAGACCCAGGGATAAATCCCCAGTATTGGGACTGGAGAGATGGCTCAGTGGTTAAGAGCACTGGCTGTTCTTCCAGAGGTCCTGAGTTTTGTTTACAGCAGCCACATAGTGTTTGCTCTAACGGGATCCAATGCTGTCTTCTGCGCTGTGTGAAGACAGCCATAGTGTACTCACATACATAATATTAATACATTTTTACGATCATAAAAAAGAGCAAAGGATGAAAATAGATACTAAAGGATTATCTATTTAGAAATATTTTTGTTCAAATGATTTGTCATCATGTTTTTAAAATATATTCTGCCCAGACAATAGCAAAAATACAAAGCAAGCATAAATGTAATATTAAAGGCAAAAAAATGATACAAAAGAAATATTTAAATCTGAAATGTGAATTTACATAAAAGAAACATCAAACACAACCACCAAAATTTTGAGGTATTATTTATCTTTAAATTTTTATATATATTAAATTAATCATATTAAGTATTATTATTAAATATAATAAATCTATTTGACCTGTAATAAAAGTTACTTATGACAATCTTTGTTCTTCTTGAATTGTACCCTTTCTATTCCACTAATACTATGAAATTACACTAAAAATCATAGATTGATTTGCTTTTGATTCTTTAAACATGCCCCAAGATTAGTTATAACAGATTTTAAAATTCCTTTTTCTTTTATTCCAGCAATTTTTTAAAGCCTTGGTGAGATGGACTCAGTGGGTCAAGGTGCTTACTGCCAAGTCTGAGTGTGATCCCTTGACCCACATGGTGGTAGGAAAGAACTGATTTCCAAAATTTGTTCCATGTTCTCTGTCACATGCAACCAATAAATAAACATTAAAACAATGAATAAGAAGACTCTAGAGCCTTCCAAGGTCTAGATTCTGCTGGTTGTTGCTGTTTCTCTGTTCCAGATTCTTGCAAACTGGTAAGGTGTTGAGACTTTGAAGTCTCTTCAATTTCAGTGATTTCTATAGTTATCTCATAGTTCTCTCTCTCTCTCTCTCTCTCTCTCTCTCTCTCTCTCTCTCTCTTTCCCTCCCTCCCTCCCTCCTCCTACCCCCATATGTGTATGTATGTATGTATGTATGTATGTATGTATGTATGTGTGTGTGTGTATGTTTTCACAGCCAATACAAAGAAAATGGGCAAATCAATGAGAAAAGCTGACAGAAACCTTCAAGAGCTTCTCCTGGATGGAATCAGAGCACACTCACTCACCTAGCAACAAATGACAACACACCACAATGCTACATACCAGAGATGCTCAGAAGAGACTTTGTGTTCAGTCTTTTTATTGGGAGATGGTCTCCACCTAGAGTATAAAACAGTGTATGAGTCTCATAAGGAAGGCAGGACTCTCTATGAGCCATGATATCCATTCAAATTATTTAAGCACAACAGATGCTCATATTAGGGAACCTAAGTTCTGGATATCAAGAAAAGGCTGGCACTGTAAGCAGACTATTTTAAGAGTAATCAGTAAATCCACTCTTCCACTTACTATCTCTCACACACACACAAGAGGAGGTGGGACAGAGGAAGGGAGGGAGAAGGAAAAGGAGAGGGAGACAGAGAGGGAGAGGGAGAGGGAGAGGGAGAGGGAGAGGGAGAGGGAGAGAGAGAGAGAGAGAGAGAGAGAGAGAGAGAGAGAGAGAGAGAGAGAGAGTTTCTCCTTGAGGCTGGTGAATTTCCAAATTTCTGTTGAAACTTGTTTTTGTGATGTTCTTTCATTTAGGGTTGGGACGACAATGGAGGCACCTAAATTCTATCCCACTCTTCACTCCCTAGATGGAATGTTTGCAGGGAAGTCCCTTTCCATGTTGCATGCTAAGTAGGGAAAGTATCCCATAGGTTCATACATTAAATGTGTAGTCCATAGCTGGTTAGTGTTCTGAGAAGTTGCAGAAACATTGGAGGTGAGGCTTAAGAAGAAATTGTGTCACTGTAGAAAAATTACTAAAGATGATACTTGGTCACAGGTCCCTGTCAATAGTCTTGCTTCCTGTCTGCAACAAGGCAAGCAGTCACACCATACTCACAGTTCTGTGACGTTTGATCCAATGCATGTTGCCCAGCAATAATGAAATCATGAGCCAACACAGATGCCTTTCACTTTTTAAGCTGTTCTGTTAGGTATTTAAGTGACACACATACAAAAGTAACTAGCATGAAAAGAGATGGAAGGCTCAGTAATGCTTCCGTTAGTTTTTCAGCACCAAAGAGACATCAGAAGTTATTCATCATCAATTACTATCAGATGTTATATTTTTAAACATACTTCCCAAGTCCAGCTTCTCATGGTAATTCTTGTTAAAATATAAATGTTCTTCAGGTTTGGTCTGGAATCCTGTTGACTATAGTTTTATAGACCCCTTGGTTCTGGGCTTGGAATGGTGCTTCAACTTTATTGGGTATGTTTCCTACCTCAGATTGAAACTTAATCTGAGTGTGTGTGTGTGTGTGTGTGTGTGTGTGTGTGTGTGTGTGTGTGTGCCTATGTGCCTGTTTAACTAGGAAATGGTGCTTAGAGACTACACTTTAGGCAACATCAAATTTCACTAGCATCCGTTTATTAAAGATTTTTGATTCTTTAGTAGACAATTTAGGAAATGTATTTATGTCTGTTTCAAGAAAAAAATATATTAACATATCATACTGAGATCCCTAACTCAAATGTGAAATTTCAGGCTACCCAACCTCATTAATTTTACAGCTATATATCTTCAATCTTACATTTAAAAATTATATACAAATGCTTTATTCTATTATACAGCATGCAATAATTACAGACCACTATCACTGAGTAGAGATGACCAGAGACAATTTGATATTTTTCTCCTATTATTTTGGTCCTAGAATATAATTCATTAAGAAAGTTTAGTAAGCCTACTATAATTTAAAAACCCTACAATAATTCTTTTCTGAATGATGGTGCTACCAATTAAACATAAATTTAGAATCATTGGTTACATTTTCATTTTGTTTTTAACTGCTTGCATTTGAATTTTGAATGTATGTATGTATTTATGTATGTATGTATATATAAAAATATTTTCATTACAAATTCAAATCCTTAAAATAAAGTATGTGAATTATTTATTTTAAATATTTTGGTCTTTCATTCACAATTTTCTCCAAACTGATCTTCACTTTTCTCTAAAAGTTTATAACAGAAATTATTTTCTATGTTTATATAAAACGTTAGTCCTCTGGTAACTGTGTATTCGCACTGGATGGATGTACAAAGGTTTGATCAGTCCTTAGGTAGTGCGAATTTGAGTCCTTTCCAGTTCTGGGTGTGATAAACGGTGTTCTTGTAAACAGCCTTGTGCATGTCTTTTAACATTTTTCCTAGGTAGTGTTGGGATAGATTCCTGGAAATGTGCTTTCTGGGTCAGAGGGTAAATGCTTTTGTTAGCTGCTGCCAAATTTATCCCATATTCTTCTACATGGTTATCACCAGCAATGCAGGAGAATGGCTTCTTTCTCACAGCCTTTCCAACAGGCATCAAATGCTTGGGCCTTTGCCAAGTTGATAGGAAAAAAATAACTTCGCTATAATTTTAATTGCCATTTCTCTTATTATGAATACATTTAAACATCTTTTAATAACTGTAAGGGTCAGGAAAATGTAAGTATAAAAATCTTTGAAAAGCATGATTTTCTGTTAACTTGTAGATGTATCTCAAGGAAACACGAATGCTCATTAATCAGAACCGAATTGATACAACATGTAAGCCTACCAAAGTAGTAGTAAGTATGATATGTTTACTCAAAATAGGTCAAAAAGCATTTGTCAGCAGGGTCCTTAATACTCCTTAGATTTCTTTTCAGGTTTGAAAATTTAAATTTTCATGTAACCGCTTCTCACACATTTCCTTGTCTTGCAATAAAGTGAAAGGAGATGAAACACAAAATAATAATTGCACAGCGGCACTGCTAGGCTGTGAGGCGGACTATCAAAAAAGCAACAAATCTTAGGATTTTCTGGAGACAGAATGAAGCTCAATAAAGTTGTAAAGACTCATTCTGGTTCTGGGTGCCAAAAGTGGAAAGAAATTAAATATCATAGAGAAGAAATCTTCCTCAGTGACTTAGGGTCCGTGTCCCCAATGTCACAGAGAAATCCTGTGTTCAAAGAGGCTGAGGCAGCTATTTAATGCACCGCCAGAAGTAAGGAGACGGGCAGGAAGAAGGAAGTGTTTCAGAGAAGGATGGTGCAGAGGCTCTGAGAGGAGAAACTGGTGTTAATGCATCTAAAACAATTCTCTCTACTCAGGAGAAAGGAATGAGAGGAGTCCATCCAGGCATCAATTTCCCAATCTTTTCTAATGCTTTTTCTAATGCTTTTTTTTTCACAATTGTCAAATGAGATATATAAGATATAATAATGAATCATGTAAGTGACTCAGTAGATTAATAAATAGATAATCCTATGACCAACTAACACAGAACACAGATACTTTCCTTAGTCCACGAGATTTTTCTCTCAGCATACAAACATTTTACAAGTTGTCTCCACTCTTAGTCACATGGGGAAATCCTACTGACTTAGGAAAGCAGACATGCCATTGTCCTACTACAGGCTAAGGACCACTGATTAGCAGTGTCTGCTAAAACGTTAGCAAAAGACATAAACTCTAAAGACTGGACAGCAAAGCCAAAATCACCCTTGTAAAATTCGTAGATGAATGTTTTGTTAAATGAAAAGTATTATAAAAATTCTAAGAAAGCAGCCAAATACTCATCAGAAAACATAAAAACATTTCAAATTTAAAATATAGGGAATATAGTAATAAAGTGATAAAATATAATCCGCACTGAAAACAGAACGGTAGCCAACACTTGCTTGATGAAAATGTCCACAAAATATAGAAAGGATAGACATTGCACGTACACAACAAAACTTACAAAATTGTCACTGTTACAAAGGAAATGACCATCTTTCAGGTTTTTGAGATCAAGTTGACTAGACATTTGATGAAGGTAACTTTAAAATACAAAATAAAAAGATTTATTTAACTAAATTATGCAAAGTATCATAAGTTATATATAGTGAATACATGTTACTTGAATTTTATATTCTAAGGTCTATTTATAAAAATCATTTAATCATACCATAGATCACTCCTCTAACATTTGGAAAAGTAGAATTGGTGCAAACAGTATTCTGCAATCAATGAGAAAAAAAATATAGTGCTGCCAAGAAATGAAGAGAGTTAATAGTTTTTAAAGTTATTCTAGGTTATAAAACTGATTGAGTCTAATCATTCCCCAAATTAACCACACTCAAAATACAGAAACATCGTAACAACACAGTGGCAACAATCTTCTCAGTAGCAATCTTGAGTACCAGGAGATATTGAACTGGCACCTTTCAGCAGGTTTTGTGTTTCCATTTGAAAATACATTCTTCTCTCATATATCATATATCTTTACCATACTTTCCACTCCCTCTATTCCTCCCAGCTCCCCTCCCCCAAATTCCCTCTTTTCCGCATCCATCATCACTTTTCAAAATAGAATAGTCCTCCAACAGACAACAACCAGACATGACAAAACAAGATACAAAAAGACAAGACAGAAGCCCTCACACTGAGGCTGATCAAGGCAACCCAACAGGAGGAAAAGAGACCCAAGAGCAGGGAAGAGTCAAAGAGACTGTTGGGTGGGAGTGGGGTGGGGGATGAGGAGGTCAGATGCCCCAGACAAAGCAGCCACTCCAGTTTGGTTCTACCCTAGTTCTTTGGGCTCTACAGTCTCCAGTTTCTGACCATCCAGGCATTGTAGGGCATGGGCTCCCTCTCATGAGGTAGGTCTCAAGTTAAATCAGACATTGATAGGTCACTCCCACAAATTCTGGGCCACGTTGCCCCAGCATGTCTTGCATGCAGGACAGATTGTACATCGAACATTTTGTGGCTGGGTTGGTGTCCATGTTTCTGTTTTAGTAGCCTGAAGAATACCTTCCTATACCAAAGAGACTAGAATAAGGAATAAAGGCTCCCTGCAAGCCCCAGCATGATTTCTTATGTTCATTGAGCTATACAGATGTTGTCCTTGGTTTGTGAAGAGAGACCCGCTGTCTGAGTATCACCCTTGCTTATCTATAAGGGACTGTCTCCTCCAACAACTGGACTGAATGCACAACAATCCTACCAGTGGAAACCTTGCCTGGCTACAAAAGATGGCCCATTCAGACTTCTTATCCCCCATTACTAGTGATCCTCACAAGACCACCCTTATAGGATTCCAGAAAGCTTCCACTTTACTAGGTTTGCACACTGTCCCACAATTCCAGCTGTCCCTCCCTGCATTCTCCCTCCATCCCATCTCCCTGCCTACCTCATTCCCTGCTATTCCCAACTCCACCTGCTCCCAGTCTATCTTTGACATCAATTTCTGCTTGCCAGAGAGATCTGGTGTGTACTGTCTTTGCCCTGGCCCTCCTTGTTATTTAGCCTCTCTAGGTCTTTGGGCTGTAGCCTGATTGTCTTTTACTTTACAGCTAAAATTCACTTATCAATGAATGCATACCATATTTGTCTTTCTGGGGCTGGGCTACCTAACACTAAATGATTTTTTTTCTAATTCCATCAATTTATCTGCAAATTTTATGATTTTTTTAAACAGCTGATTAATTCTCCCCTGTGTAAGTGTACCACATTATTTTTTTTTTTATCATTTATGCTATTGAGGAACATCTAAGTTGTTTCCAGTTTCTGGTTTTATGAATAAAGCTACTATGAACCCAGTTGAGCAAGTGTCCTTGTGATGTCCTTTGGCTATATGCCCAGGGATGGTATAGATGGGTTGAGGTAGAACTATTTCCAATTTTCTGAGGAACACCATATTGATTTTCATAGTGGTTGTACAAGTTTCAACTTCCAACAGCAATAAAGGAGTGTCCTCACCAGCATGAGGTGTCACTTATAATACTGATCTTAGACATTCTGATAGGTATAAGATGAAACCTGGAAGTCAGCCATTTGAAAATCTTCTGTTGAAAATTCTTCTTAGATCTGTACCTCATTTTTGTTGTTGTTGTTGTTTTTAAAATATCTAGTTTCTTGAGTTCTTTATATTTTGGATATCAGACCTCTGTCAGATGTGGGGTTGCTGAAGGTCTTTCCCCATGCTGCAGGCTGCCAATTTGTCCAGATTATGGTGTCCTTTACCTTACAGAAGCTTTTCAGTTTCATGAAGTTTCATTTATTAATTGTTGCTCTTAGTGCTTGCGTTATCAGGTACTAAGAAAGTTATCTCCTGTGTTAATGTGTTCAAGGCTGTCTCCCACAGTTTCCTTTAGCACATTCAGTGTGTCTGGTTTTATGCTGAGGTCTTTGATCCACTTGGACTTGAGTTTTGTACAAGGCAATAAATATGAATTTATTTGGATTCATCTACATGCAGATATCCAGTTTGACACGATCAATTTGTTGGAGATGTTGTCTTTTTTCCAGTGTGTATTTCTGGCATATATATATATAATCAGGTATCCATAGGTGTGTACATTTACATCTGGGTCTTCAATTCGATTCTATTGATCAGCCTGTCTCTTTTAATGTCAATACCATGAGTGGTTTTTATTACTGTAATTCTGTAGTACAACTTGAAATCAGGGATGGAGATATCTGAAGCAGTTCTTTCATTGTTCAGGATGTTTCAGCTATCCTGGGATTATGTTTTTTCATATGAAGTTTAGAATTCTCCTTTGAAGATCTGTAAAGAATTGTGTTGAAATTTTGTTGGGGATTGTGTTGAATCTATACATTGCTTTTGGTAGAATGGCCACTATTACTATGTTAATTCTATCAGTCCATAATCATGGGAGACATTTCCATCTTCTGATATCTTCTTCAATTTTTTTCTTCAAATACTTGAAATTTTTTTTCATCCAAGTTTTACACTTGCTTGATTATTGGAGTTATACTAAGATATTTTACATGACAAAAAAGTGAAAGTCTTTTTTCCTGATTTCTTTCTTGGCCTGTTTGTCATTTGTGTATAAGAGGGCTGCTGATTTTTTTTTTTTTTTTTTTTACTTAATCTTGTATTTAGTGCCTTTGATGAAGGTATTTATCGTCTGTAGGAGTTCTCTTGTAGAATTTTTAGGGTTACATACGTACATAACTATATCAGCTGCAAATAATGATACTTTTAATTTTTCCTTTCAAATTTATATCTCTTCCAGTTGTCTTAGTGTTCTAGCTAGAACTTCAAGTACTATATTAAATAATACGGAGAGAGTAGACAGCCTTGTCTTGATCCTTATTTTAGTACACTTGCTTTGAATTTCTCTCCACTTAATTTTATGTTGGTTATAGACTTGCTGCAAACTGTCATTATTATGTCGGGTATGTTTAGGTGAACTCTGTTTCTTGACTTTTGTATATTAAACAATCACTGCGTCTCTGAAATGAGGCTAACATGATCATAGTGGATAATCTTTTCATTGTGTTCTTAGATTCTGTTTGCAAGCATTGTATTGAGTATTGATGCACATGTGTTCATAAAAGAAACTGGAATGTAATTCTTTTTTTGTTGTTGAGTCTTTATATAGTTTTGGTTTCAGGGTAAGTGTGGCCTCACAAAATGAATGTGTCTATTTATAGTTTGTGGAATAATTTGAGGTGTATGGGTGTTAGCTTTTCTTTGAAAGTCTGGTATAATGGTATGCTAAAGCTATCTGACCCTGTGTTTATGTTTTTGTTTTGTTTGTTCATTTGTTTCTTTGGTTTTTGGTCAGGAGATGTTTAATAACTGCTTTTATTTCACTGAGGGTTAGAGGTCTATTTAAATTGTTTGTCTGATTTTGATTTAACTTTCACAAATAGTATATATCAAGAAAGCTATCACTGCTTTTAGGTTTTCCAATTTGGTGGATTACAAGTTTTTAAAGTATGTCTTCGTGATTCTCTGGATGCCCTTCATGTCTGTCATTATAGTTCTCTTTAAATTTCTGATTTTCTTAATTTGGATAGTCTTACTCCATCTTTTAGTTAATTTAGATAAAGATTTGTCTATCTTGTTGACTTTCTCAAAGTGCTAACTTTTTGTTTCATTGATTCTTTCTGGTATTCTCTTTGTTTCTATTTTATTGATATCAACCCTCAGTTTACCTATTTCTTGCCATCTAGTCCTCTTAGGTATGCTTACTTGTTTTTGTTCTAGAGCCTTTAGATATGCTATTAAGTTTCTCATATAAAATACCTTTAATTTTTTTCATGAAGGCATTTAGTGATATGAACTTTCCTCTTAGCAATGCTTTGACTATGTCCCATGAGTCTGGATGTTTTGTGCATTCATTTTCATTGAATTCTAGAAAGACTTCAATTTCTTCCTTTATTTCTGCCTTGAACCCCTTGAACCCCAGTCATTCAGTAGGGAGTTATTCAATTTCCATGGTTTTGGATGCTTTCTGCTGTTTTTGATGTCTGGCTTTAATCCATGGTGGTCTGATAGGATACAGGGGATTATTTCAGTTTTCTTGTATCTGTTGATGCTTGCTTTGCAGCCAATTATGTGGTCAATTTTGGAGAAGGTTACATAGGGTTCTGAAAAGAAAAAAAATTTTGTGTGTTTGGCAAAATGTTTTGTAGTGATCTTAACAAATCCATGTAGTTTATAATGTCTGTTAGCTCCATTATTTCTTTGTTTACTTTTTGTCTTGAGGCGAACATTGAAGTGTGTGAGGACCAATGTATAATTTAAGCTGTAGTAGTGTTTTTTTTTTACAAAATGAGCACTTTTTGTGTTTGGTGCATAGATGTCAAGAATTGAGACATTATCATTGTGGAGTTTTTCCTTTGTTGTGTATGAAGTATCCTTCCTTACCTCTTTTGATTAATTTGGGGTTGAACTCTTTTAATAGATATGAAAGTGCCTACACCAAATTGCTTCTTAGGTCCATTTTCCTGGAATAGTTTTTTCCAACCCCTAACCCTAAAGCAACGTATATCCTTGATATTAAGGTGTGTTTTTTGGTTGCAGCTGAAGGATGAATCCTGTTTTTGCATCCATTCTGTTAGTCTGTGTTTTTTTAATTGGGGAATTAAAACCATTGATTTTGAGAGATATCAATCACCAATAATTGTTGATTCTTGTTATATTATTGATGGTGGTGGTGGTGGTGGTGATGTGTGTGTCCCTTCTTTTGGTTTTGCTGGTGTGAGATCATTTACTTCCCATCTTTTTATGGGTGTAGCTAGCATCCTTAGTTTCAATTTTCCTTCTAGAACCTTTTATATGGCTGGCTTAGTAGATGGACAGCATTCAACTTTTGACTTTATCATGGAATATCTTACTTTGTCCATCCATGGTGATTGAAAGTTTTGTTAGGAAGAAAAAATAGTCTGTCCTGGCATCTGTAGTCACTAAAAGTTGATAGTACAGCTGTCAAACACCTTCTGTCTTTTAGAGTCTCCATTGAGATGCTGGGTGTAATTCTAATAGCTCTACCTTTATATGTTACCTTTTCTTTTTCCCTTGTAGCTTTTAATATCTTTTCTTTGTTCTGTTAGTGTTTTGATTACTACGTGGCAAGGGAACTTTGTAGAGAAATTTTAATCCAGCAACATGGCTGCTCTGGCAAGAGATCACATCTAAAGACCTTCTAGGTCTACGTGATCTTACCAGAATACAGGTGTGCACTGGATAATAGTATGATCTGGATGGAATACAAACACAACCTTTAATCCCCAACAGTGAAGATAAAGTTAGTTTGTAGAAAGAGGCAGCCATGTTTGAAAGTAATGTCTAATTGAGGAGCAGACAAAGTAATGAATTAGAGAAAGATTTGACTGAAAGAGTCAGAGATAGAATACATTCAACTCACATAAGAACCGCACAAGAAAGTGAGGCCACTTAAGAGCAAGAGAAAGAGAAAAGTTTGTGTGTATAGAATGTGGTATGTGTGTGGCAATTTTACAGACATAGATTGAAGAGAACAAGCTAGACACAGGGTGAAGACAGAACAATACAAAGAATGAGAAGGAGCCAGGAGATTAAAACATATTGCCAAAGTCATTATGAGACCAAGCAGAGCAATTCAGGAGAAGTGAGGAGAAGCTGGACTGAACCAGTCATATTGGAAGATTGGATTGTATGGGGAGACTAGAAGCTTCCAGGCCTAGGTCTCGGGATAGAGCAAAGAAAGCAACATTCTGGCTTCAGCCTAAGTCATGTATTTACACAGTTTGGGTATGGCTCTCATCTCATCTCTTCATCTGAGGAAATAAAAGTAACATTTACAGGACTTTCCTTTCTGGTCAAATAAATTTGATGTTCCATATGCTTCTTGTACCTTCATAGATACCTCCTTCTTTAGCTTAGGAAATTTTTCTTCCATAATTTTGTTGAAAATATTTTCTGAGCCTTTGAGCTGGGATTCTTCTACTTCCTTTATTCCTACTCTTCCTATGTTTGATCTTTTAATAGTGTCCCAGATTTCTTGGAATTTTTTTTGTCAGGAAGTTTTTAGACTTAACATTTTCCTTGACCTATGTATCCATTTTATCTATTTTATCTTCAATGCTGGAAATTCTCTCTTCCACTCTAGGATTTTGTTGGTGAAGCTTGCATCTGTACTTCCTGTTTGCATTCCTAAATGTTTCAATTCCAGAATTTCCTTAGTTTGTGTTTTCTCTATTGCTTGTACTTTCACTTTCAGGTATTGTACAGTTTTATTCATTTCTTTGAACTGTTTTGGTTTTTTTTTTTTTTCTGGCATCCTTTAAGTGATTTATTCATTTTCTCCAAATGTTTTTGTTTTCCTGGATTTCTTTAAGTGATTTATTCCTTTTTAAGTATCTCTATTATTTCACAGAGGAGTGTGTGTGTGTGTGTGTGTGTGTGTGTGTGTGTGTGTATGTATGTTTCCACTATATCGAAATATTCAGGACCTCTTGTAGTAGAATTGTTGGTTTCTGGTGGAGGTCAGAAGTGGGCAGCCTGTGGGATCCCCAAGAGGCATGGATGGGGGTGCAAGCCTACATCTGATATTCTGTTGCAGCTCTGTGGCTAAACCTGAGTGATTGTATCTGCTGGAAGAACAGTGATGCTATGTTAAGATTTTTTAAAATTACTTTTAAAGGATAGAAATGGATTGTTCTAGTCTGTCTATGACTTAACTATTGCTGCTGTAAGAAACCACCACATAACTTAAGACCTTTGTAACTCAAATAACACAATCATCTTTAGAGTCTGTCACTAGAATTCCCAGCTCATCTTCAAAGCCAAGAGTTGCACATCCTTAGAACACTTCATTCCCTTCGGCTTCTTCCACTGATGACAGCAGAGACTAGAAAATGTTTCCATTTTTAAGGATTTATTTGACTATATTGGGAGCACATGGATAATTCAGGATCATTTTCCAGTCTCAAGATCTAAGTCTCCACCCCAAGTACAGGCCCTCTTTTCTTTCTTAGTCAAGAGTCATAGGTTTTGAGAATTGGGATGTAACCATCCTTTGGAAAGCACTCACCCCAGGGACACTACCTTGGAAGTATAAAGAAACTGGGGAAAATAATAGAAAAAATTAGGATTCTACATTAACAGTATTTGTTGCTCTGTAACACTTTTGTGGTCTAAAATGTATTGCTATCTCAAAAATAAGAGAAGTAGAACCTGGGAAGGTGAATATACACAATTTTCAAAACTCTAGCTACTCAATCAAAAGAAGCTTGACTGAGTAGTGACTGTGAATATTAAGGCTTAAGGATGTCTCTAAAACAAACCAGACTGAGAACTCTATTCACTATTTATTCCAAGTTCTTCTCTTTCCAAAGGAAGAATTCAGAAACAAAAGTAAGGAATCACAAGGAAATTTATTATCAAGTAAAGGAAGACCCTCAGTGAGTTCAAGCTTCCCAACAGGGAGTCCCATCACGGGTTGTTTAGACAGCACTTCTTATGGGTTTGTAGAATTCTGCCCTCTGACATAGGTATGATTGTTACCTTCTTGTCACCAAAACAGTTGTGATTACTTGAATTAAATACTCATAAGAATTGGCTTATTAACATTCTCTGTAGAAAAAAGGTTGAGATGGTTACCAGACCCTCACCTGAGACTCCAGCCACTTGTACTCTCCGTCTCACATACTTCCACATCAGACAATGTAATCCTGCTTCTGTTCTATGTGGTTTGAGAGGTGCAAGAGTTAGACAGCTGACTGTAGCTAAGAACTCCATCTATGCAGCTTCTCAGAGGTCAGTACTCAGGTTTGGCTGATAATTTCCTGTGAGCTAGTTCTAAATAGCCTTTCACTCGTGGTCCTCTAACCACTAATCAAACTGGGCTCAGATGAAATTGTTTTTTGTTTGTTTGTGTGTTTGTTGCATGTTATTGGAGCCCTATTCAGGGTGAGTAGGCAAGAAATGTTACAAGAAAGTTCCTCAATAATGGACAGTTATGGATGGAAGGGAACTCATTCATGAGTTAAGGTGAAGAAATTACAAAGACCTCTAGGAAGGGATTGGGATTTTCTGTTCATACAGTTTACTCCTACTTTATATTCTTATAGGGGTTAATTGAATGTGGCATGTGTCAGATGAGTACCTACAAGGTCATTGATATGGAGATTCAACTGTATAAAACAAAACACAGATCATGGTTATGTTTGTCAACTGGTTTTGTAGTTAGGCCCTTATTTTGGTTCTATCTATATAGCCCACCTCAGTAACCAGCAAAGTGAAAATTTAAAGGCAAAACAAAATGTACTATAATAATCTTAGATAGTAACAAAGGAGTTGGACTAACAATCATTACACTCTTCCCTGACTAAAGCTTAACTATTAATTATTAAACCTTGTATATATTAAGTATATATTATAATATTAAGACATTATTATATTTATGTATTATATAATATTAAGGCTAATTATATTATAAGCCTTGGTTATATTATTAAGCATATAATTACAATGCATTAAGCCTCGATACAAAATTAATAAATCAAATATAAATTAATCAATTTTAAAAAGAATTAATGAAAAGTTGGCTTAGCTGGGCAAGGGGAAGAGGAGGTAAGAACATAAAGACCACTGGCTTTCCCACACATTGCTGCCATACTTGATCTTTTAAGGTAGGGGTAGGCAAGCTTCTACAAGGGACCTCATAATGAAACCAGATTGATCCCTTCTGCTTCTGTTCAAGTGAGTCCTACTGTTGCAGCTCTAAATTTGTCAGAAAGTGCCTGTGCATTGTCAAGGTACTTTTATAACATAATATTAAAAGTAGTCATAACTATTCCATACAAGTCAAGTATAGAAGACTGGCTAGGCTACTTCAAACAAAACAATTGGCATAGATAATTGCAGCCGAACAAACAAACAAAAGAAAACAAGCATAAAGTTCTACAATTCAGCTCTATATACCACTATGAATGAAAGTAACAACAACCACACACACATGCACACACACACACCCCAAGCTTAAAACTAAAACAAAAATAACCACAACTAATCATTTACATAAAACTCTGGTGGAGTGTTTTAAGAGAAAAAGACTCAATGACTCCAGGAGTTGCTGGTTGAACCAAGAATGGAAAGTATGGCGATTCAGCTTGTGTTGTTAATAAACGTTTTCGGCAAGAAAAGAATAATGCAATTGTCTTAAATGTTGAAAGACACAGTATCAGTTATCTGCAATGCCAAGCACTTTTTAAAAGTTTACAAATGACTTACTAGAGTAAAAGTGGAAGAATCTGTTTAACACTGAGAGACATCTACCTCAAAGCCTGTATACCTTCTGGTAACACGGTGAATTAAACCTTTTAATGTCCATGGAAAAGCAACTGGCTGCAAATACGTTTCATACTAATCTTGCAGTGAGATGAGAATAATGAGTCATATACACCTTGCTAAAAAGGAGACCAGAGGGCTTGTTATATAACCTTACCATCACCAAAAGGAACATTGAAAACAACTTAACAGTATTAAAATCCTTCAAAGTGATAATTATAAAGTAGACACGTAAAATTCCACACATTTTCCTACCCACCAGCTAAAGGGAAGTGGAAAAGATATAAAACATAAAGAAATATTTTAAGATATAAAAATGAGAGGCTACCTATGATGGTGTGTGCTTACAATCTAAGCATTCACAGGAGGAGCTGAACTATGAGACTAATCTATACAGCAAGAGCCTTCTGAAAAGGGGTGGGGTGCCAGTGAGTCAAATTATACAGTAACTATGAAATAAATAAGTACATAAGAACCTATCATCAGGGAGGCCACTAAAAATCAGCATTATATCAGTGTGCCATTGTGCATATATGCATATTACTTTTTAATTTTCTGCATTTGAAGGCACAGCATTTAAAGTTTGCATTAGTAAACAGTGTATTAGTTTGCTTTCTGTTGTGAAATAAATACCACAACTGGGAAAAAAAAACGTGGGGAGAAAAGTATTTTATTACATATATAAGTTTACATATTATAGTCCATCTTCAAGGGAATCCAGGGCAGGAGCTGAAGGCAGGATCCTGGGGGAAGAAATGTGGATTACTGGCTTACTTCCATTGGCTTGCTCACCTACCTGTCTTATACAGCCCATGCCAAATACTGAGAATGGCACTTCCCACAGTCGGCTGGGCCCATCAGTCAAGAAATTCTTCCACAAACATGGCCACAGACTAATCTGATGGAGGCAGCCTCCCATTTGAGTTTTCTTTTTCCCAGATGGCTCAAGTTAAGCTGACAAAAAAAGAATCAGCCCATGGCAAAATATTAAGTAAAACTGTATCTACAGCAAAAATGTATCACTAAAGTCATATCTTCAGGCAATAAAATGTACAATGTAAAACAAATTATGTGGTAACGTTTAGTAACAGAAATAACATAAAGTAATATATTTTTGCTACATATAGAAAAAACAATGAAGTTTCATTAGAAAAATGAATAGAATGAGAAGTTCTAGTGAGTAGCATTGCCACCGCACCTCCAGTGAAGTCAGTGTGACAGGAGTAAAATCTTGGATGCTGACTCCTGAGGCGAGTGCTTCAAAGGAAGCCTGTCTCCTGGAGAGCCCTGGCAGCCCCTGAAAAGAATGTGTTCCAGATTTGTTCTTGCTGTTGCCGGGGAGGGTTCTGTGCCATAGCTTTTGTATTACTTATATATTCACAGAAATATTCAGTTTGGAGAACAGGGTATGATTGAAGGGTCTATCAAGTTGAACACTCCAGATTTGGCCACATAAGAGGCTTTAGTAAATTCATAGCAAGGTGTTTTTACTTTGACCTTTGAAATAAAGAATTAGATTAATTATATGGGTAGGCGATGTGTTTAATGAATTATAGCAATAAGAAATAGTGTTGGAGAGTTTAGAAAAGGAGAAGGTTTTAATGAAGCAGCTGTTTCATTACCACATGCAGGAGCGCATGATGGACAAGGCAATAGATAGGTAGAGGATAATGGAGCCAGAGTTCTTAATTAAACTTTGAATTGGCTAGAGAGGGTCACTGGGGCATAATCACCCTGGTACCTTCTTTTAAGGCTATAATAACAAAGCATTAAGGGACAAGATTCAAAGGCTGCATGTTGGTTTGTTAGGCAATGGGTTGTGAGACACCAAAGTCTAAGAATACACTGACCTCAGACAATGCTGATATCATCTTTGTGAAATCACCGTCTGAGTCCTGATGAAAAGTTATTTTCTGTCTGATGTTGAAACTGGCCATGTGTGGCCCGACTGATCTTGGCTATTGTATGATGCTTAACTTCCCTTTTTTCTGTTTCAAAGTCTGATGCTTGCACTTATGAATTATACTCAGATTCAGCACCCTCCTGTGTTTGTGTCTGTTTGTCACTCATGAACTCCTTGCCCTCCTGTTACCGGTTCCCTGGTTCTTCCCAGGTGTGGGACCCCTGACTGGGTCTGCCCGCAGCATAGTATTGAAATAAATACTGAACAATTTTTTTAAGAATGGTTAATGAATGATAAATGAAAAACTTATCCTGATGTGTGTGTGTGTGTGTGTGTGTGTGTTGTGTTTGGGGATGTGTTGTGTGTATCTGTTGTGTGTGGGGATATGTTGTATGTGTGTATATCTTGTATATGTGTGTGTATGTTTTGTGCATGTATATATATGCTGTGTGCATGGAGAAAAAAATAAGATATTCAAAGTCTACTCTATCAGAAAACTTCAAGGGTACACTATCATGATTAAATCTAGTCCCTGCCACACATTAAATCTACAAAAGTGACTCATCTTCTATTTAAAATTCTGTATCCTTTCCCCAACATTTCTTACACATTTAAGCCATCTTTCCTCTCAGTAACACTATACAGCCTGAGCAGATTGTATTTACCTATATATCCATATTCATATCTGGAGATGCATGTTATAACAATTAATAAAAAAGAGGATATAAATTTGAAAGAGAGAGAAGGGGATATATATATATATATATATATATATATATATATATATACACACACACACACACACACACTTATCTTGGTGTGTGTGTGTGTATTTGGAGAGAGCAAAGGGAGGGGGAAAGTGATGTAATTACAGTTCAATCTCAAAAAATAAGTTTTGAAACTGCCTCTCATTATTTATTTGTTTCTATAAATTCCACTTTTAAAAATAACATATATGAAACTATGCAGTGTTGGTACCAGACTTAATTCACATACCATAATGTTGTCCAATTTTATTTATGCTTCTATAAGTGACATTTTAAGGCTGGATAGCAGTCCATTATGCATAAATATAGTGTATTTTTTTATCCATATAGCCAGTGACAGATGTTAGGGTTTTTGCATATCATGACTTTGGTGGGAAATACAGAAATGAATGTGAGATTGCCGATATCTGTTCAAGATACTTGGTGCACAACTTTTCCCGGTGAAACATGAAAAGAAATATCTGTTCATTCCAGATAAGTGGAGGAAGAAGGTCAGCTGGGTACTTTCTCTGTCTCTCTGAGCTAGTACCTTTCACTGTAGCATTTGTTACCTGGTAAACCACACATCTGGGATTTTGTATTAAAAACAACAATGTAGCATTTAAATTGTTTTAAACCTTGAGCATAAAAGGCGGAATAGTTTCTTAGATAGACCATAATCATTTCAATATGATGGTGAAAACACTGATAAATAAACTTTCTTGTAAATTACAGTCTAATGAGAGTTAGAAAGCCAACTGGAAAGACAATAAAGCAGGACTCTCTGCCTTCTACTTGTCATGAACACTATTTCTACTAATTTCTTTACTTAATATGTCTTAAAATTTCTTCTAACAAACTAAAACTTTGCTTCATACTATGTCTTCCCAGTTCTTCTTCAGAAACCATGTCTCAGCTCCCACTGCTGCTGGCACGTAAGAACCTAGGGTCAGGAGCACAGTTGGGAAGTTTGTTCTTTATGTTAATTAACTACAACAACACTCACTAAATGAGTTTGCCAAAACTTGCAGAACTACACATTAACAAGGATAAATTTGTGATATGAAAACTAAACCTAAATTAAAACTATGATAATGAAAGTCCTTCCCTTTTTTATTTTATTCGATCCAAACTTGATGTTTTCTCTTGTGTTGTCTCTTTAACATTTCAAAATGATTTGTTTTAAGAAATCTGTTTGCCTTGTTTTATGATTTCTCCTTCTTGAGAAGGTTTATATTCAGCAATGGTTCAAGACCAGTGTTCTTCTTAATGACTTTATTTAGGGTTCTATCATAAAAGTCTGTGCAAACTTGAACTCTATAATGGTTAATTGTGTGTGTGTCATCTTGACAATTTTAAGAATGTTCAGAAATCTGCACACTATCTCTGACTAAGAGTGTGAAGGTGTCTTAATCTCTGAACCAGAAGCTGAAAGGGAAGACTTTTCTCCTACAGGGGCAGGCTCCTTCCAATCAACCAAAGAATGGAAAAAGAAAGCTGTTGGAAGAGCAAATTCTGTGTTTGAAAATGAACTACAGATTCCACAATACATATCAGTGACCATCCTCATTCCCCAACACCAGCCCAGTCCTTTAGACTGACTGGTTCAATATCCCTTGTGTTTCTGGCCAATAGAATTGCTCCATTGGTCCCTTGTTTTTCTAACATTGAAAAGTGAATCACAGCAACCATGTACAGACACCAGGAATGCACAAGCCAATACCCACAATAAACTTCTGATTTCTTCTCCTTCTTGCCTCCCCTCCCACCCACTCTACGTATATCTTACTGGCTCTGTTTCTTTCTAGAACCCTGATTAATGCAGTCCCTGTAGTTATTAAAAGCACACATTTGCGTTGTGCATTCTAGTTCTTTTTCAACCCAAATCCCTAGAAAATGGAAGCTTCAGTCTACTTCCAGCCTAGTAGAGTTTTCTTCTATTCCTGTTTTTTTTTAACTCTTACTAGGTCAGCTTCTGTATACTTTCGTAATGGATCCAACACCTCACCACTCCCTGTGACCAGACTTGAGATGCCCCAAGGGACCTTCTGTAGAGGCTCACTCTGCCTATCTCTGTCTTCTCTTCTGGCAACAAAACTCCCCCATGTTGTGGCTTCATAATCAGCTACACGGTTAAGTTATCTTATTTTCTTTAGCATTTCTCTACAAATTAATCCAGAAAATGACGGTCGTTTTAACCAGAAGTCACATGGGAATGTTTCCTGACATAAAATTCTAACATTACTCGATTTTCTTCAGGCACAAAAAAATTACTTAGAGCATCAACTTTTGTTGCAAATTTTAAAAAAGAAGTATTTGTCTATGATTTAGCCATTTTACATTTTAATTGCCTTCAATTTTCTACAAAATCTTCCATGCTTTGATATATGCTGTTTGTTTTATTTTTCATAGTGACTGATGTACTGGTTTTTAATAAATTAATAATCAATTTAGGTAGATTCATGTCCAAACTAATAAAATGTAAATGATATAATCAAGAAACAAGATACCTTTGTAACCCCAGCCAGTGAAAAGAAACTGGAATGATAAGTTGAGACATACAAAATGTGTATATAGTAAATTCTTTGCTATTTGCTTTGAGTAACTCAAACTTGTAATTAAATTACCCAATTAGAAATATTTTAAAGCAATGTTTCTTCTTGTTTTATTTTTTAAGGAAAAATAAATGTGAAGTGAATAAAGAAGGTGCCCAATGAGAGCTAAGTTACTAATATTGTATAATAGATCACTAGATTTAGAACATCTAACTGGAAAAGCTAGAAATGAGAAGTTTAGAGTTCAAGGAGGTCTGCAATGTAACAAGCTTAATCAAAGGAAAAGATGTGAAACGTTCACAAAGAGCGTCTGCAAAGCCACCACACAGAAAGACTCTGCGAGTGTTGGAAAAGAATGGCAACTTTTTCCTATTAAGGAAAAATAAAAATAGGTCACGTCATTGACCTTGGCCATCCTCTGGCATAGTCATGTCACCATCTTAACACAGAGCAGAACATAAATGGCCGAAGGCTCTCAACATGTGAGAACAATTTCTGAAAAGGGGGTAGGAAATCAATTCATACTAATTTTAACTCCCTCTTGTTTCTGCAAAGCCTCATCTTGATTCCTTGGTGAACTTTAACACTCTTAGTCTCCTTGACACAGTTCAGTTTTCCTACAGTTCCCTTTAGACTACAAAAGAGATCACTGGACCATAGATAGAGCAACAGATAAACATGACCTGTCTTGTACTAAAAACGAGCAATGTCACACTGAGCTGAAAGAAAGGAATTATACAGGGTAAATACAGTCCACATCATGAGAGCGGATCACAGGCAGACATACTCTAAGGCTTGCCTTTCAGAGCGGCACAGCAGCTTCTTACACTCATCATCAAAAATACCATGAGAAAACTGTTCTAATATAAAAAAGTCAATCTCCCTCCAGCAGCACTGTCCATAGCTATAGAACGTCTCACACATTGTGTAACCAATCAATTACAGGAAAAAAAAAACCCATTATAGGAAAAATCTTTGTCCATGTTTGGCTAAGCACTACTGAGATAAGAGAAGTATATGTTACTTTTCAATAAGGCTTTGTTATGCACAAAACACTGAGATGGTTGTTTGCATGCCAAAGTCTCTGCGTCTCATTATAATACACACAGACACACACACACTGAGAAAGAGAGAGAGAGAGAAAGAGAGAGAGAAAAGGCAAGAGTAGAAAACATAAACTATATATTAAGTCTATGAGGAATTTGGACATCTGATCTTAAGAATTTTCATCTCTGTTTAGATGGATATGTAATTTAACATCTTTAATTATCTTAGGATGTCCTCTCTAAAACAAAATGACAAGAATTGCCTATAAGGAAAAAAAACAATCAAAGAAACAAACAAAAAGTCTCTCATCTATTTTTCTCTCTAGTATGTATTTACCAATAGCTCAGAGGTATTCTTTGAGTGTGAGACACATCTTCCAAGGTGATTAACTTTTCCCATTGTACACCTGTCCACAGTACCTGTTTCAACATGGCACTGAGGTCACGAGGCTCACTACTAAGAAGGTTCTGGTTCTTTTTTAATCTATGGGGAGTCAGCTATGCTTACCACAGTGCATTTACCAAATTAAAGTCCAATAGTGTTCATAGACATAAAATGGCATATTTCTTTCAATATAAGCTTAACACTGATTTTTTAAAAATAAATCAACTGTGTTATAAAACTTGGCTTTGTACTTGGCAGTGCACTCACAAGGCAGGGAACTACTGCAGCTATTAGTTCCCATGATTGCCCACATATGGGAAATTCTCTAGCAACTAGAGATTTAATTTGGTCCTCCAGAATAGAGACGTTGAAATTAAAGAAAAAAAAAAAACCCTCAATCACCTACCTCATGGACAATATAGATGGAGATAAAGATCAAAAATACTGACTTTTAAAACACAGAACTTGGAACAAATTATATAAATGTTAAAATATACAGTTAGGGGAGTAAAGATATAGACACACACAGAGAGAGAAACATGTCTAAAAGATCCCAAATTAAATGACAAAACTATCTGTAATTATATGTGTCACAAAGCATATATATTTATATATTATCTAAATACATTGAAAAATAATGAAACATAAGGTAAAAGTACCATTCCATGAAAACTCTGAAAAAAGTATATCACTGAAAATACTTCCTACACAAAACGTATTATGCAAAAATCTTTATTTAGTGTACCAGAAAGACTTAGGAGAGTTTTCATAAAGCAGAAACAGGAATCAAATGGAGGCAAACTATATGTAGTTAAATTGAACAAGAAAAAATCCATTTTTAAAATCTTCAAAGAAATGAGTAAGAAGGGTCAAAAATTAATAGTTGCATCAAGAAGAAGCAAAATTGGCATTAGAAAAAAAATAGAATCAAGGGAGTGAATTCAAAGACTCACTTGGGTTAGAAGAAACAGTGCAAGAGAATAAAGTCTCAGCTTTGGAAATTGCAATTTGCCCACCCCACCCCTGCACCATGCCATCACCCTGCCACAACTGCTATGCTTTCTCTTCATTTCTCATGGTCACACTTTTTCTCACACTAACTTTCAGTCAGTATTACAGCCCCCTGAACACGACACTACTCATTCTTGGCCCCAATTTAAGGGCAAACATTGTTGAATGAAATGTCAGGCAGACTTCCATTCTTTGGTAAGTAGTTTTATTGCCTCATGCAAATAACATCTTGGGCAGTCTCTCTGTCTGGCAGGATCAACCCACAAGTTTCTATCAGCTCCCATTTCAGGTCTTTGCTTTTTGAAGCAGCAGCATTCCAAATCCTTTCACTGTCCCACCGTTTCCTAGTTCAGATTTATACATCTATTCTTTCTCCTTTCATTTACCCATCTAAAAGAATAGCAAACCTTTTAAAATAAAGACAAAAATTCGATTGAAAATGCAAATTTATTAAGAAACGAAGACTAATGACAAATACCCATATAAGCAGAAATCTGGGTCCAAAACAATATGTATATTAACAAATGGTATAATAACAACTCGTTTCTAGATGTTTCTGAACATCTAGAAACTGTGCATGGTCACAGTTATCTTTAGTTGTCAACTCTGTTGTCAACCTCTGGGGAAAGAGAGCCTCTGTCTGGGGGAAGAGCCTCCATTTGAGAATTGTCTCCCGGAGGTGTGTTTGTTGGAGCATGATTTTGATTTCTGATTGATGTACAAAGGCCGAACCTATTGTAGGCAATACATAGCCATGTGTGCCTGGGATGGTAAAGAAGACTGAAGCCAGTGTCATCTTTCCATAGTCTCTGTTTCAGTTCCTGCCTCCAGGTTCCTGCCTTAAGTTCTTGCCCTGACTTCTTTCAGTGATGAGCTGTTCTCTTTAATTGAGGATAAGCCCGTCCCTTCTCACGATGGCTCTGCTCAAGGATTTATAACAGAAACAGAGAAGCAAATTGGGACAGACATGGAATAGCACATTTTCCACTAGAAACTGAGTTGTCTTAATAATTACTTACCTTCAGTGGGAGTTATATTAACAACCTAGCATGTTATATGCCAACTGTCAAATTTGGAGAGTGTGTGATTTTTAAAGGCATTCAGCACTATGAGGAAAATTAAACTTGAAATGGATATTTTTTTAAAGGGTAGAATCTGAATAGCAAGAAAATAAATGCTTTGATTAGAGAATAGCATGTGGTAAGGTGTGAAACTTTCTGTTGCTTTACAGTCAAAGAGAAATGAATCAGTAAAGCCAAATATGAAAAGTATGAAAAATCCCATAACTTTCCATCAAAACTCATTATTATTCTGTCTCCCTGTACCTTACCTGTTAACGGAAAAACCATACAATGGTTAGATTCACACTCTCTGAAGCCAGATGTTTTACTTAGTTTTTGAAACTTATTAATTCTGTTTGACAAAGTTTCTAAACTCTGTGTGCCTCTGTTTCTTTAGAGACAACAGTACTGTGTCTATGAAGTCTTCTAATGACAGTCTGTGAAGGTTAAAATGGTGACTAGTGAGTTTTAATATTCGACTGATACAGTCATTTCAAGTCCCAAGATTTTTCCCAAGAAGGTTAGATATTCTTCAACTTTTAAAAACACAACTCAGTCATTTTTAAATCAGAAGAATAATGTCCCCATTCAGTGGCACTTTTTAGACAGAGGTCAACACTAGATCGGTCTTATTTACCATAACTGATTACCTACACATCTAGGAGCCTCCATCCTCTGAGCACCTTTAGGCATTTCCATGGGAAACTCCAAGTACGATTATATTCAAATTATATCATTCCCGGCATTGGGCAGCTCGCTAACACCAAAGGGCTGCAGAAAATGTGCATGTCCTCCTCAACCTGAAAAAAAAAAAAATGCAGCAAAATTTGTGTTAAAATCTTAACCAGTTCTTTTTACATTTCATTCTGTGTGAGCCATTGGCTTTTGTTTGTTGCCTTGAACTAGATCCATTCAAAGGAGCAAGATAGTAACCAGATCTGTGATTTAGAAACTGTCTCTCAATAAAATTATTCAAACGGCTGCCTGCTTCCCATCCCTCAGATGAATTAAGATGGAACTGACATGAACTGAACCTCTCTCTGGGGACGCTTCTCTTTAGGGGGCTGAGATCACAGAGTTCATCCTCTGGCCCTCGGGGCCCTTTGATTTTTGTTAGGGAGGCTCACCACCAGAGCTCAACGCATAGCAACAAGAGGGCATGCCTCCCATGTTCCCTAATGAAAAGCTAGTTTGGAGATGGGGGTGGCTTGGAGGGTAAATTTCAAAGAGGGGAAGGGTCAGGTCTTGGTCAAAGTACGAAGAGCTTATGGAAGAAAGAAAACTTCGAAAATAAAGTATTAACATAAATTACCGAAAACATCCTTTGAAATCCCGCTGAAAGAGATGAAGCAACTCTACCATGATCAAGGCTTCTCCTTTCTAAGGCTGCACCCACCTTTGTCTTCTTCCGATGACTTTATAAAATTATCAGAAATGTCTCTAGATGGTTCTATTTGACATTCTTAAAGAAAACTTTATGGTCACCGAAATTTTAAAAAGGTGGCACCTCTTCACAAAGGAAGAGAGACAAGGTCATGTCTTGCTTTCCAGAAGAAAAATAAAATCTGTAACTTTGCTGGGAGAGAGTAGCACATTTGCTAATTGAGGGATGGGAGGATCACATTGAAATAATATTTATTTCTATAACATAAACTGCATTGTTTAAAGATGTAGGGGTGTCAATTCATGTCAACAAACTTATAAAATCAATAACCCATAAGTAGATAGTGATCTGTCCAAAGAGAAGAATCTTTGTTCTTATGAATGGGAGTCTGAAGTAGCTCTGTCTGCAAAAGCTACAGAATAAAGCAAGCAGCCAGTCTCCCATTTTCTACCCCACTTTGCTAAGCTAAGTGTCAGAAGGACAAAACTATTCAAAAAAAAATAAAAAACAGAAACAAAAATTTGGCTAAGCATAAAGGAAGTGGCAAGTCTTCAGATTGTGTAGGATAAAGTCAATAATTTGTTCTCAGACGCTTTCATCTCTGGGTTCCTGTGCATTCTTAAAAATAAAAACAACCAAAATTTGTTTACATGAATTATATTTTTCAGTATTTACAATTTTGGAAGTTGAACCTGAAAAAAACTATAGCTGCCCAGCCCATGCCACCAGCTCTGATATGCTCAGTTTCAGTTCTACTCTTTGTTTTGTATTGTTTCATATTGTTTGCTTGAGACAAATTTTCCCTATGCAGCCTAGACACTCAAACCCACCATCCTCCTGCCTTGCCTTCTCTAGTATTGGAATTACAGGTGTGGAACACACAATGCCCAGATTATCTGTTGTGACATCTTTAGTTTTGATTAAAAATATGGAGAAAATCTGATATCACACAAAATGTAACAGGAAAGCAAAGGACTATTTTCATGGTCTTTTCATTTGGGTCTCTAACATACTAACTTGGCAAATGCAAATTCTGTCAGAACATCAATATCAGTGAATCCCACCATGAGATATAGGAATTAATATGCAACTGTGAACAAACTTTACAGTCATATATGATTTTCAACATCATGTTAGGTCATTTGGAAATAACAGTTCACTGAATTAAAACTATCTTCAATTACACAATACATTTTTAAAACTCACATTGTTTAGTATCACTATACTTTTCAATAAAAAAAAAAAAAACTATTTGAAAACTATAGAGTCCAGAAGAAAAGACACGGATTTTCTTTTTTCTTAAAACATTTGTCTAAAATTTAAATTTTGTTTTTAGCACAGTGTTATCATTTGTTTTCCTTGAATGGAAGTTTTACTTGATACATTATTAAGAAAATATTGCTGAGTTTTTATTAGTTTGTCAGACAGTGTTTCAAATAAAACTGATATTCCATTTAAAAAAGTCTTCGCCTCACATTTCTCACACACCTCACAACAGGTTTTTGTTCAAGACGGGCACTGTGTTTGGGAAACTATCTCGCTGGACACACAGAATATTAAAAATTCTGTACTAGAGGCAAGTTTTAATGAAGGTAACAGGGTTTCCTTCTTTATCAGGAATACTCTATGATACTTCCTTTCCTTGTCCCCGTTTTGATTGAGTCCAGGTTGGTACAACCCCTGGAATCCCAGCTGGGGTGCCAACATCTTTCCTGGATGTTGCTTTTGTGCCATCAAGATAACAAAGGATCAGGCAAAAAGATGCACTCATGTTACAGAAAATGATTTTCAAGTTTACAGCCTCCAAAATAGTACAACAGACACTTGGGCGTCCATAGACCATACTCTGAAAACTAATGGGGGAAAAAAAAGGAAGGAAAATAGATTAGTTAAAGCCCAAGAAATAAGCACCTACTCTGATAGTTTCAGCTCAGGAGTAGAGTAAGTCTCTGTCCTGGACATTGACGTCTTTCCCCACTCATCAGTTAGAGAGTGTTGCTGGGTATGATGTCAAATGCCTTTAACCCCAAAGTTTAGGTAGAAGTTGGAAGATTTAAGGCGCACAAACCTGGTCTACATAGTAAGTTACAGGCCAGCTGGAGCTACATAGTGAGACCATGCTTCAAAGAGAGAGTTGGTAGCAGGAAGCCTTAAGTACTATAAGTACTGGCCATATCTTAAGAACATCAGTGATGTACAGCCCATGTTTTCAAAGATAAGTATTGAGTGGAAAAAAAGGGGGGAGATGGGGCCTAGAGAAGTGACTCAGCAGTTAAGAGAACTTGCTCTTTCAGAGGACTGGACTTTGGCTCCCAGAATCACATAGGGTAGCTCACAACTACCTGTAACTCCAGCTCTAGGGAGTCTGGCCCCTTTAGTGTTTTGTCTTTTGGCTTCCACAGGTATCCGCACTCATACAAACACTTTCACATACACATAAATAAAAATCAATATTTTAAAAAAATGGACCATTGATTACAACTACTTAGAAATAAATAAAATTAAAATTTTTTAGAGAGATGGCTTAGAAGTTAAGAGCACTAGCTACTCTTCCAGTAGACCTGGGTTCAATTCCCATCACCCACAGGGCAGCTCACAAGTGCCTATAACTCCACTTCCAGGGGATTCAACACCCTTACATGGACATATATGCAGTCAAAACATCAATACACATAAAATAAAAATTTTAAAAAATCATTTTTGAAAACTTAAAGAACAAAAAAGGCCCACTGAGTAGACTAGCCTAGGCTCATAGTGGCTCACAGAGACTGAACTGATAGTCAGGGAGCCTGCAGGGGTCTGACCTAAGGCCTCTGTATTTATGTTGTAGTTGTATAATTTGCTGTTCTTGTGGGACTCGTAACAGTGGGGACAAGGTTGATTGACGCTTTTGTCTGCTTTTAAGGACCCTTTTCTTCTTACTGGATTTGCTCATCCTGCCTTAAACTGAGGGGATATATGTAGTCTCATTATAACTTCATATGCCATGTTTGGTTGATATCCCAGGGAAGCCTGCCCTTTTTTGAAGGGAAACTGTGAAGGAGTGGATTAGGGGGAGAAGGGATATAGGAGAAGATACTGGGAGGACAGAGTGAGGGGAAACTGCACTCAGTATGTAATATATGAGATAAATAGAAATTATTAAACATGGCTGAGTGGTTAGTAGTGTTCTATTGAGACTAATAGAGCTATATAGTGCTCTTCCAGAGGACCCGGGTTCAATTCTCCGCAGCCACATCAGGTGACACACAGCTGCCTAAAACTTCAGCTCCAGGGGTATCTGACTTCTCTGGCCTCTGCCAGCACCTGCATCTATGCACACAATTTGCTAATTAAAAATAATAAAAAATAAATTTTAATTAAAAAAGAAATAACGCAAAGAAAAGGCCAAAAATCAGACAGAGTTGCAATAGTGAACAATTGTTCATCACTAAAAGTCTTTCTGTGATCTTCTCATTTTTACAATATGCATACATTACTATGACAGGGAGAAATATGAGCATATAAAATGCATTTTGCCATCCTGTCGGTAGTGGGCTCATTTGAAAAGTATGTTGCCGTTCTCTTTAATTTCTATAAGCAATGAATGATCAATACAAATAAACTTGATTAAACATGATAATGAGCATTTCCATGGTTTAATAGCAATTTATTTTTAATTCTTAATATATACGCAAGTCTATATTTACAATAAAACATAAACTACTTCAAATTTGAATTGTGAATATAATTTATAATTTAACTTATTTTCCATAATGACAAGAAACCTTAAACTTACAGCTCATTTTTAAGGGCCATTGGTTTAAAAGTTACCAGTGCTTTAATGGTAAAAGTTTGTCTTACCAAAATTGCAAATTATATTGAAATTTATTTTGCTTTAATGAACGGGCCCCAGTGAACCATAATATATTTATATGGCATAATTATCTGCCATTTCTAATCTTAAGGTCACCACAGAGAATGGAAGCCTTATAAGAATTCCTAGATGTTTCAATAATGCCACTTTTCACAAAGTTATAAGCATTACAATTAGTGATTTCACTAGGTTATGCAGGAAATAAGTTTGCGACAAACGTTCTCCCAAATAGCTAGCACACTTGTCAAAGGTATTGAGACATAGACACATTCACTATAGAAGTGAGTACCTCAAGTCCATGTCAATGGTCATGAAAAAAATACAAGCTTTCAAAATGAATAATTCCTGGTGTTTTTGCAACTCTAAAACTCAAATACTTTAAAATTATGCATATGAGCAGGAGCAAAAGTATAAATCTATTGGACATGCTATATCCATGTTGCTATTCAAGTGGGAGAGAGAAGATGGAGCCACAGAATGCTTGTATTCATTTGGATGAAGCATAGCATAGCGGTGTTCTAATGTTTCAGCCCATTTAGCAAAGCATCCCAACCTAAATAAACTTTCTATCTAAGTACTATAAAATGCGCTGTGAGGTGCTTTGGATCTGCATTGTCCTATAAAACATGATTGCTCTTCTTTTATGTGTTTCAGTATTCAAGTGGTATTCTCTTTATATTTGTTACTTAATTTCTACAGAACCTACAGAATATAAGTATACTATATTTATACATAGCTTATTCATATGTATTGTAAACAAAGTTCTAAATACATGCATATAATGTGACCAAGTCAGAGGTCAGAAAGAGGTTGTACAAATGCAATCTAGCATAACTCAAGTTTTGTTATGTAGACTTATGTCTACAATAGCCTATTTGACAGCTAAGGAAGAAAGTAAATCTCTATGTTTAATAAAATAGCTGGACTTTTGAGGCTATAAAATTCATATGAGTAATAATTTTTTATGTTGTGTTTATATTGAAACCAAGATCTTACATATAGTAGACAAGTGCTTGAACATCCATCTAGATCCCCACGCCTCAAATGTTTATCAAATGATTAATTAATTAGTTAATTAAAGTACTCATTTATACATGAGTTGTAGGGGAAAAAATCTATAGAAAACTACCAAAATTAATTAGTTTTCAAGGTTAACATAAACTAGTCATGTATAGCAACAAGATTTCAGTTATATACACTAAAACATTTTATCCGGAAATATAAAGTATTCAAAGCCCAGTTGGGTCTTGAGTGCCATTTTAAATGGCTATGTATTAACAACTCTTTTCAACAACATTATTTCTATATAAAAAAAGTAAATTTAATAATGGGATTTTTCTCCATTCATTCAATTATTTATTCATCATTCATCCTATAAATATTTATTGGGCTCTCTGTTCTGCACTACTGTAGGAAAAATGGAGATATAAAACATATGGCCAGAATACTGTGTGATAATACTCTTGATTATTTACCAAGTTAGGCTACCCACAGGAACAAATAAGGTTAATTACAAAAAAAAATAAACCTTCTCAATAATGTTATTTCTAAAAATCCAGTTAAATAATAATGTTGTTTTTGTGTTAGAGCTCGTTATACAACAAAGGAACTGGCAAGTGAGAAACTCTGAAATCATATTTAATTAAGGAAAATAAGGCACAGTGCCTTTTTCTCAACTTCATATTCACTTAATGGGCACACGTTCTTCATCTTTTCTTAGATTATAGGAGTTCTTGGAAGACATTATAAAGCAAGCTCATTTTACTACGCAGAAGGACCATCATACAGAAAATGGCTAAATCACTCTCAGTTTAAGATTTCACTATTTACTTATTTATTTATTTTTTATTTATTTATTTTTGCCTAGGGCTTTGGGGATATTAAGGCCATGTTGTAAATTCTGGTCACTGCTTTTTTCTAAAGAGCAAAATGAGAGTTTATTAGCATCTCAGTGGTTGCCTCAATAATGACAAAACAGTTGCTCATTACCGCTCATTAGCTTCATATTAGATTCACTTGCAATGGCAATACATCTTCTATTCATACCCAATTGCAAAACAACAGATATGATTTGACACCTGCTGTACAACAGAATTCATTAGCCTGTGATAATACAAATAGAACTGCAGACTCTGGACTTATATTTGCTTGTGTGATGACTGCATAGGGAAAGAGCTCTGAAATTATCTGGGCTAGAAGAAGACAAATATACACAGCAGATGAGCAAGGCTTTCAAGCTCGGGAGTCTCCATTTTCTATTTATAAAAGTGTTCTATCTACACACTATAATATTGTAATAGGTGGCTGTGATGCCAAAATTATGAAATACTTCTGACAAATAAAGTGAAATTCCAAAGAAGCATACCGAATAAAAAAGAATCCCAAGATAATTTTAAACTGAAAGATAAACTGAATCGTCTTAATACATTTGATATTTATTCACAAATTTGTGCTTTAATTCATGGTGAATAATTGGGTCTCAAAAGGAACTTAATCATTCTTCTGATGTTATGTTAGGTTACTCCTTGTGGCTCCTCCCATATGTCACCATATATAATAAAAGAAGAAAACAATATTATTATTTTGTTTACTTTTATGTATTTGAATTACCCAAATACAGCGTACAAATAAAAAAATAAAACAACCATTTCTACTCTGAAAGCTTTAGAAAAGATATTTAATGTTTTTAGCTTATAAATTATGACACATATAGATGGGTATTTGGGGGGGTCAGGACATTGTTTATTGACAATTCAAATCAGAAGGGTGTTTTTTCTCAATATTCTAACCTTAAGAAACTCAAAATCGGTTATCTCGGCAACATTCTTCTCTTTGTATCAAATACTATGATGGTGTTTGATCTGTGACTTTTAGATATAATTCTAAGTTGAGATGAGTAAAGGCAATAAGTAGTAGTATATTTTACTGCATAAAATGAAGCTACCTAGTAAGATGTTTGATTACATGGTTTAAAGCCCTTCTTTTAAAGTGGGTTCTTAGTGTATTTACCTTTACTCTATTTGGCATAGATACAGTTTTTTTGTTTTTGGTTTTGGTTTTTTTTTGTTTGTTTGTTTTGTTTTGTTTTTGGTTTGTTTTTGGTTTTCTTTTTCGAGACAGGGTTTCTCTGTGTAGCCCTGGCTGTCCTGGAACTTGCTCTGTAGATCAGGCTGGCCTCGAACTCAGAAATCTGCCTGCCTCTGCCTCCCAAGTGGTAGGATTGAAGGCATGCACCACCACTGCCCAGCTCGATACACAGCTTTCCTAATTCAAGCTGCTATCCTGCATACACAAGAGAAGTCAGTCTTCCTCTAGGGTATTTCCATATAAACAGCATTAGAGCCTTATCCCCAATCCTACATTTAACAGTTAGTTCTTTTTGTTTTACATGTGCACACACATGTGCATGTACACATGTACACACATACACACACACACACACACACACACACACACACACACACTACATTTCTTGACCCATCAAAACATAAAGTTGTCTCAATTCCAACATTGTTAGTTCTTAAAGCCACAAGAGAATTAAGTACTCTGTATTACCTGAAGATATGAAAGACTTTTTGTGAAGTGTGTGTGTGTGTGTGTGTGTGTGTGTGTGTGTGTGTGTGTATGTATGTATGTATGTTTTAAGATTTAGTAGTAAGTAGATAGTAAGTTCGATAGAAAAGTGAATTCATCTACTTATTTCAAGACTTACAAATGGATGCCTTATCAAAAGTTTTGTATGCTGAGTGATGATGGCACACTCCTTTAATCCCAATATTTGGAGGTAGAGGCATGTAGAACTCTGTAAGTTTGAGGCCAGCCTGGTCTACAGAGTTAGCTCCACAGTTCCATGCCAGATAGGGCTACACAGAGAAACCTTGTCTCAAAAAACAGAAAGATGAGCAAGTAAGCAAATCCTTACATTAAATCGGAGTAGAATATAGTACCATAAAGGGGGGTGTTGTAGAAGGAGTAGTTATGAAGGGATGAGAGGTCAGGGCAGAGGCAGAATTATGGATAATTAACACTAAACAATGTCCTTGTCAAAAGTCAGTTAGAAACTTATTATTGTACAAGCTTCCTAAAAACATACATTTAAATTTTTTAAAGTGGAGTTATTATATAATAATGCTTAAATTAGACATCATGTGTTGCCAAATAAAACCACCACTAGCAGGAATCGGTTACATGTTTTAAAATTACTGGCCACAGAGCAGCTGTAGAGACTCCCCAAACACTACAATGCTGCTATTGGCCACCGTCCACAACTGGACAGAAAGATCATTTTGGTGACACCAACTCATATTTATGTCTTCAAACATGGATGGTTGAAGCTGGTGCCCAGTTAAAGATCCCCCCTTATTGACTGGTGTTCATGGTGCAGAAAGGAACTATACTCATTACTGGAAGAGAAAGAAACCATCAGTCTTGCTCAGCTGCAAATTCTACAGGCTACAATAACAATCTGGCTGCAAGTTCTATTCATTGGTGCAATAGTGGGCACAAATGGCATGGGAGTAAGTAACCAGGTTTTTGTTTTTGCTTTGTTTACTAATCGGATTAGGGCTCACTTCAGGAGATGGAACCTACATCTGACACTGTTAATGATGCCAAGAATCTGAGACTGGATAGGTGATAAGCTCTAAGAGAAATCCTCCTACCTTTATTCTACTATAGGAAAATAGCAATGAACTAACTCCTAATGACATACTGCTATATCCATAGAATCATAGGATCAGTGATATATTAGGAAGAGAAGGTATTGCTAGGGCCAGAGAGGGTAGATGACTCCAAGAAAACAGCATTTTCCAAACACAATAGGGGTGATGTGCATATAAATCACAGAAACTGATAATATGCACAAGACCTGCACAGGTCCAAAGAGAAGTGGACACAAAACCCCACCCCTAAGAAGCTATTCACAATTGATAGCTCCACAGAGAAGGAAAACTGTAGCTGCCTGCAGCCACGATCACCAGGTTCTCCTGAGACGAAGCCTAGGAATTAACAGGAAGGAGGGCGAGAGATACGTGGGGCCAAGACAAAGTATTCTGATCAAGGCCCAAAGTTTAATAACTTGCTTTCACATATAAAGGGGAAGCCCCACCCCCCAGAGTCTCTTCTCGGTACTGCCCAGAGGCTAGGTGAGGAGATAGTAGTCAGGAAGGTGTCAAGGCTAGCTCAGCAGGCAGTCCATTCTTCTTAGCTCTGTAGCAGACCTCAGGGGCCAAGACTGGCAAGGCAATGCCTCCTTCTAGGTCCTATTGTTGTTTGGTCTTGCTGTGGTCAATGACTTGCAGGCCTGCTTAGGCCTGGGGGAAGGGCACAGAAAACCACTTTTCTTCAGTGAAGTAATCCTGATATATCCGACCATACTCCACGGTAGGCCCTATGCACAGGAGAGAACAAAACAAAGTCCACGGGGCTGGGGATTTGCGTTTATTTGGTTTGTTTAGAAGCAAAAACTATTTGTTTTCCAAGAAGTCACATTTTTACCAGAGATGGAGACAGCTCCTGGAGATGAATGTTTCAATAGAATACAAAGCTTCTCAATTTGTATATATTTAATGACCAAACTTCAAAACTCAGAAGCAATATGGTAAAATAGAGGCCCAATCCTCAACCATACCAACTTCTTTACAAGCTTCCGTCTCCATATCATGAGAAAACTTCAGTTTAAGACCATGTGTTTTCTAATCCACTAACTTCTATTTTAATCTCTACTGCCTTTTAAACAAATATTTTTTATTTATTCATCTGTATTTGTGTTTTTATTTTTGTCTTTCCAATGTTGAGTAACTTAAGGGTATTATTTTCTTCATAAATCTCCAAAGTCCTTCCTTGTGTCTGCACTACCCCTCAGAGCACATCCCCTGCTACCCACTTTTGCTCTCTGGGCTCCAGCTATCTTGATTTTTTTAATTAGCACAAAGGTGTGCTCTTCCAGATTGTCAGGTGCAAAAGAAACTCCAGACAAATGTCTATTAGCATACCAAAGCACACACTAGCCATTAGGTTTACTCAGTAC
>JANHMN010000007.1:73296758-73312755 GCA_030674055.1 Rhabdomys pumilio | reverse complement strand
CTCCTCTCCTCTCCTCTCCTCTCCTCTCCTCTCCTCTCCTCTCCTCTTCTCTCTCTCTCTCTCTCTCTCTCTCTCTCTCTCTCTCTCTCTCTTTTCTCTCTTCTCTTCTTTCTCTCTCTCTCTCTTCTCTCTCTTCTCTCTCTTCTCATCCTCTCTCACTCTCTCCCTCTTTCTCCTCTCATGACCCAGTCTGCTGCCCATGCTCAGCTCAGGCTTCCTCTTTCTCTCCCTTCTATGGACTCTTCCAGATGCTTTAGACTGTTTTCTCTCTCTTTCTCTCTCTCTCTCTCTCTCTCTCTCTCTCTCTCTCTCTCTCTCTCTCTCTCTCCCATCTCTCTCTCCTTCTCTCTCCATCTCTCTCTCCCTCTCTCTTTCTCTCTCTCCATCTCCCCCCCTCTCATCTACAATAAAAAATACTCTTTTCAACCATACTTTGGAGAAGTCGTGCCTATATTTCATTCATAACTATCATTCAATTTATTCCTTTAACACCTTCAAGACTTGTCAGCGGGGCCCTCAACTGAATAGCAGTCAGAGAAATTCATCCAAGAATAATAAAATGTCGAAATAAGAGCACTGCCCTGGGAAGGCATATGCTAGAATAACTGTTTTCAAGGAGATCATATTTTTAAAAAGACAAGCTTTTAAAGTTGAAATCAGAATATCTTGGAACATTAGTCTTAGATTAATAATGTAGGTGGTACCATGCCACAGTTGAAATATAGACATTTACTAGACACCTGTCTTTGCAGTGATGTGTTCTAAATAAAATTCTGGGGGCTTTGGGCAAAGTTATTGTGCTGGCCGGGAGTATTCTGATTGCTACTGTTGAGAATTTGAATGATTCCCTATTTGAAATAGTGCTTGCCAAGAACATGAGACCCTGTGTTTGATGCCCAGCACCACATAGGCATGGTAACATAGGCATAGATAGGTGTGGGGAAGGGGGATGGAAGTAGGAGGCTCAAAAGCTCAAGGTCATACTCACCTGCATATTAAATAAAGAACAGCCTGGTCTACTGTGGTGGTTTGAATAGGACTGGCCTAGGGAATAGTATTATTTCGGGGTGTGGCCTTGTTGGAGTAGTTGTGACTTTATTGGAGGAAGTGTGTCACTGTGGGTTGGTAGCCAGTCTTCTCCCAGCAGACTTCAGATGAAGATGTAGAACTCTAAGCTCCTCGTACACTATGCCTGCCTGGATGTTGCCATGTCCCCACCTTGATGATACTGGACTGAGCCTCTGAACCTGTAAGCTAGCCCCAACTACTTGTAGTCCTTCTAAGAGTTGCTTTGGTCATGGTGTCAGTTCACAGCAATAAAACCCTAAGACATCTACATAAGATCCTATCTAAAAAAGTAACTCTGGCCTTCATTTCCATTTTTTTTAGGATTTAAACAAACCACTCTGTTTTGACTCAGCCTCCACCTACAACCTTCCTTGACTATTCTACACAAAATAGCAGTATGAGCACCTCCCACCTTGACACTTCCTATTGGCCTCACATACTCTACTTTTTTTTTTATATGAAATATACGTGTGAAACTACTTTCACACTTTCTTCTGCTTTCAATTACATTGTTTTCTACATAGGATACTCAGTATTAATTATCAATTTTATCTGAACATGAACTTCAATGTTTCTCATTTTGTTCTATTAGTCTGAGTATTCTCTGTCACTTGCAAAAGATATGAGTACCTGCCACGAAAATCTCTACCTTATGTTCTACTAATATATAATTATTTTTCTGAAAAACTAAATTTTTAGTTTGTTCTTTTAAACATTTATAGTCAGCTATCATGCTTTTTATCATGTTTACTACACTGGTTCTATAGTTCCTCTGAGGCAGTCTACCATCAGCATAATTTGAGCTGGTAGCTCACCCAGAGAGGTTTGAATTTCAAAGTATATTTATTTCAGGTTAATCATACATACTACCAAGACATAGCACACATTTGTACTAATGCTTAAAGATGTAAGCAAAAAGCAATACAGATGCCACATTTCATCATAGAAAAGTCCTCATGCTTTAACCAAAGCATTCAAAAACATCCCCTTTCTCACAAAGCACTTCAGGCTGTGATGCCAAGTGAATTCTAAACACTGGCTGTGGAAACTACTTTCTCAGAGAAGCATTTCACTTTGTGATGTACCATTTTCACACTCAGTTACACAGAGAGAATATATTCATGTTATCATAAGCTATTCTTCAGCAAGCCATACCCATAAATCTAAAAATTGCAGGTTGATTTACAATATGCCATCCAGACCGACCATGTCTATCTTGCTAAAAAGTACTAGGAAGTAGGCTCTCTCCACTGTCTTCCCTTATAAACACCATCAGCATGATTTACGGGGTGGTCGGGCTGAGGGGTCAATGTCCCTGAGTTGAAATGAAGTAAGTCACAGTTGGTTTGTTCCACAGCACAATGTCTCTATTTAAAACCATACATGTATACCATATCACAGTATATATATGTATATATATATATATATATACATATATACACATATACATATATATATATATATACACACCATATCCAGACAATTAAATGGCACACAATAAATATGGGATGCCTACTTAAAATAATACTTCATTTTACATATTAAGACAAGAGCTCTTTATTCTCCAAAATATTAGTTATAAAACTTTTAATAATAAAAATATTATTATTATTATTATTATTAATTAATTAATTAATTAATTATTTTGGTTTTTCAAGACAGGGTTTCTCTGTGTAGCCCTGGCTGTCCTGGAACTCACTCTGAAGATCAGGCTGGCCTCAAACTCAGAAATCCACCTGCCTCTGTTTCCCAAGTGCTGGGATTAAAGGTATGCACCACCACTGCCCAGCTAATAAAATTATTTTCACTGTAGCAATTGAATAAATCTCATTTGAATGTGTCACATTGGTGTAGCAATTTATGATGCAATATATTAATTGATTAAAAAATTTTATTTTGCTTACATTAACAAATAAACTTCTGCTTTTCAAGATAATAAAAATGGCATATAATTTTATTTTTCTAAAAATCTGTGTGTGTGTGTGTGTGTGTGTGTGTGTGTGTGTGTTCATGCCTTCTGGAGGTCACAGGGCAGCATTCAGGAATCAGTTTTCTTCATAAATTACAGGAGTTGAACTCACAATGTCAGGCTTGTGCAACAGAGACAGCTTTCACCAGTGAAGCCATCTCACCATTAAATGAAAAATTTACATTTTAGTAAAAGATTCCAAAAGTCACTAAAACTTCCTATATGAAAGATCCCACCGGGCGGTAGTGGCTCACGCCTTTAATCCCAGCACTTGGGAGGTAGAGACAGGCAGATTTCTGAGTTTGAGGCCAGCCTGGTCTACAGAGTGAGTTCCAGGACAGCCAGGACTACACAGAGAAACCTTGTCTCAAAAAACAAAAAAAACAAAAAAAAAAAAAAACAAAAAAAAAAACCCTGCTTAAATATGTGTGTCCAAGTCTTTGATATATGTGAATACATGAGTTTCAGCAATAACAAAATGTATTTCATTATTATGCAGGATACCCTCATTATCAGGCAGACTTCATACCGTTGCTTTCAGAGTAATTTTTCCATATAGTGAGATTCTTTAGAAAAGCTCTTGCTTTCTTATTTATGAACTTTACTATGAAGAGTCAGATTAAAGTGTCTATTTTCTTTAGCAAATATGCTAATTCAGAATCTTCTGGCAACCATAGTATTTTTCTTTCTTCTTTTCCAAGATTTATTTTATTTGTAATTATGAGTGTGTGTGCGAGTGTGAGTATGTGTACATGAGTACTGATGAGCTTTGAGGCCAGAAGAATCTGATGCCCTGGAGCTTGAGCTACCAGAGGTTTATGAGTGGCCCAATGTGGGTGCTGGGAACCAAAGTCAGGTCTTCTGCAAGAACACTGTGCACTCTAAGGTGCTGTGCCATTTCATAGCCTCTGTTTATCTCTAGTTTAAGCGGTTCAGGTATATGTAGGTTGGGGTTGTGTGGGGATAAGTATATGTGTGTGGGGGGGATTCTGTGGGTGTGTATATGTGTGAGGATGGGGGTATGTGTGGGGATAGGTATGTGGGAGAGGGCAGGTATATGTGTGGGGTTTTGTATGGGTAGGTATGTGTGTGAGGTTAGGTGTATGGTGGGTTCTATGGGGGTGGGTATGGATGGGGTGGGTCTATGGGATGATATGGGTGTGAGTGGGTATGTGTCCGTGGTTTAGGTTTTACCATTTATTATATCATAAATTCATAGGAAATGGGTTGCACCAGCTCAAGTCCCTTTCTAATGGACTCATACGACTGGTATTTCAATTGTACCCTGATATCTGCTTCTCTGGTTTTTCTCTGATCCCATCTAGCATCAGGAAGGTATTTCAACTCTCAGTGCATTTAACATGCTCAGGTTGCAGATTAATTTGAGCAAAACTCTTACCCTCCTTTATTTTGAACAGTTCTATTGGCATTTGTACACTATAGACTCCAGGTCAGCTGTGGGAAGATTGGGGCCATCCATTTCTAAGCATACTCATCTCCTGATTCCCATCATATCTCTCTTTTGTAGACACATGTGAACATATGTGGCCTATCCTCTCTCTCTCTCTCTCTCTCTCTCTCTCTCTCTCTCTCTCTCTCTTCTTCTTCTTCTTCTTCTTCTTCTTCTTCTTCTGGTGGATTCATAGGAACATGCATGGCCTATCACATCTCTCTTCTTTGGACACATGTGGCCATATATGGCCTAAAAAGCACCTATCAGGTACCTCTCTCGGGCTTTTTTTTTTTTTTTCTCTTTTAAAGAGTTACTCAAGGGTAGTGGTTCTGGCTGAAAGAGAGGTGCCCTTTATCTTGTTTTAAAAAACAACCTATTCACATTCTTAGAGAAAAATTGTAGCTATATTCAAGTTCAACAATTCTCTTAAGTACCATATTTTACAATGAGATAGCTTATACAGAACATGCTTAGTCATTTCTCATGTACTAAAAACATATCCTATGATTTAAGACATTGTAACCGATGAGTTTGTTTTATTAGACAGAATATATTATGTAGGCATGTGTACCTATACTATGTTTAGGAAAAAAAGCCACATAAATGTGAGGCTCTGAGAGGCTTTGTACCAAACAGGTCAAACAGGCTTTGAACCCTGGAGACCTTCAGGGATAATAGGAATTCGGCCTTGCTCCTAGGCCCTTGGCTCCTTTCACATAGCTACAGCCCCTCCCACAGAGAGGTTTGTGGCCATCAGTCATGTAGCACAGGTAGAGGATGTGACTACTGGCTACAGAGCCTCAAGACAGATCTCCATATTCAAGAGATACCTAAAGGTCAAAGGCCATAGCCAATGAAGCATTCCTTCCCAGACCCTCCTCCTTACAAAAGGTATTTAACCTCAGGCCTGCCCTGAGAATACTGGGGTATAACTTCATCCATTTTCTGCCATGACAATAAATATCTTAAGACCATATCTTAAGACCATGGACTACCTCTGTTCTTTGGAGCCCACTGTGGGGACCTGTGGAGGTCTTCAACTACTGAGCTGCCTTCTAATCTCCTGTCGATGACTTCTCTAACACTTCTAGCAATGGAGGCCACCAACTCAAGCAATCGAGCTAAGTCATCCATGACCCAGGCAAGTAAGTTGCCATGAGTAAGAGTCTCATCCCCGCAGGATGCACCTAGAGCTTCTCCTTCCTCCCTGCTTTGGCTGCAGGTTGATCTAGCCCATATGCCCCCAGTGTCGCAGTCCTTCCATGGCCTCTCAGCAGTGCCTGAGAGCCCAAGGGCCAAGAACCAGTTGGTTCCTGGTTGCCTTGACCCAGGGACCCCAACCCAAAAGCTCCAGCCCCCATGGAATTCCAGACTGTGTTCTCTTCACCCCTGGAGTGAATTCCTGTGGCTTCTCACAGCCCAACATCTACCCACCCCAGCATAGAGTGAATTCATTTAAATTCCTGCACCTCTGCCTCTTTGAGCTGTGGCTTTAACCCCTTGGGGTGGCAGACACAGGACCCACAGTTCAACTCACAGGACCCATGCCCATGAGCACACTACATCCCAACACATAAGTAATGCCTGGGAGAGACACTGCCAGTCTCAGCCAGGACCACAGAGCCTTCTGTATCCTTTTCTCTGTATATGATGTGTCTTTACTGTCATCCATGGCCATATCCAGTGTACTTTTACAGCATATGTTAATAAAGGTTTGTTTCTGACATTTCTGATTGTAGAATAGCAGTGATTAAATCTAGAATATCTTCTAATCCCAAGGACTAGCCCTGGGCTGGAGAGGAAGGGGTGTTTGTGAGTGGGGAAAAAAATGACTCAAGTCAATAGTAGGTGACAGCTTTGTGCTCTGCTCCTGCTGTCTCTCCAACAGCTCATCAATATAGCTTGCAAAAAACAAACAAACAAAACAAAACAAAAAACTCAGTCTTATTTGCATATCAATTTGTCAACCCAGTTTCCCTTTTAATTATCCCATGAACAGGATTTTATGACCTTAGCCCCTTAGTTCTTAGAAAAGGTCAGCAAGTGCACTTTTTAAAAAAACATGGCAAATGAATTCAAAGATCTGCCTGCCTTTATAAGCACAGACAATAAGCTAGCTAGGTGGAATTTCTTTCTGCGATCTCCATTCTCTAAACCTCTTTATCTCCTTCCTTAATATTCTTCTAACAAAGGTGCTCATACTTTTGTCTTTTTGAGTCCATGAAGCCCCTCATAAAATTCATATTGCATCTTTATATTTTGCAGAGTTGAAAAATTGTACATTCTTGAACTCATGTTTTCAGAGTTTTTTTCTACAGCCTTCAGGGCTGTGTTGAAAGTCACAGCATTTGCCATTTTGCTAAGGACATTAGACACATACTTGCCTTCCAGGCTCATGCTGCTTCTATTTATCACAGAGTCATTAACTTTGGAAGGGAGAACATTTCCCAATAAACTTGGCAGGAAGAATATTCCCATGGCAGGAACATAAAGTAAGTTATGTTCAAGCTTCATGCCTAAAAACAGTCAAAGCTTGAAGAGGCCCATGCCCTGTTGGTTCTGCACTAGGGGTGCAAACTATGTCCCACCTTCCCTTCTGCATGATCATACAGGACTTGGCATTCTAACACTCAGATAGATCATTCTGTTCCTCATCTAATGGTGAGAAGTTAAAGAGTACTTTGTTTAACTATATGATTTGGTTATCTCAAGTGTTGGTTCTGCTTATCACAATCTTTCTTATGTGATTCAACACTTCCGACTAGTTCATATTCTATTACTCAAACTGTCCATATTATTTTAGATTAAAAAAGGCACAATATAGTTGCCTATGGCCTTGGTTTTTGTTGCTATGATAAATACTATAACCAAAATCATTCTGGGGAGTTTAATTAAACATACAGGTCACTTTATTCCAATAACAGGTATTAGGGCTGGAGCTAAAGAAAGTACTTAGAGCCAGGAACTAAATCAGAAATCACAGAGGAAAGTTACTTACTGATTTGCTAACTCCAGCTTGCTTAGTTACCTTTCTTAAATAGCCAAGGATTACCTGCCCAAGAATGACAACACCTGAGTAGATTGGACCACCTTAAATCAATTAGCAGCCAAAAAAAAAAAAGTCTCACAGACATGCCCATAAGGCTAATCTGAGTCTGAGGGAAGCAATTCTTTACTGAGGCTCTGTCTTCACAGATATGTCAAGGTGGAAACCAAGATTAGCCATCGCACTTATTAAAATGTTACTATTTCCTACAGAAAGTCCCTTTGAGGTATTTTCCCCGTTTGTCTTCCATGTTTAGCATATTCATTTATTTTATGAAAACAATGTTATGATCTATTTCTCATGACAATTTTCCTGACTATTTTATTTTTAAGCAAGCTCAACCTGTAGACTATAAGTCAACATTATAAGTATATATTTCAGATTTTATCCTACCTAGAGTGTTGCAAAGCTCTACTCTCATAACTTAAGCTTTAACATAGGAGATAACATCAAATTTTCCCAAATATTTGGTACCCAGAAAACACTTATTTGTCACAAGAGATGATGCAGCCAAGTTTCACTCATGCATATCACCTGCCTTCATTGTCATGAAGAGACACTTTTGTGTGTGATTTGGAAGAACTTAGATTCTCAGATCAGAAAGCCTGAGTTCAAAGACCTGTTCTACATCCTATTAGATGCATGACATGAGACATTGCCCTACTTGTCTTGGCCTTGGTGAATACATCTCTCAAATGGAGAGGAGAACAATCTCCATTTCTCAGGCAGCCCACAGAGGAGTACCTGAGATTGGAATTTCTTAATGTTAAGCAATTACTTGGTGTTTCATTCCTTTAGTAAACTGTATTAAATTGTGGAAGAAGTGAACAAGCTTTGTTTGGTATGGTTTTCTTTCTTGAGTAATTTTTTCTTTCTTAATCATAGCTTTTAAATTGTTAAAGAAGGAGAAGAAGAAGAAGAAGAAGAAGAAGAAGCAGCTAACTCATTGTTGGCTTACAGGTGATTCAACTAGGCTTTCCCTGGGACCTAGCAATGGCTTAAGTCATCACCTGCCACTGCCACCAAGTGTGCCAAGTATGGGCTGCATATAAACAGACAGCATTACATTCCAGCTCTCTCTCTCTCTCTCTCTCTCTCTCTCTCTCTCTCTCTCTCCCTTCCTCCCTCCCTAACAGAAGTCTCTCTCTACCCTTCTGTCCTCTGCCCCCTTCTCTGTCCCTCCCTCTCCCCTCCTTCTCTGTCCTCATAGCTCTGCCCTCGTCTATCTGCCTGTCTACACATCCACTTGTCTGCCTCTACCCCTTTCCCCAGTAAGCCCCCTTTATACCATATTTGTGGCATGGCATAAATACTAAGGGGCATACCTTGACATGGGCCTGCCAGGTACCTCTTGCACATTATATTTCATAATACTCATTTGTCCAGGTATTTCTGTAGAGGAATTTTAATCCAGCAATGTTTGCTCTGGCAAGGGATTACATCCAAAGATATGATCTGGCAAGAATGTAGACACACCTTGGATTATATGATCTGGCTGGAATACAAGCATGCCCTTAGTACACATCTTTAATCCTTAACAATAAAAATAAGGTTAGTTTGTACAAGAAAGCAGCCATGTTTAAGAGTTGAAAATTGAGGGGCAGACAAAGTCAGAGAAAGATATGACAGAATAAGTCAGAAATAAAATACTGTTAAGGTTCAGGAATTGCAACACAAACTATATAAACACTGATCTCTTTTAAGCAAAAATAGTTTACTGAACACACACTCTAAGAGTGATCAGGACCACAAAAAAGACCTTGGGAGCCTAATTGTGGTACCAGTCTGTTCTTAGGGCAAGCTTTTATAGGAAAAACAAAAAAAAAAAAAAACAAAAACAACAAAAAAAAAAACAAGTTCAGAAGTTTAGAAGGCAAGGGTAGAGGCAGTACTACATTTTGACTAACTAGACAAAGTATTATCAGCTAACTTTTAAGCAGATTGGTTTTGAATGAAGAAAGCACAGTGCCCCATGAACAGGAGTTTTAGAGTCTTGAGACAATAGATAAAAGTATTACAACCACAGCCTTGTGACATTTAGGAGTATTCTTCAGTATCAGCTATGGATAATTACTTCTGAGAAGCAGATTCTGAACTTAGTTTCATCTTTTGAGCAAATGGAGATTGAATTTAAAATGGCCACAGCTATGTTAAAAGGAACAGCCCTCAACAGATATGCCCAACTCATGTTGGCAAGATAGACAAGAAAGAGAGGCTACTTCAAGAGCAGTGAGGGAGAGAGAATTCAGTTCAATTCATTACAGTTCAGTTTGGAGTTGTTCAGTTCATGGAGTTCAGTTCATGGAGATGCACTTTTTCCAAGCTGAGGAATTTAGTTAGAATTTAAAAAAAAAAAAAAAAAAAAAAAAGCCAACTTAAATCAGTCAACTTGGAGAGAAATTTGAGCCAGAACAGCTGAAGCACCAGTTGAAGCACCCAGCCAGAGTTCAGAGAGAGCTAGAAAGGGTGAGTTTATTCAGCAGTAAGTCTCAGTGACTGAAACATTCTAGTTCTAGATTAGCAGATGGAAGCTGAAAGCTGAAATCTTCAGAGTCTGGACTTGCATAACATTGAATTGAATGGAGGCTAGAAGCTTCCAAGCCTAGGTCTATGTAGGGTTATGGGGGTCCCAAGTCTGCTCAACCACAGGGCTCGGCTACCCAGAATGGCAGTATGCTGGAAGTTGACTTTGCTTACCTCACATTGTAGTGAAGGGGGGCATAGATGTCAGGCCATAGGGGAAGCCTTGGGACACCACTCCTGGTGGTGAGGAAGAGCAGACTGAGGTGCAGGACAGCCAGAACTGGTTCAGGGGTTCCTAGGCCTGAAATGAAGCTGGGACCAGCTGTTTTTCAGGCTCTCAGATATCCAGGTGCCATTGGATGCCATGTTGGACTCTAAGATCCAAATTGGGGGACTCACTCCTGCAGAAACACTCATGGACAGCAGATTTGATGCAATAACAAGAGGTTTATTGATAACCAGTGCACTGGGGTTGCACGCAGGCAAGAGGAACCCTGAGCTAAAGCTAAGAGCAGTTTTTATACAGTTTAAAAGGTGGACTAGAGAAACAGTGATTAGGTACAATATGATTGGCAGAGCATTGTGACTTTTAAACTGATTGGTCTTTAGGGAATGGGGTGGCAAGGACCTCCCTTGTCTGTAAGTGGTAAGGGTTGGTCTGTCCTGTGGAATGTGTCTATGTGCTCTGGGCTTTCCCCACCCACATGTGGGTTCCCTTCTTTGTGGTCTGAGGAATGTTAATCAGCCTCTCTCTTCTTCCTCTGAATGTTAATCCATCAGGTGTCCTCTGACTAAGGAATGTGCTCCTCCCAGTATGTTTCCTGGGGCAGTTAATTTTTAAGTTTAACTGAAACCTGAGATTCTTTCAATTTTAAGTTTAAACTGAGACCTGAAATTCCTACAGCCACAGAAGAATGGAGTCCAGGCCACAAGCTGGATCTGGCACAGGGCCAAGTGGGAAAAGGGGAGCTCCAGTTGGTCCCATGGGGGAAGTCCTTGGCTTGACTTTGTGTCAGCCTAGGCTGGGAGCACAGAGAGGCCTTCAATGGGAGATTAGACTGCGGCTCTATAGGTGAAGGCCTTCTCCATTGCTCCCCACAGCGGATCCTTATAAAAGAAGAAGATCATGGTTTTAAGACATTTATTGTCATGGCGGAAAGTGGGTGAGTAAAACCGTATCCCACTTCTCAGGGTGGACTTTAGATTGAATACCTTTTGCAGGGAGGAGTGTCTGGGAAGAAAAGCTTATTAGCTAAACCTTCAGGCCTTTAGGTACCTCATTAAAATGGAGATATGTATTTAGCCTATTTGACCACAGATCATGTCCTGTACCTGTGGAGGTGTTTGGCCTTACATGACTGATGGCCACAAATCTATGAAGGGTTGTGGCTAGTAACAGGGGCGGGGTGCCTGGTAACAGGTAAAACATCTACTGTCCCTTCAGGATCACCGGAGTTTCAAGTCTTAGCAAAACCAGGAACAAGGCTATCTTTCATGGTACTATAGGCCTAGGAATAGTTAGAACAGAAATAAAAATGCTCTGTGTTAAGCCCAAGCCATGTATTTGTAAATCTTGGGTATGGCTTTAATCTATTCCTTTATCTGAGAAAAGAAAAGTGACATTTATATTTACATATTTTGTCTTGGGGTCTTCTGCATACTATAACGTCCAACTCAGTAAAATTGTAATAGTTTTATAATCCACTACTGCAATCTACAGAACTGGTCATTGGTAGCTGAACTCAACACTTGGCCAGATTTTGAGAAGGAAAGTGAAGCTGAAAGTTCTAAGCATCTAGCCACAGACTTGGCTTAGACAAGAGAACTCAAGTGTGGTCACAGTCAGGGGTTCAAAAACAAAAAGACAGCTGTTGGTAGGGAAATCCCAAGGGCTTTAGGAGTTCTGAGTCAGGAACCAGGGGGAAAAATAGATATGTTTTACTGTATATCAATAGGAAAACCCTATTTACTAGCTCTAAATGTCTTGTGTGTTGTTGCTAAATAATACTACTTAGTGTGGACACCTTTTTATTATTCTGCAATTGTAGAACAAGATTTTAAGTGAAAAATAACATTTAAATCTTCTAGTACATTCTAATGTGACAAAACCTCAATTAAACATCTCAAACCCTGAAAATTTGAAATGTATCAGCTTTTACAAGTCCAAATTAGAGAGGGAATTTTGTGCAAAAGAATAAACTATTTTAAAGAGGTCTAGTTTAGGTGAAAAACTTAACCACCAACAACAAAATCTAAAGGGAGGAGGGAGGGAATCTGCTGAAAGTCCTGTTCTTAAATGTCAAATATTTTAATGGCAAAAAAACCAGAATAATAAAATGATCTTTGAATATCATTACTGAATTTTTATCATCACCAATAGATAGCCTGTATACACTTTGAATGTATTTGTGTAAGTTCAATCAAGATTTATTTATAGCTATAACTTACACATCTACTAAGACCATAGAATTTTGAAGTTTGGTAAAATACTTGCGAATAAAGAGTGTACCTTTTATTTTTCAGTTGTTAATACCCTGTGTAATACTAAAAACAGAAAAGCCAAAATGGTTATATAGCTGTATAAATATTTTTTAATTAACTAATAATTTTAAGGAGTTTCTCTTTATGTTTTAAAAATAAGAAACAGATATAAACCTTTTTTTTTTTGTTTTTCGAGACAGGGTTTCTCTGTGTAGTCCTGGCTGTCCTGGAACTCACTCTGTAGACCAGACTGTCCTCGAACTCAGAAATCTACCTGCCTCTGCCTCCCAAGTGCTGGGATTAAAGGCGTGTGCCACCACTGCCCGGCAAACCATATTTTTAATAGATATAAACCATACACTTAAAAATATATACACATACTTTCTACAACATCATTGATTAAAATATTCATATTAATTTTAGTTTATAATGCAAATGTTCTCATTTGCCTAAACTTTCTTATATTATTATAGGTTATTCCCCAAATAATCATTTCAGAAGATAAAAGAACTGTTAAATACAAACAGAATAGAACAGCATTTCCACTTTCTCATAGCAAGCAGCAGCTAAAATTAGCAGAGACAGTTCTTTGTGATTTTTACAGTTTTAAATTTGATATATGCATTTAAAATTACTGAAGAGACATGGCAAAATATTACATTGTGATTTACTTTAAGTCGCACATTGCCTTATCTTCTTAAAAACATAAATTACTGTTATACAAATTATCAATACTATATGGTTAGGAATAACTATACATAAGGTGATATCCTTTTACCACCTTTATATATCTAGCTATTTCCTATTAGAAGATTAGAATCTTTGATTACAACCTTTTAAGCTATGTGGGTATGATACTGTGGGGTAAGATTAAACTATATTTTGTTAATTTTAGTGTAAAAAATTATTCATAATAATTAATCATTTAAGTCAGACATAGCATTTGTCCTCACATGCTATCTATCCTAAAGCCATCACTTGTTACGTTTTGAATCTGTGTGTTTCACATGGGCTTATGTGTTTAACTTCTGATGGCAAGATATTATCACTGCTGGAGAGGCTGTGGATCCTGGGGCGTGGGAGGGGGCTGAAGAGAATCACTTAGGGGCAGACCTTTGAGAGTTAAACTCAACTCTGCTTCTGGCCCCAGCTTGTGGTTTTGCTCTACCTTAAGGCTTTGAGGAGCCCTGCCTGCTACATGTTCCTCTATGCCTTCCTTTAGCAATATGAACTAAAATCTCTTGAGACTATGATCCAAAGAAGTCCCTTTTCTACTTGTTTGCTTCTGTGAAATATTTTGTTCTGGTAACAAAAAAAGTGTTCCTGTGATAAAACAGACTATGCGGTTTCTAGGCCAGAACTGGTTTGTGAGAGGGATACGGAAGAGTTTGGAAGTTCAGGCTAGAGATGCTCTAGAATACCATACCCTTCTCTTAACAGAATGTTAGGGTAGGACTTCAAAAGAACAGAATATGGATAGAAATTCAAACACCAAATACTTAGAGGTGGGAAGAAGGACTTGCAATGGGGAGAAACTGAACTAGAGGCAATTTCTGCTACATTCTGGAAAAGAGTGTATCAGCATTATGACTGTGCTCTAAAACTTTTTTTCCATGTGGCATTCCTTTTTTCATTTCTTTTTTATTCTTCTCTCCTACATTATATCTCAATTACAATTTTCTATCTCTCCATTCCTTTCAGTCCCTCCTCTAACCTTTCCTCTATCTCACATTCACTCTTCCTCCATTTCCTTTCAAAAACAGCAACAGCAACAACAAAAGCACAGTCCTCCCAGGGATATCAACTGAACATGACCTAACAAGTTACAGTAAGACCCTCATATCAAGGCTGGATGAGGCAAACAAAAAGCAGGCAAAAGGGTTAGACACCACCACTCTCTTGGGAGTCCCACAAGATTACCAATCTACACAACCATAATGAATATCTATGTGTTCAAAAATTTCAAATGAAGATAAATTCAAAAGTAATGAATAAATTTATTTGGCAAAGAAAATTACAAGAGAGCATAGTATTCAGTCTATGGCATGGTTGTAAGTCACTGCTTTTAGCCAGATGTAAAGTGGAAAGTCAGAGAGAGGGGGAAAATGGCTAAGCAGAGGTGTATAAAAATTACTTTAAAATGTGAGGAAAAGAACTTGATTGTGAGCAATGTTACAGACACCTTAAACAAAGCAGATTCAATATGAGGCAATAGTTAGAGAGAGAAGCACTGGACTTTGCAGTATGGCAACAGCACAGGTGCTCTGGGAGCAAGATCTCACCCACCTTATATTCCAAGTGAAAATATTTAAAATTTATTTGAAAGAATTTGATTTTATAAGACAGTAGCCCACAGGGATATACTATTACACAAGTGCCTAAGAAAATGCTTCCTTAGTCTCTAAAAGGTACTGAACTGTACCTATAACCCTGTTCCAAGGAAGCCCAGGTACATTTTGAGTAGGTAGAAGAAATTGGCAACAGCCACACAGTACTGGTTTTTCAGGTATGCCAAATGTTGCCATAGTGGAGTTATCGAGGCCCATATCAAGTTTCAAGAAAAGTCAATGAAATTTAGAATATACAGCAAATTCCAATATTCTGCAAAGGTACTGAGAGGCCAACATTGTGAAACATTGAAAGTAAGGCTTTCTTTGACATGTTTACCACAAAATTGGGTTTCCAGGAATATGGTACATATGCTGAGAAAAACTTCAGGTAGATGGATCAAGAGAGAGACCATGCATTCCTCAGACAAAAAAGCTAGAGGAATGGAATTACCCAAGGTCAATGAAGTGTAGACGATACCATCACATGCCACAAAAGCTGGACATGCAGTAACTGTTGGTTCCTGTTCTTGCTGTGGTTCAATCTTTCTTTGCTAACCTCTTGTTCTTCGTTTTTAAAATAAAAATTTTTCCTGGTCAGTTTTGTATTGCAAATATTTAATTTGTTTCCTTATTCTTTTTTTTAAAAGAGGTCATATTTAAGAATTTACCTTGAAGCATGTAAGAGTTTTTAGAGTTTAAATAGTGTTTGGGGATCCTAGAATTTACATTTAATAAATTTTGTGTTATAAGATGGCCATGAGCCAATGAGGCTAAAGATAGAAAGAATTGAGTATGGAAAAGAACTATTTTCACCACTACTGTACCTGAAATCTACACACTATAACATTTTAGTTCATAAACATGATTTGAATGCTCACCCTGGGAATTCAAGAATGAATAATAATCATGTCTGTGGTCTTTGAAAAATGTACAGTCTAGCCAGGCGGTGGTGGTGCATGCCTTTAATCCTAGCACTTGGGAGGCAGAGGCAGGCGGATTTCTGAGTTTGAGGCCAGCCTGGTCTACAGAGTGAGTTCCAGAACAGCCAGGGCTACACAGAGAAACCCTGTCTCGAAAAATCAAAAAAAAAAAAAAAATCAAAAAAAAAAAAAAAAAAAAAAAAAAAA
>JANHMN010000007.1:73242733-73296658 GCA_030674055.1 Rhabdomys pumilio | reverse complement strand
AAAAAAAAAAAAAAAAAAAAAAAAAAAAGAAAAAAAGAAGAAAGAAAGAAAGAAAGAAAGAAAGAAAGAAAGAAAGAAAGAAAGAAAGAAAAATGTACAGTCTAATAAGGAATCTGATGTTAGTTTTAAATGATTTTATGGCATAGTACTTTAGCTGTTTTCTAACGGAATAACTCACCAGTGGTAGTTTGAGTCAAACTGATGATCATTAATTATCTTGCAAAGAATTTCAGTAGAAGAAGCCTGGAGGCAGTGGAACTTAAGTGGACTCTTCCTGTTTCTCGAATCTTTGCCGCCCTTTTTCACCCAGAGAAACCCGCTTCAGATTTCTGACAATCAGGACTATAAGACTACACAGCTATGCTCTTTTACATCATATACGTTGTTACAGTCATAGTGAGACACAACTACAGAAGTTACTTAGCAATTCTGACTCACACTACAGTTGTTCTCAGATTCTAGGAGTGTTTAGCTTATATTTTTCTGCCAGGATCAAGAACAAAAAGCGTTGGTTGTGGAGATGGCTCAGTAGGCAAAATTGCGTGTAGTGCAAGCGTGAAGACCTGGGCTTGAATTCTCAGCTGTGAAAACCAGTCATGGTTGTGAGTGCCTGTAATCCCAGTAAGATAGACTTGGGGGCCATGGGCAGAGACAAGCAATCTCCAGGAGCTCACTAGCCAACCATCCTAGCCAAAATGGCAAGCTTTGGGTTTTCTGAGAGACCCTGTCTCTAAGTAATAAGTCACTGACTAGTAGAATAGGACATACAGCATCTGCCCCTGGATTCCACATGAGCACATCTACATAACTATGTATACCCACACATAAATACACTCACCAAATAGATAAACAGACCAGCAAGCAAACACGATAAAGGTCATAGTAAGTCCTCTAGGCTAATAAAAAGATCTAGAGTGTATTTTGCTTCTGCAGTTATTTTCAATCTTAGGTTTGCTTACTTATTTGAAATGATTCTGTTTTGTTTGTTTGCCTTTTGTTGTTGTTTAACTTAGCTGATTCTTTTAAAGATTTATTTTATTTATATGGATGCTTTGTCTGCATGTACATTTGTATACAAAAAGAGGGCATCAGATCCCATAGGGCTACACTTATAGGTGGTTGTGAGCCACCATGTGGGTGCTGGGAGTTGAACTCAGGACCTCTGGAAGAGCAGCCATGAGCCAGCTATTCAACTTTCTGGTATTTCACAAACCCTTAATATGGGTAAAACATTATCTTCTCTTTCAAGTACTTTTAATCTTTGTACTAAGTACTAAAACTATATTACCATACATGCTTATTTATATAAATGTAATTTAATATATGTGGCTGTGTGGGTTTGTACATTGTGTTTATGGAGGTCAGAGAACAACACAGAAGTTTGTTCCCTTCTTCTACTGTGTGAATCCTGAGGATCAAACTCAGATTATTGATTTGGAAGCAAACACCTTTAGCACTAATTGTTTCTAGTATCTTAAAACACATCCTTTTTCACACCCAGTGAAATCTGCTTCAGAGTTCTGAACTTCAAACTATAAGACAACACAGTTGTCTTCCTTAAAGTTCATTCTAAACATTTTTGTTATTATATTAAAATCTGTTTCTCATCTAATGAATGTTCTTTGGATAAAAATTTGAGAAAGATCGAATTGTGATATATTTAATTAATCTTTTGTAGTGAGGGAAAGAAGTGTCTTTTCATCAAGCATTAATATTGACTTGGCTATAGATAGAATATTGTAGTCATTTACATTTGAAACTCTTTTACAGGCATTCAAATTGTAGAGAGGCTAATTTTGATCCAAATGTGATATGTTTTTGTCTTATAAAAAGGTTTTTAAAAAATAAATGAAGACACGGATGGTCTTTCACAAAGGTCAAAGTGCTTCCAAAGTATTTCATGATGGTTTGTTTTCTGTCTATTTCTTTCCTCCTTTTGGAATTAATCATATGGGCATTTAGGCTACCTTGCTTGGCTCTGACATTTGCACATATTTGATCTGGGAAAGCTACTTGAATTGGAACTCACTCTCCTTATGCTTAATATTTCCTACTGTGAGCATAAGTCTGCAAGGAAAAGATCAACATTTTATCTAGCACAGAGTATTGAGAAACACTAATATTTACGGGTGGTATTTCAATCACTATTTTCTTCTAGTGGTAATCTGACTCTGCTACCAGATTGGTCATGAAGTTCTTGGATTAACATCTTCCCAAGTAGCTGGCACTACAGCATTTGTTACTGTGTCCCAAGAGAACTTCTAATTTCAGATTCTGCATCACTTGTTCTAATTTAAAATAAGTTTTACATTTAAATATAATTTTAAAATATCAGAATTGTTGCTTTTTAAAATGCTTACTCATTTCCTAGATTTTTCTTAGAGAATGATGACAGTGAGCCTCCATTTTTTGGAGAGTCTTTTTGTTTTCCAAGCAGAAGACAATTGCTTTGGCTCTTCCTTAGATTTTCTTTTTCCTGGGAAAAACAAATATTTCCCATTTATCTGGTAGTTTTTTTCTATTTGATCAACTTTACAGGGTAAGTCATTTTTGTATTTGAGAGAGTTAGTGTATGTTTGACCAACAACTTTGTAAGTTTTTTGCTAACTTAAAATTCTCGACAGAGAAGAAAAGACAGTGTTTCCCTTTTCTGCAGCTTGTTTTGCAGCTCTGAGAGGCTCAAGAGTTACTTGTGCCTCCACTCCACAGGAGGAACTTCTCTGCCCTGTTGGTTTTCTTTCTGTACATGCTTGGCCTTCTTGGGGCTAATCAACAGCTACAGTGACTCATCTCAGCGCTGCTTTTTTCTCCTTGCATATGTAGCCACTTTTCCTACTGGTTGGTAAAGGGTAAAAAGCAACTCAGAAAAAAAAAAAAATCAGAGTTTGGCCTGGAAATCCCCACGCTCAAGAATAACTGCCAAGACCACCAACAGTTCCTATCCGAAACTGCAGAGGCAGAACTAAGGGCAGAGAATTATTCACTTTACCCGCACACTGATACATCCTTCCCCACTTAAAGTCCTACAAAACCTCAGCCAGCAGTGCCACAGTGCAGTCTCCACTTCCTCTAAGAGACTGTGGCCCTTCAACTCTTCTAATTAAAAGAATAATTCATCTTTTGTTTCTGTCACCTCCGTCAATTCTGATCCAACAGTGGACACTACAAAGTCATTTTGTTTGTACCCCACTATCCACTCAGGAAAAGCAGTGACTACCTTATGACCACACTTTGCATTTTGAAGAAAGGTTAAAAATCCTCTTTTCATTTCTTGGATGAACTTTAAAAAACATCTTATATACTGTGTTGGACCATTCGTGACAATCTTCAATTCAGTCTAACATGCACTGGATTTTATAGAGACACCCCTTTAAGTTGAGGATCCTCTATGGATGGACCTCTCTTCTGATTTTCAGCATTGTTAAAAATTTCTCTTTCACTTTTCCTACAATTGAATTTTTTTTATACTTATTTTTTTACACTGTGTGTGTGTGTGTGTGTGTGTGTGTGTGTGTGTGTGTGTGTGTGCGCGCGCGCGTGTGCGCATGAATGTCTGTCTGCCTGCCTGCTTGTGCCAGGAGCCAAGCCCAGGAAATTACCTGCTGTTTTGAGAGAACCTCAGGAAATTACCTGCTATTCTAGAAAGTCTAGTCAGTACAAGGTTAAGAAAGGACATTCACAGGTCTCAGGTCCTAGGAACTTAAAGAACGTCTGGCATTTCCTTGGAGTTGGTAATGACAGTGGGATGGTCTAGGGCAATAAGGATATGACAGCAGACTGGTCTTAGACAATAAGGATTCCATAGTAGGATAGCCCTAAGCAATGACCCTTGCCCAAACTTCTCGATTTGCTGTGTCTTTATAACCTGCCCCCAAAATTAAAGTTTCAGAGCTTGATCAGAACCTCAGACTTGCTCTCATTCTTTCTGTCTCTTGTCCTTTCATTTGTTCCCCTTTTTCCCTAAGGTCTCGTCGAATCCCCACAGGCCGGGGCATGCTTGTCTGTCTTTGTGCATGCCATTTGTGTGCAGGTACCCATGAAAGTCAAAAGAGGAGCATTGTGGGTACTGAAAACCAAACTACACATCTGAGGAGAAACAGGAAGCACTCTTAACCACTAAGCTATCTCTACAGGACCAGCCACAATTTACTCTCTGACCAACTCTTTGGGACATGAGACCCGTTACATATCCATGTGTAATTATATTGCCATCCTGAACTGAACAGCCTACCTCTCCTTTTTTATGGGGGAGCCTTAGTTTTCCAAAGTACTAGTTTCAGTATACAGTGAATACTGTTTGAAGTGTATGATTAACTACATAATGAATCTCCTTGAAAGAAATGCCAGTTACCTGATTTCTTGTTAATGATAATAAAGCCACTCTCTAAGACTTAGTCTCATTAAATAATAGATACCTAGGCATTGTAGCTCACATTTATATAAGATCAATACATGGGAAGCTCAGACAAGAGGATGGTTTGAATTTGAAGCTAGCTAGGCTGTAGAATTAGAACCTATCAAAAAAATAAATAAATAAAGCAAATAAAGAAAAAAAACTAACAAAAAATATCACATAAATTTAAGGTGCTACTAGATAATAATATGAAAATATAAACATGTGGTATTATAATAGAGATGATGTATATATAGACGGCAATTGTTTTGTATATTAGAACCTATATCTTTTTCATTTTTGATAGTATATATTTATCAGTTATAGCAGTAGCTTATATATGGACACTTACATCACAGTATATAATGTACTTTGAGGCTATCCCCACCCCATACTGTCCTATCATCTTTCTTACTCTTTGCCTCCCCTGCTTTAGTCTCCTTTGTTCCCCAAATCAGATAATTTCTGTTTTAGGAAAACAAAAGTCTTAAAACCATAAGATTAGTCATGGCTCTTCATGCTCAGGAAAAGCAAACATATTATTTAATTTTACTTACATTTTAACTCAGGAATTTCATTTACGGATTATATATTTGAATTCTGCATATTTTGACATATGAGTTCAATTTGTATTAAAGAATTTCCAGGTTATTATATTCATGGAATTTTTATTCCAATAGATATTTCCATTACTTAAGTATAATATAATACTGAACTTTGCCTTATTCTTTTTCTTTTTCCTTTTGTTTAGTTTTGACTACAGTAGAAATAGAACCCAGTTCCTCATACACACTGAGAAAGTACCCCACAACGAGCCCAGGAGCAGACCTTTGAAGAGATATAATAATTAGGCAGAAAATATGATATGCCCTTTTGTATATCTGACTCATCCAATATATTAGATAAAATACTGTATGTGGAAAAATTATTTCTGAAGTTTGATATTGCTTATATTATGTAAGAAACATGATCTGGTTAATAATCACAATGACTCATCATTATTTATTATCATATATGCTGTGCATAGTGTCGGGGCATGCATATACCATATCCTACATGTGGAGTTTGAAGAACAACGTGGTGGAGTTGGTTCTCGTCTTCAACACATTGCAAAGATCAAACTCAGACCACGCATGCAAGCACCTTACTCACTGAGCCATCTTGTTGGACCTGATTTTTCATTTACACTCACTCCTTGTGTGAACTTTTTTCTTGTTGTGTCAAGAGCAATTTAAAAGGGCAAAGGGTTCATTCTGGTTTGTGGTTCACACTATCGTTCATCGTGGCACAAAGGATGAGGCAGTAGAAGCCTGAGGAAGTTACATCATATATACAGCTATTCCCACAGCTGGGAACGGGTCAATGATAAAATGAGTTTGCTGAGTTCCCTTTCTTCATTCATATGGTTGAGAATCCCAGCCATGGGGCAGTGCCACCCACAGTGAACAGGTCTTCCAACCTTAATTGATGTAATCAAGATAATCCCTGACAGGCATAGCCAGGGTCGTGTCTCCCAGAGATTTTAAATGCTACGATGAATTATTTCACTCCCTCCTTCTGCTCCAGACACTTGTCCTGTCATAAGACCGTAAATGGCAAGATGGTTCTTTATTCTGGGTATTTGACGCCACATGCCTAAAATGCTTCAGAACTTCACCACTCTGCAATTACAAACATTCATCCAAATGATTTCTGTGTGTCTCTTAATGATATTCTTTCTCTGAAGAATTTCCTGTATCATCAAAATTGGCTTATATTCTCTGCTATGCTCATCACTAGGACATTAACTTGTATGGTGTTGTGTCTTTGAAATTTTACTATATAGTTTAAAATAGCCTTAAACTCAAAATCCTCCTGCTTTGACTTCCCTGGTACTGAAATTACAGCTGTACCCAACATGTATAACAGTACTTCTAATATGAGAGTTACAATATGTTTTTAATTGACCTTTCTAGCATATAAACTAACTCATATTGGTCAGTGATTAAATTGTTTATGAATTTGTAATTATAATGCCCTCAAAATTATTTTTTATATAAAAAAGAATTTGTGGGACTAAACACTGAATGATGTTACTATGTTAAGCATTCAGACTGAAAACCAAAAAAGTTTGACATTGCTAGCACACAGTCAGCGACACAAGAATATCAATCCATGAAAGTTGTTGGGTATAAAGTTGTACCCTCTTTGCAATTATTTCTATTTCTCAGGGGTTTATTTAAGCTTATACTTCCAAGTCACAAGTTTATCATTGAAGGAATTCATGGAAGAAACTTCAACAGGAGTTTGAAGCAGAAACCATAGAAGAATGAGGCTTGCTGGCTTACTCTCGGGGTTGAGCATGCTTAGCTACTCTTCTTAAGTAGCTCAGGACTGCCTTCCCAGGGAACCGAACCACCCACAGTGGGGTGGGACTTCTTAAGGAACAATTAAAACAATCCCTCACAGACTAACCCATGCACCATCCTATAAGAACAATTGCTCAAATAAAATTCCCTTTTCATGTGATTCTTGCCTGTTTTAAGTTGACAGTTAATGCTAACCCAAGCACTAAATAACCAGTAATTGTAAAAGTAACCATCTAATTATATGTGCTTATATGTAATGTACATATTATTGTGTAAAACATGCTAGTGTTTATTTTTAAAAGGCACCAAAATAAATGACCTATGTAAATATATATTTATACATTTATAAGAATCAGCGTATATTATCTACATAAGTAGAAATGGACTCTCTTTCAAAGTCTCATAACAAACTCCAGTTTCTTCTAGTAAGCAGAGCTGGTGGTGAGAGACTTATTTTCCATTGTGTAACTTTTTGTACAGTTTAACATTTTCATTTTATATGAATTTTTAATAAAATAAATATATGGAGTAATTCTGAGACACCTACAGTTTAAAGCTCCAGTGTTTACTGTAAAACATGTGGACCTTACTAAAGCTGCTCACAGCAGAGACTCTTAAAGTATTGTGTGCACACAGCCCTTTAACAGGCAGGAAGAGACATCAATCAATTCTTCATGAATTTTTGTTATTTTAAAAATGAATAAGACAAAATACACAAGACTATAAAAGAAACAAATAGATCCCACCTCTGGGTCTTTGTTTGTTTCTGTATTTGAGGCAGGGTACCATGGAGTGCCGGCTGACCTGCTGTCTGTGCAGCTAAAGATGCCTTGAGCTCCTGATCCTCCGCCTCTGCCTCTTCAGTCCTGTGATTACAGAAGAAGTGTGCCACCACATCTATCTTGTTTTTAAATATTTAAAAATATTAGACCTCACAGTTGGTCTGATATCATTCAAGCTTCTGCAATAGTGGTGAACATAAACATATTCAGAGATCAATATGAGCTTTGCTGTGATAACGAGACATCTTTATTTAGCTCCTTTTATTGAAAACAATCCCAGATAATGCTAAAGATACATGAGTATCTTTGGGAGGAGTATGTCTTAATAAATTGGAAATTCTAGTTTAGCACACACAGACACTCATGCGCTCCTGCCTACACACACAAAAAAATTATTTTAAAATCTAACAATAGAACAGCACACTTTAAAAGAACTTTGAGTTATATTTCGCTGTAAGTCTCTGTCATATAAGATTTCACATGAGCAGTTTAAAGTACTTCTGTAGATTTTTTTTTCTTAATTCTGGATCATACATATACTTCCCTTCTGACATACCACAAACAAGAAGTTAGTCCAAAGCACTATGACATTTCATCTGAGTGGTTGCTCACACACTGCTCAAGAAGTGTATTAATTATTCAGTAAGTGTCTTCTTACTGCAACTGTGAACATCAAGTGTGACTCCTTCCCTTGCTTTCTTTGTTCCTTCTTTTAAAATGTTTGTAGTATAACTTCTTCTTTTTCCCACCTCACCTAAAATCAGTGGATTAAACATTTAACATTTTATTTAGCTCTTTTCTTTATGCACAAGATTCAGTTACTAGCATTTCCCATGCTTCCTCAGTGTATAAATGGTGACTGATGCCTACATCTTCATTTAATTTTATATTACACTGAGTTTAAATCCTAGAATGTGTGCCTGAAAGACTCTGTTCACATCCCAATGACCTTAACTTTTAAATATTCATTGGTTCTCCTTTTTATTTTAATAGTTAAAACATTTAATACTTTGATTCCTCTTTAAGTTGCAAAATGTCCACTTGAAACACTTAATCAGTCAGAATGTTGGTAAATTATACCTTCATGCAATCCATATTGAGTAGCCATTACTCCTGGACATAGCACATTAACTGACTCATTAGCTATTTCAAACCATATGGACTTGGGTTTGGGTGGGTCATTTTGATAATATCCTGAGGTGAGTTTCCTAATTATTGCAATTATGTGATCTCATTCATGAGGCCAGGCTCACAAAATAGTGTCAGTGCTTTTAGAATGGGTGTCGCTGCACCCAGACAATGACTGAGATGAGCAACATGCTCTTTGGTTGTTATAAGTCCCTTGATACCTAAAAAGTAATTACTTGAGAAGTTCTTGGAAACCATCAGAAACTGTCTGAGAACTGAATAGCATGCAATGTTGCAGTGCTTAGCGGTTATGCCGCCTTGCACAGATTAGAAGGAACAAAATCTCAAATGGCTCAGTGTTGACTATATTCACACATTAAGTTCCTAATGGTAATTTCACATAGTTCTGTAACAAGGAAAAAAATCTTTCTTAAAAAATAAGTACATAAGGAATAAGTAAAAATATCTCATTGTCTAGGAGAAACACTGTGAAATTATCTCAAAACAAACGAGAGATTCCAAACTCACAGACTATTGACTGGACAGACAGCTGGGAGTTAAAGGGTGTGTGCTCTAGCAGCGAACAGGAGTTCAATTCTCAGTACCCATGTCTATCCAGTGGAGACATCTCTGACCCCTAAGGACACTCGTATTCACATACACAGACCATATACACAGATGTAAACATCATTTTGAATGATAAAATAAATCTTTTTTAAGAAAGAAGTTTACAATATATATTTTTACACACACATATAGATATATATCACACACATACACATATACAGTGGTAAACTATAAATCCCTAAGAAGATACCGTTTTAGACTGTGCCATATCACAGCTTTATGTGTGCTGCCCCTCAGCATCATCACTAATATCTGTCTCTAGGAAAAGCCCATCTTCTTACACTGTAACTCTGCCCGTTAACCAAGAGCCCTTCATTTTTTGTTCTCCCTGGCTGTGAATTTCAGCTCCTCTGGGTACCTCATGTGAGCCAAATCACACAAAGTTTACCCTTTAGTGATGTGGTTATACCACTTAGCATACTGTCCTCTATGCTCACCCATGCTTCTTGTGTGTGTGTCAGAATTCCCTTCCTTAGAGCTGGCAGGATGGCATGCATCTATAATCCCACACTTGGGAAGTGGAGGCAGAGAGACAAAGCATTCAAGGTCACTCTCAGCTATGCAGTGAGTTTATAGGAGACCCTGTCACAAAGATCAAATAAAGACATGATTTTTGCTTTTTAAAAGATGAATATGATTCTATTATATGCATATATATTTTATATCATGTATACAAGCATAGACATATTATAGTCTATCACAATATCTTGTGTATCCACTCAACTGACAGTAGATTCTTGGAATGAATTTTGGTGCCTGTGAATAATACTTCTGTGAAGATAGATATGAAGATATCTAAACTATGCTCGTTCTCTCTTGATCACTTGATTGCTCTCTCTCCCTCTCTCTCTCTCTATTCTCCCCTCCTCTCCTCTTTACTCCTCCCTCATTTTCTGCCTTCTTTCTTCCTTCCCTCCCTCCCTACTCTGTGATGAGATAGATCCTAGGCCTTTAGGTCCATTCTACATTTAGTTCTGAAAGGCTAGTTAAAGCATAAAACTTTAAATTGTGTACTTCAGCCTCTACCCTGCCTAAGATCACTAACCAAAAATTATATTTAAAAACTGCAAATAAACATATCACCAATTTGAAGGCAAAATGGTGGAAACTCCCAAAGTACCACACTTTCATGTGTGTGACTTTTTCTTTTTAGATAAACATGCAGTAATAAGCATTCAAAGTAAAATGTTCTGTTTCTGGACTGCTCAGATGTAAAAGAATTGCCACTGTCAGACTTAGTCAGAGTAGTTTGGGACAGTAGAGGCTCACTATTGCAGAATTAATACTGACCTTTGGAAGAGAATGGCACTTACATTGATACGAGCAGGCTACCAAAGCACGGAGGTTTGCTAGGACAGAGAAGTCCTAGAGATGAATATGTACATTCATGACAGTGCAGAGATGGAGAGATAGAAAGGCAGCTCAAGATAAACATGGATTTATGTTGTAATTGTAGAAACTGGAGATGGGTTCACATGAACAGTTTGAGGATTTGTTGGCAAAGGATTTCAATGTAAAGATAGAAAGACCAGGCTTAGAAAGCAGGATAACTCGAAAACTAACAGAAGATTTGTGGGGCATTCAGTGTCATTCAGTAAGAACTAAGATAAAGCACTTGATCAGTCAAAGCCTCAGTTGATACTCTGACTTTAAATTCAATATATTTACAATTTGTGGCTGGTGAGATGGCTCAGCAAGCTAACTATGCTTGCAGCCAAACCCTGTGACTCACGTGATGGGAGGAGAGAAGCAACACCTACAAGTTGTCTTCTGACCTCCACAGACAGTCTGTGGAGGTCATGCATGTGCACACACAGAATAAATAAATAATTAAATATAAATGTAGATGTATATAACCTTTAGTATTATTCCATTGAGGAGAATCTCCCTGTGATGGCTATTCTTGGTTGTCAACTTGCCTACATCTGGAATTAACTAAAACACAAAAATAGAGGGCACACCTGTGAGAGATTTCTGCCTAATTTGAAATGGCACTTTTAATCCAGATCATTGAGGTAGGAAGACACACCTTTAATCCAGATCTAATCTTGACTAGAAGACTTCTGCTGGCAGCCTATATAATGGTTGTGATAAAAAAGAAAGCCTCTCTCTTTGCCTTCTTACTCTTTCACTCACTAGCAAGTCCATTCCTTCCCTGGCATTAGAGTCTATTTCTCCAGCATATACTAAACACCACTTGAAAAATACACCTTGTAGACTGAACAACTACTGAACTCTTGTACTTTCTGTCTATAACCAGCTATTGTTGGATTAACAGGACCACAGTCTGTAAGTCATTCTAGTAAATCCCATATGTATTTAACATATAAAGACAAATATATATTATATATAGAGAGATGATGACAGAAAGATGATAGATAGATAGATAGATAGATAGATAGATAGATAGATAGATAGATAGAGAAAGATTCATTCTATAAATTCCATTACAGATTTTGGTACCAGAAGTGGTTCTAGAACAACATAAGGAAGAACTTATGAACTTACGTCTGGAATAGGCTTCCCAATTTGCAAACGTTATACTTACTGAATCCTCTCCTGGGAGCTCAGAGAGTACTGAAAGCCAATTGTGTGAACTATATTACCAACTGAAGATCACTGCATTTGCGTATTCTGATTCATCAATTGTGAGTGGAATGGAGCTTTGTGACAGTTTGTGAAGGAAAATGATGATGACAGTCAGTTGCTGCTGGTGTCTCTGGTGAACTGACAAAGGACAGGGATGAGCGCCATGTTAGACTATGGTGAGAGAAAACAATGAACTTAGTGATAAAATTGACCAACTTCAGGTGCACATAAACAGTCTAAAGGTTTCTAAGTGTGCCCTGGAAGAGAATTTTCTCCCCAGCAGCCACAGAGCTCAAGTTGGGAGAAAACAAACCAAAGCCCTCATTATAAAGTTGGCTGAATTACAGTGAAAATTCAAGTCCCAGCCTTGGAGAGTGTTGGCTGTTAAAGTAAGGACACTCATTGGTAAAGAATAGGATCCTATAATTTGGGGTGGAGATGTGTGGGAGGAATCTATTGAAGATGAGAGCTTTGAACTCTCAAATTCACAAGTATTGTTTTTCTCCTGAGGTAGTAGTCTCTCCATCCTCAGCAGAAGATGTATTCACACCTTCACCTTTTGCAATATTGACCCTTTTCAACTTTGATTAAAGAAATTAAACCTTCACTGTCTGCTAAACCAGCAGGGACTTTCTTTGAAGGAAATGTCAGGAAAGACAATCCTGGTGTTCTGCAGGACCTGCCGATAGCTGCCTATAGACCGGTAACCAGACTTAAGGCAAAGTCGGCCCCTGGAGGAAGTGTAGTCCAAGAGGAAATGTGCTGCACTACCAAGGAGTTTAATGAGTTTGCTAATTCATTAAAAGAAATCCTGGGAATGTGAGTGGATGTGAGATTTAAAGGTGTGGGCTGTGGTGAAATGTTGGGAGTAGACTCCTAGCTGAAAGCAGCTATTATCTTTGCAGCTATCTTGGGCCATATATTTGCAGGTTCATACTTTTCCACCCTGACAAGAAACTTGTTTTTCTAGCTTGATATTTTTGCAAGTAGCCCACAACAGCTCAGCATACTCTGATAAACATCTCATTCTTCTCCAACATATCCTGGACTTGTTGTTTAGTGCCCCCAGCTGCAAGGCTCCAGCTGCACACCCCTGCTTGTGCTTATATACCCATAATTGTCTTTCAATAAAGGAGACTTGATCAGACATCCTGTCTTGTCTCCATTCTTTGCGTCTCTCTCCCCTCCATCCCACTCTCTCCCTTGCAGACCTTGATGATTGACCCATGGAAGGAACATAAAACTAGATTGGGCTGAGTTTATTGATATGAGCCCTCTGAATATGGTATAGGGAAGCTGACACAGTTAAAATAAAAAGGTGTGGAAAATTGTTGGAATGGTTGACCAAAACATTTGTCAAAAAATGGCCTACTGAAAAGGAGTTGGAGATGTTTGATATTGTTGGCCTAGTGTTGATGAAGAGTTTTAAGGCTCAGGGAATTGCAATGCTAGCGTGGGTACTCTGTGCAAAACCTAATCCCCACAATGGGAAGGTAGAGAAGACATTCCCTTTACTAATCTTGTAAGACACAAAATGGTACGAGGAGCACCAGCACATCTGAAGAGTTCTATTTGGCACCCTTTTTCTTGTGCCATACCTTAAGGTAGCAGACACTGCTGCTCAGTTGGATGAATTATATGCAGTGGGTTTAGTTGGGCCCTGAGGTAGCAGGAGGCAGGTAGTAGCACTAAATTGATCTTGGTTATTGTAATGGTCAGCATAAATAAAGCAGTGTCTATAATGGGCTAACCCATAGCAGTCAGCACAGGCAAAGTGAATTTGATGGTGGCATGGCTTGTATGGACCTGTGGTACTGGCTAATCATTCAGGCATGAAATAGGTAAGAAGCCTATTGATTTTTCTGTTTGATCTGTAGAAACAGGAAAATTCTCAAACAAATGAAAGAAAGGATTACATTGGATCACTGCAAAAGGGAATCTCCCTCCATGAGTCAATTTCTAGACTTGAGCTAGTTAGCAGACCCAGAAAACCTCAAATGAAGGGATGACCAGGTTCCCCTAAGGGAGAATCTTGATAGAATACCTACAAGGTTTTGCTGCTAGCTTTTCTCCAGCCCTAACCTTCCTCCAGACCTTCCCCAGAGGGACCTCTGATCTTTTCCAAGGATAACAGTACACTGGAAGAAATGAAACACTCAGACTTTAAAGGGTCTCTTGGATAATGGTTCTGATTTGACACTGATTTCAAGAGACCCCCTCCCCAAGTGTTGTGGCCCTCCAGTTAAAGGAGGGGCTTATGGAGGTCAGATGATTAATAGAGTTTTGGCTGAAGTCTGACTCACAGTTAAGTGCAGCGAGGATCCAAACTCATCCAGTGTTTTTTTTTTTTTTTCTTTCTCCAGTCCCAGAATGGATATACTTAGATATACTTAGAAGTTGGCAGAATTCTCACATTGGTTCCCTGACCTGTGGAGTGAGGGCTACTGTGGGGCAGTAGGCTGTGAGAGGCAGCAGGGTACCTGGTGGAGCGTAGGCCTCAAACCCCAGTGACCCTAAAGGGATGGTAGATGTTCAGCCTTGCTCGTGGGCCCTGATTCCTTTCACTTAGCTACAGCCCCTCCCAAAGAAAGGTTTGTGGCCTTTGGTCACATAGCACAGGTAGAGGGTATGACTACAGGCCACAGAGCCTCAAGATATCTCCATATTCATGAGATACCTAAAGGCCAAAGGACATAGCCAATTAAGCATTCCTTCCCAGACCCTCCTCCTACGTGCAGAAGGTATTTAACCTCAGGCCTGCCCTGAGAACAGGGGGTACATCTTCATCCACTTTCCACCATGACAATAAACCTTTTAAAACCATGGACTTCCTTTTGTCTTTGGGGCCCATTGTGGAAAACTATAGAGGGGGCCTTCAACTAGCCGCTGCCTTACCTCCAGTGGAGGACTTCTCTATGTCCCAGTCACTGAGAGGCCAGCAACCCTGAGCCAGCCGTGACCCAGCCAAGAGAGTTGTATCTACCACATGGGGGTGCCGCCTGAGCTTAACCCCTTTGCCCCTTGCAGCTGCAGGTCGGCCCAACCTTTATGCCCCCACACCTTGGTCTTTCTGAGGCTTCTCATTGGCTCTGAGAGCTCAAGGGCATGAGACCAGTTGGTTCCTGGCCAGCCACTTTGGCCCAGGGACTTCCAGTCCAAGAACTTTGGCCCCTACGGGACCTCAGACTGTGTTCTCCCCAAGCCTGGAGTGGAGCCCAGCGGCTTCCCATAACCTGGCGTCAGCCCGGTGGCCATGCTTCTGTCCCCTGAGCTGCGACTCCAGCTGCCTGGGGCAGCAGATGCATGGGCAGCCCAACAGGACCCATGCCCACAAGCGAGCTATAGACCCACAGGCTACTACGGTTGGAAAGATTAGATGGAAGTCTTTAGAGTTGCCTCTGCCAGGGAAATAGTAAATCAAAAACAGTACCACATCCAAAAAATTAGTGTCACTATCAAGGGACTTGAAAGATGCAAGGGTGGTAGCTCCCACCACATCTCCCTGTAACTTTCCTATCTGGGCAGCACAGAAGACACATGGATTGTGGAGAATGACAGTTGACTATTGAAAACTCAGATAGTGACTCAAATTGCAGCTGCTGTACCAGATGTGGTGTTCTTATTGAAATTAACACATCTCCTGGTACATAGTAGGCAGCTACTGACCTAGCAAATGCTTTTTTTTTTCCTCTCAGTACTTGTTCATAAGGACCATCAGAAGCAATTTGCTTTCAGTTGACAAGATCAGCAGTATACCTTTTCAGTCTTACCTCAATGATATATTAAATTTACTGCCCTGTATCATACATAACTTGATAGGTATCTTGACCATGTGTTCCTTCCATGAAATGTGACATCAGTACACCATATTAATGACAGTATGCTGGTTGGACCAAGGAAGCAGAAGGTAGTATTCACTGTGGACTCATTGGTAATACATATGTGCACCAGAGCATGGGAAATAAAGCCGACCACAATTTAAAGGCTTTCTACCTTAGTAAAATTCTTACAAGTCCAGTGGTGTGGGGCAGGCAGAAAATTTCCTTCCAAGGATTATTTCATCTGGACTCTTCCATTGTGCTAAGAAAGTAGCACATTTTATTGTGCCTATTTGGGTTTTGGAGACAGCACATTCCTCACTTGGGTGTGCTACTCTGGCCTCTATAACAAGTGATTTAGAAAGTGGCTCACTTCGTGTGTGGTTTGGAACAGGAAACATCTCAGCAGGTGCAGGCTGCTGTGCAGGCTGATCTACCATTTGGACCATATACCCCAGAAGACCTGATGGTACTTGAGGTGTCAGTGGCAGACAGGGATGCTGTTTGGAGCCTCTTGCAGAACCTTAAAGATGAAACGCAGAAGAAACCTAAGAGATTTAGAAGCAAGGCTCTACCATCATTTGCAAATAACTATTCCCACTTTGAGAGACAGCTATTGCCCTGCTATTGGGCCTTAGTGGAAACTGAACATTTGACAATTGGCCACCGAGTTACCATGCTACTTGAGCTGCCCATGATAAGCTGGGTGTTATCTGACCCACCACGTCATAAAGTAGGACTTGCACAGTAGCAATCTACTATCAAATGAAATTTGTATATAGGTGATGGAGCCTGGGCATGTCCCGAAGGCACAAGTTGGATTTGAATTGTCTGTCTTTAAATGCTTTACCTGAATGTAAAGTTTACCAAAGACAGGTTGCCAAATGGGTGGCTTCTAGAAAATAAAGTGCATCTCCTAGGGACAGGTGTATATGTTGCCCAATTTAGCAGATCACAAGCTCCATTGAGCTAGAATTTCCAACAAATCCTTCCATTTGAGACCTCTTACTTCTATATCTCTGCTCCTTTTGATTGAATTTATAAGAGGTACAAAATAATCATCAGTTTGTCACGGTTCTTGTGATTCCAGCACAGGTGTTCATCCCACATACATTAATTAGTGTTCTATAAAAGTGTGTAAACAAAGTGAAATGTATCTCTATAGAAGATTTTCACACACCAACTGCTTTGAGACGTCTGTCTTTCAGTGTGTCCTGTCTTGTTTCTTTCCATCATAGAGATGTATGAAGTGAATACTGCTTATGATGCATTCTCTTTGGGGACTATAACAAAAAGCCTTTGGAATTCTGAGCTCATCAGTTATCTGCCAGCAAGCATGGCCAATGCAATGTATGAGGGCAAGACTAGTATACTATATAGTTTATGTCTATCTTACTAATTCCATAGTATGAAAATGTCTCCTATATTTATTTAGCTAAGGCAGCATTTCATGTTGGCATATGACCATTTTCGAAGAATGAGTGTGGTTATGTTTCCTTTATAGAATGTACTGGCTGTAACTGGGTACATGGCCATTTTATAGCTTCATTTTTATTATAGGCTGATGTCAAAAGGAAATCTTTGTTGACTACTGAAGAAATATGAATGTACATGTTTTAGTGGTTTATTTTTAGCAAAACAATAGCTATATAATTTTTATTTTAATTTGTTTTACAAAAAAACAATGATAAATTAAATAGCTACATCATGACATGCAGACTTAAGGTTTCTTAGTCTATTAACATTTTTCTTCTTTGATGTTGGAATTGTTGCATTCTATCACACTAGAGAATTGAAGATGCTAATCTGAGATGTTCAGTGACTCACAGCATGAAGAGACCCATTGGAGTCCACTGAGAATTCAGGGCATGAGACAAAGAGCAAATATCTTTCTGCCTTACCCATAATCATATGCATATTTCCATAGATGTTTAAATTAAGTCAGTCTAGTAAGGAAGACATTCTTGTCAGAATGACCTAAGACAGGTCCAGTTTTGTTAACAAAACAAAAAAGGGGGAGAGGTGGAGAGCCTTTGGGGCTGCTTGGCAAGAAGCTGACATGGGCTAAGGACAAGGAAATGGGCTGCTTGGCAGGAATATGACATTGGCCAAGGACAAGGAAGTAGGCTTCAAGCAGGAATCTGACATTAGACTAGAACAAAGAAGTAATTTCATGTAGGAATCTAAATATTAGGCTAGAACAAGGAAGTAGGCTTCAGACATGAAAATGACCTTGGGCTAGGACAGGGAAGTAGCCTCAGATACTTTGGTCATCCTGATAAGCCCTTAGAAACAGTGATCACAGGAATGTTCACATAACTGAGTTTAATGCCTTACTTTTTCTTTGACTATTTGTGTTTATTGTCTTGCTTGTTCCTTGACTATTTGCATCTATTGTATTGCTAGACCCTCAACCTAGAACTGACCTTAATACATGCATGTAATCAAAATGGTATAAAAGCATAAAGGAAGGGGGGTTATAAGATAAGGGGTTCTAGGGAGGGGAAATGAGAAAGGGGGATGACATCTGTATTATAAATAAATAAAATATCTAATAAAAAGAAGAAGAAAAGAAAAACAATTAAGTCAGTCTAGAGAAAAGTATTAAGAATGGGTGACAGGAAAGATTTCTATAAGGAAAAAAGCAGTTATGATTGACGGACAACATTTATATGTATACAACCAGTGTAGTCTCTTAAACAACAGAAGACTGTTATCTACTAGTTATCAAAGTATTATTTGGCTTATATTTTTATAGTGTCATTGAGGCAAATGGTAGAAAGAGTTGGTGGCTTTGTTAGCCATCTATGGAAGTAGAGTCTATAGAGTCACAAAAAATAATATAACTTACTATTTTCTTTGACGTTGTCAAGTACATAAATTAAAATTACTTTTTTTTGTACATATGAGTCAATGCATACACATTTTGACCCCAGTACAGATAGAAATATTGACATGATTTGTTCGAAGTGTTTTACACCAGATGACCAATACTGACTCCGTATACAAGATTTGTAGATGAATACCAATCAGACCATGGCAAAGGGATTATAAAGAGGAAAGCAAGACTAGTGGCATTACAAAGCAGAAAGTGTCCCTCTGAACACAAACATACTTGTATTTGTTTGACCCCAGGACAGGCAGTCAGATGTTTTTAAATAGCTGCTTTAGGGATTGTGACAGGCCATGCCCTCTTCATCTATCTGGTAGAAAAGAAATGTTGCATGCAAGATTTTCACGTCAAGTGTTCCCTAGTAAGGAAGACAGTGACTATCTGCTATGATTTAGTAGAGCTCAAACAATCCCAAAACCTCGGCCTTTAATCTAGATGGAACAGATCTGAATACTGCATTTGGACGGGGCTGCTGTTTTTAGGAGCCAGAGCAAGGGAAAGCGTCTCTTGCTCCTGACTGGGTATTTGTGATCTGAGGCCCCAGAAAGAAGTGACACTTACAAGTGACAAGAAACCGTATCATTTCCAGTTCAACCCCATGGGTTGGAATATGAAAAGGAGAAGCAGTTTCTATTGCAGAGTAATCTGATAGACGAGCTCTTGGGATTTTTTGCATTCTTGGCACATATGAAAATACTTAGCAAGTTTCATTTCTCCAGAAAATACCCATAGAAATTATGAAAGGTGAGAAATATAACTGAAATATAATTTAGTCATTCAAAAATTCCTTTAAAAGCTAGGGGATTTTTGTTGTTGTTGTTGTTGTAGTTGTAGTTGTAGTTGTAGTTGTTGTTGTTGTTGTTGTTTTGGGGTGTGTTTGTGTTTTGCTTTTTTTGATAAATTCTTTGAAAAGCCTAAAGAGCTAAGTAGGAACTAATTAGCTATTCTATCTTCCTATTAAAAAGTAAATAAAAGAAAAGAATGACAGACAGACCTGTAGTCATGAAGATATCTCTGTAATTTGTGTCTCGTATTTTCTTATACCTACAGTGTCTTCTTCCTATTTGGCTTGTCTCTACCTTTTGTCTCTGCTTTAAGTGGGTCTCCTCACATTGTTGCCTGGAATGGAACCCTGGCAAGCTCTGATTATCCTCTCTCTAGATATATCATCATTTAGATGGGACCATGCAACTTTAAATCCTTTCAAATAGATTCAAGGTTCAACTTTTTTTTTTTTTAAATCATGTCTCATGTATTCTGCAGAGACCTCACACTCATAGACTCACACTATGTACCCATGGCTGTCTTTGAACTCCTGATCTTTCCTCTTCTGCCTCTCAAATTCTGAGATTGAGGGTATGTACCATCAGGCCCAGTTTATGCAGTGCTGAGGAAAAACCTGGGTTTTTGTGCATGCTATACAAGTAGCCAACTAGCTAAGCTCCATGCCCAGCTCTAAGTTTCAGTATTCACCAAGGAAACTTCTACTAATATTTGAATGCAAATGTAACTAGCTTAGCTTTGATCAACAACAGCACTGTCGTTATCAAAATTTGTGTGATTTTGCTGTGCTGTATTCTTAGCTACCATCTTTTTCAGTGGCCTTATTAAGTCAACTATAATGCCCTAGCAAGCCAGAAGTATACTGCCTCACCTGTCTCTCTGAGAGAATTAGGGTCTGCTTGTTGTTTTAATACTAAAATGGCCACTGAGGTTCTGAGCTCTGACGAGCACAGCCTTCAGTCTAAGGCCTGGTAAGTTGTCTTTAAACTCTCAGTCCTCCCTCCTCACTTGCATAAAAGATGTTGTGTGTGAACTCTGGGCTCAGATACAGAGAAAAGAGCTAAGTAAAACACCTCATTGAGGAGCTGCAGGACCGCACAGTGTCTCTGAACCAAGAACTGAAAGTGGGAAGCTACAGAAGTAGTTCAGTAGTTAAGAACATGGACTGTTTTCTTCCACGGGGCCCAGGTTTGATTTCTACTACCCAATGGCAGCTTACAACAACCTGCTGTACTCCAGTCCCAGGAGATCTGCCTCTCTTTCCTGCTCCCCTCGGACACTATAATGCGTGAGGCACAAAGGTGAAATAGCTATACGCATAAAATAAAACGAGAAATGAAAGAAATCAAAACTGGAGTTGAGATGGAAGTGATTAGCTTTAGGAGATAAGAAAACCAAGAACAATAATATGAGCCTCACACGTCACTCAGAGTGAAGCTCCCCAGCAGAGATGGAGAAAAAAAAAAAAAAAATCAAGTTGGGAAGACAAAGCAAGACAAATTTCAGGTATATTTTGAAATGAAATCTCATGCACGTATTTGATTTTATTAACAGTGTTTCTTTCACTGGGATCTACCAGCTGTAAAAATTCATGTGCAGCTCAGATGAGTGCTTGGCACTTCTACTCTCCTAAAATATATGTAAGGTTGACTCAAAAGACTTCCTCCAGTTTGTGAAGAGCTTCAGGGCCTTGGATGCTTATGGCTCTCTGGCCAAAGGCTTCTTCGCGTGCATAAGCTTCTTGGCTCTTTTCTGCTCAGCAGTGGCATTTGCTAACTGAAGGAAGAGAAAGGTGGGTAGAAGACCAGCTAAGATTACAGTAGCCGAGCTTTTGTGATGGTAATCAGTTCAGTCTTCAGTGACACCATCGAAAACCTTACTCTCGGTGACCTGTGAGCCTGCATCAAGTATCCCACCATCCATCTGGCTTATCTCTCTCCTTTCTCTGTTTTTGTTCCTTCTTTTTCTTTTCTTTTCCTTTCCTTTTTTTCTTTCTTTCCTTCCTCCCTCCCTCCTTTCCTCCCTCCCTTCCTTCCTTCTTTCTTTTCTTTTCCTTTTTTCCTTCATGCTTGGATACTCATGAAGCCCAAATTGTTTCTAATTCTACTTGGGAATTTTCCTTTCAATGTGTTTGGCTAATAGAAGCCCCTTCGCTGTGAGTCATTGTGATCACATGACAGACAGGGTTTAAAATGCAACTGTCCCTTTTATAAAAGATCCATTTATAAGTTCTAGTGTCATGATCACCTCTTGAAGTTCCCACTTTCAAAATGTATAAAACAGTTCTCTTACTGACCACCCATAAACCAACCTACAGTTTCGTCCTTATAATTCTCAAGGAAAATGGTCCACAGCTGGGGATATCTCAGTAGTTAATTGCCTGTCTGGTTTATGCCAGGCCCGGGATTCAATCCCCAGCACAAGAAAGAAAAGGAGATGGAAGTGGCGAGAGGCTAGGACAGGGGAAAAGAAGAAGGGAGGAAACCTTAGGAAGTGCTGGAATGTATATTAAGATTCAGAGAGCTGACTAGTACAGCCCAGGCTTTGTTCCTGTTTCCCCTCCCCCAAACAGGTGAGGCATGTTAACCAGCATACTCTTAACTCTAGGTTCTAAAAGCCTGGGTGAGCTGCTTTGGGGAGACCCCTCAGCTGGTGGGCGAGTGAAGCATGCGCCTCGCAATCCTCTCTCTAGCCCAGCCAGCTTTGCTGAGCTGGGAAAGCTGCTCTCAAGGAATCCTAGGCTTCTGTTGTCCCTCGCTGCCTGTGTGTAAGTAATAAATCTGCTTCGTGTAACGTGTTATGTGTGTGGGTGTTCTGTCTCACCAGACTTAGATAAGCTGGGAACCAGTGCGCAGTGAACCTGCTTCGCAAATATCATCACATTGGATGTTAGGATTTAACATATGAATCCGGGGGGGACACAAACATTCGCTCTATAGCATATGTGTTCTGACATTTACATATTTGAAAATATCTCCATTTTTGCTTTCATGCATAAGGATAACTTGACTATGTTTGCAATTCTTAAGTGCCATCTCTGTTCACAACTCTGTGCTCGGCACGCCTTTCCTTCTTTAGTTTGTAACAAAAAGGAGTCTGAGGCCCAGGCAGTTTTGGAGAGGTGGTCGTAATTCTTCCGTTTGAATTAAAAACTAATTTTACATGTTTATCTCCTAAATAACTGCTTTTGCTTTTTCAAATAAGTTCCAACCTTCAAATAGAACTCTCACTTCAAATAGAATAAAAGTTTGTTCGGAAGCCAAATACAAGTGCCGGTGGCCCAGGAACACAGATCTGGCTTATCCAAAATTTGGGTTCCAATGTGGCAACAGTTTCATAAAAATTTATAGTGACAGAAAAAAAGTTATAAGTGAAGACACCTTTAAACTAAGTTAGTGGAAACATCAGACAAGTAGGTTATAGGGAAGTTGGGAAGGCTGTGTTAGTGGCCTTGGATGCTTTCTGGTGGCATTCTTAGCTTTGGAACAGGTGGAAGAGTTTGATAGGAGAGCGTTAGGTCAGACACAGGATGGGGTGGGCAATGAATGGCTTTCAAAGGCATGAAAAATAACACCACATAATTTAGCTTTGGTCTGTAACATAACACATGTTGGACTTTTTATCCACTGGGAGCTTAAGTGCACAAAAGTATTTGTGTTACATTCAGGTTTGGTTTAAACTTTAGAATAGTCTCTCTCTCTCTCTCTCTCTCTCTCTCTCTCTCTCTCTCTCTCTCTCTCTCTCTTTCTCTTTCTCCCGAGCCCCCCTCCTCTGAATAATATTTCCCTCCTCAGAAGAATGTTCAGAACTTACTATCTCATTTCCCAAAATGACTTCACAGATGTCATTACATCAGGATCTGGCACGAGGTGCTGATTTTGAACTGTCTGGTGGGCTATTGGAGATCATGAGCTTCTTCTACAAGAAGGTAGCAGGGTTGTCAGAGGCAGAGAGAAGTTGAGTGTGATACACTGCTGCCTTTAAAGATGGATGAGGGTGTAAGCCAAGAAATGTGGGCTGCCTCTAAATGCGGGGAGAAGCTATGGAATGGATCCTATTGTGGAGCTACTGAAATTTGTTTTCAGATGTCTATTTCCCCATCCTCCAAACTGTAAGAGAAAAAGTCTATAATGTTTAGGGCTCAAGTCTACAGTGATTTGTTAAACAGCCACAGAAAATGAATGATGCTATTTTAAGCTTCATATGTAAAGCTACCTAAACACATAAATCAAACATTTTTAGAATGGCTTCTCTTTATTGTAATAAATTTGATTTTAAATAAAAAAAAAAGTTTTAACTTTTCAGGGAAAAGTAGTCTCTAAATTCTAGGGAATATCCATATATGTGGTAATACTTCTCTGGTTGGTTGTATCCTCTGTTTCCTAGTCTTGTTTTAAGACCAAATAGAGATGGTTTTGGGGTAGCTTGGTATGATTTCCTACTAAAAGGTATGCTGTGTAGATCAAATGATACAAGGGGGAAATACACTGGTGAAATTATGGTCTGTTCCCAAATGTCAAGGATTCCAGAATAACTCTTCAGCTTGGAAGTAAAGGAACCCCTATGTGAATATAAATTATTTAGTTGTTTCCAAGTCCCTAGGAATTCCAGGTAAATGTGTTCAAATTTTAATAATTATTGACAACTCTAAATAGGAACTCTAGATGTTCAGTAGCTAGAATAATCAGGAATTGTCATCTCTTTGTTTGAGGAAGAATAACAATAAAGCTAAAAACCTATGCACTGAGAAATTCCCTTGTCTTACTTTGCCATGCTGTGTGACACCCACCTCAGTGTTATTGTGTGATGTCCCTAACATACCAGCATCCTTTCTTCCTCAGGATCTTTGCATGTATCCTTTCTTTCCCTATCTGTCTTCTAACAACTCTTAATCATGCATATCCCATTTTAAATACTACTCCCTCAAAGGTTTCCTTTGATCTAGCCTGCTGGTTTAACTTAGTGAATCCTATAATTTTTTTCAGTAACAACTTAATAGCTGTTCTAGTTTTAAGTTCTTCTCAAGTTGTAAGAAGGCAGACAACCATGTATTTGTAGAGATCAGGCTTGGGAATACTTGAGAGAAGAAATGGATCTAGACTACCTGTTGGGCTTTCCTGACCATTTCTGTATATCTCATCTTACTTTCTGTTCAATCAATCTACCTCAGAACATGAACACTATCTTTCACCTTTCAAGGCAGTACAAAAAACCCAACCAACCAAATAACAACAAACAACAAAATCTCCATGTCTTCTTTCAGAAATCTCTGAGCAAGTTACACTCACTAGATATTACCAGTGCATGATAGCTTTCTCTTACATGAGAAACAAGTCTAGATGGTACTAGCACATCACTGCATGAGACCTTGTAGCAGTCTCCAAATGTCTTGAGCAGTGTTTATGTTCATGCCTCTGGCGATGAGACACCTCTGGTTTCCCTCTGGCTTTAACACCTCCAAGCTTCATGACGTGACAGTGTTCCTTGGTCGGGATACTCTCAACTGAATTCAGGTATGTGTGTCTTTTAAGGAACGTGTTTAACTAAGATATCCCTTGTCTTTCTTTGGTATTATTATTATTTGTGAAGTGTTTTCAGAACAAATGACTAAGTTTTTGTGAATGGACAATAATTCTATTACTTTCTGTTGCTAGCATAGATTTTTTTTTCCCCTTCTTAAAACTGTATTGGTCATTTCCGTGGAGTTTTGGTGACAGGAGGCTAAAACCTTCCTCACATTTTACTTGCCAATGCTTTGGATAATTTCCATTCTACATCATCATCTCAGTGCTGAGTCCTACTTGTTATTTATTTATTAGTTTATTTTTGTGGTAAGTAAAAATGTTCACTATGAAATTATTAAGTATATTTAAAAAACAAGGACCCATGAGGCATGAGATAATCCTGCAAAAACTCTGCAGACAACACCAGAGGACAATTGATCTCACACATGAGTTCAGTAATCTTTCTGTCCCACAGTTGACTGAGCAACCTTCAGTATTATGGTGAAAACCCCTCATTGCTGATTTACTCCTGGGTGTTGGCCCTTGAATGTTCATACCTTAGCACATTATTGCAGCTTTGCTAATGTCACTGGCGAGGAATGGGGCTTATGTAGCCTTGACCTCCATTACTTAGAAAAGAAAAAGATCTGTGAGGCATGGAGGAGTACTGCAATGCCTGCCTTCCACAGGTGAATTCCAGAAGCATCAGGTGAAGCCAAGCGCAGATGTGGATAAAATGGGACCACTGTGTCATAAACACATGTAACTATGAAATTATTACTGGAGAATGAACTTGGAAGGAAATCCTTCCATTACTAGTTATGGGCATTATCCACAACAAGGACTTTAAGTATTCTATTAAATCCCCTTGAATAAAAGCATTGTTGGCATTGTTTGCCTGAGATGTAACACTTGTCTTTATAGAACTGAGACAAACAGGTGTAATCTTAATTGTATACAGCTGCTTCCTGACTTGTTACCAATTATATATTTTTTGTAACTGAATATAATTGGGAAGCAGCAGGTAAAACATGACCAACATTGTATAGTCTTTAGAATGAAGCAAAGGGAGTATATTTGATATAATAATATATTTGGGGACTCTATTTTATAAAAGATTATAAAGTGCCTGCATTCTATGTAGCACTAAATTATCTTCCCCATTAACTAATACATGTGGTAAGAAGACCATCTACATACAATAGTTAAATCTTCCTGTCAAATTGAAGGGTGTTAGAGTCCCTTAGGAGGTGGTGAGGTATACCTTTTAGTGTATTGATATGCATGTATGAGTGTTGTGGCCTGAGCTGCCCCAAGTTGGGCGCCAAAAATGTTGAGGACCGCTCTACCAATGTTGGAACCCGCAGTGCCAAAAGCCTTGGGGACTAAACTGTTAGAGCCCACACTGCCCCAAGCTGCTCCAGTACGAGGGTCAGGGTTCAGCAAGAGAGAGTGAGGACGGACATGAAGAATGGAAAACAGACAGAATGTGATTCAATCCCATTTATTCTTCAGTCTCTCTTCTCTCCAAGTTCCTGGTTCCCAGTCCTAAGTTCCAAGTTCCCAATTCCTAGTACCAAGTCTCAAGTCTTAATCCCTGTTCCAGCTGTAATAAGTCTCAAGTCCTTATCCTAGTTCTAAATTGCTAGTCTCTTTTACAGTTCCAAGTTCTCCTTCCAAGTTGCCTGTCTCGAGTCTCAAGTTCCTACTCCTAAGTACAAGTGTCTAATTTCCAGTTTCTGTCTTCTGTATCAAGTGCCTACTACCAAGTGTTAAGTTCCTAATTCTCTTTCTAAGTCTTGAGTGTCTAATCCAGTTGCCTGTCTTGAGTCTCAAGTGCCTACTCTCTAAATCATTTCTTCTGTCTGCCTCTCACCTTTTATATGTCTCACTTCTAAGCCACGCCTTTAAATCACACCTTTAAGTCTCACACACCCAAGGGAAAATCCTGGGTATCTAAAGCAAGATGTTATCAGAGTGTGCTCAGCTGTTGTAGGCTATTGTAAACAAGTGTCTTGTCAGGGTATATGGCTCAAGATGGCTGCAAGGATGATAGCCACCTTCTGTCGGCTCCCCACATATGAGTATGTGTGTGAGAGTGTGTGTGAGTGTGTGTGTGGTGTATGTGTGGTGTGCGTGTGTGTGTTTTAACTGAAATGAAAGAGCAATCTTGACTGAGTTGTATCATCCCATGGCCAAGGGCCCCAGACCCAAAGAAAGGAAATGAAAGAGAAAGCAATATGGGCACTAAATTTTCTTTTTCTTCTGGTACCATGTTGTGAACTGGGCAGGTTTGTCATATCTGATAGACTAAATTCTGAATTTATGAACCAAAACCAGGGAATCTTTATCAAGTACTATGGTCACAATGACATTGAAGTAATTAGCCTGGGTCTATCATTAATTTCTTTTTGTGTAGATAATGCTCCTGTGGTTTTAGCTGTAAGTGGAACACTTCTAAGGTCTAAACAAAGTTATTAAGGTACTCTCATTAATCTATTTCATATTTCAAGATATAGTGTCTTAGTTAGAGTTTCTATTGCTGCTATAAAACATTATGACCAAAAAGCGAGTCAGGAAGAAAAGCATTGGCTCACACTTCCACATTGTAGTCTGTCACTGAATAAAGCCAAGAAAGGAACTCAGACAGGCTGGAACCAGGAGGCAGGAGCTGATACAGAGGCCATGGAGGAGTGCTGCTTACTATCTTCCTCAGCCTACTTTCTTACAGAACCTGGGACCACTAGCCTAGGGATGAGTCCACCACAATGGCTGGTTCCTCTTCCATTGATCACTAATGAAGAAAATGTCTTACAACCTGTTCTTATGGAGACATTCTCTCAGTTGAGGTTCCCTCCTTTCAGATAACTCTAGTTTGTGTGTCAAGTTGTCATAACACCAGCCAACACACCCAGGTTGATCAGTATCAAGATCATGTGTACTTTCTATATTCTTCTCAATTTCATACAAATAAAATTATGTCAACTTGTACAGGAAATATGTGAAACAAACCATAAAATTTTACATGTATTATAAAACTTCTGTCATCAAAAGGGTGTGTAGCTCAGTACTTGTCCATTATTTCTGAGGCTTGGGGTTGGCACACTATCAATCAGTGTTATGCTTCCTGATCCAGCTGACAGCCATCCTATATGTAATGGTATTCAAAAGAACGCTAAAATGATTAAATCAGTTTATTATTTCACTTCACAGTAGTTTACATCTCAGCAACATGAGGCTATCAAGTACTTAAAGCAAGGATTGCAACACTGAGACACGAGATTTTTATGTTTTGTTTAATTTCAAAATCTCTGCTGTCATCAGATTTCTTATCATGCACCTAGCATCCTCATTATTTTAGTTCAGATAACCTGGGGGCAAAGTCTGCAGAAACTAAGAATAAAACTTGAACCTGTTAAGATCTGTCTATACTCTGAGGGTATGTGGTGGCAAAGGAAAAGCAGAAGTCATTTGCCTCTTGCTTCATAAATATTTGCATAGATAGACAAAACATGAAGGTTAAAGAATAAAAAAATGTTTTTTAGGGAAAGTGATCAAACTACATGTTTTCAAAATGAACATTTGAAGGGGGGTTGACCACCACCTTCCTACTCTAGGGCAGTCTCAGCATTAAGACAATTGAGTTGTTTGCTGCATGATTTTGTTGTTGTTGTTGTTGTTGTTGTGGTTGTGGTTGTTAACAAGATATCTTTTTATAACAAAATTTAATTTTATCAAAAAGGAAAGAAAAAAAAATCTGGCCTGTCTTGTCTAGCCCATCATGACTTCTCTCCTGTTGTTTAATGGCACAAACTGTCCTTAAGGACAGAGGCACAGAATAATCTTAAAAGCCCAGGAAGTCCAAGTCTCTCATAGGCAGAACCTAAAGGAAATAACAACAAAAATAAAACATAGGCAGAACCTAAAGGAAATAACAACAAAAATAAAACAAACAACGTGGGCCTTAGGCTAGAAATGAGGATGAAATAAATACTTACAGGACAAACCAGACTAACAGAGGGACCTTTTGATGGCTTATATTGATTGCCAACTTGGCAGGGTCTAGAATCACCCAGAAGACAAGTCTTTAAGCGTACCTCTGAGGATCATCTAGATTAGAGTAGACTCTAGGCATACATGTAAAGGATTGTCTTTATTGGATAATGTGAGAGGGGAACATGCATACCATTCCCTGGGTTTGGATCCTGGTCTGCATAAAAAGGTTAAAGGCAGCTGAACAAAACATTCATTTTTATCCCCTTTCTGACTGTGGTGTGATACAGCCATCTCCCACTCCTAGTGCCATTACTTCCTCATTGTGATGGACTGAACCTTGGAACTGTGAATCACAATGAACCCTTCCTTTTCTTTTCTTTCTTTAAAAAATATTTATTTATTTATTTATTTATTTATTTATTTATTTATTTATTCTATGTATATGACTGCCCTGTTTTCATGAACACCAGAATAGGGAATCATATTCTATTACAGATGGTTGTGGGCCATCATATATAGTTGCTGAGAATTGAACTCAGGACCTCTGGAAGAACAGTCAGTGCTCTTAACTGCTGAGCCATCTCTCCACTTCACTTCCTGCCTTTCTTAAGTTGTCTTTACCGGTGTATTTTATATAGTAACATAAAAGTAAAATAGACAGATAGTCAGAAACTGTCAAATTGCCACCAATCAGTCTCTTCGCCTCTTGAAGCTGTTTAACTTCCTTTACTACAGGCCAGTTGGGAAGCAAAATATGACACCTCAGAATAAACTGTTTGGGCACGAAGGTTATTGTGAGTTGAAAACAGTTGACAAGGAGCAGATGTAAGAGCATTCTCTGAATCCCAAGACCCCTTTTCTGCATAAAAGCAGGATAGAATTTTCCTTATGGGAAATCGACATAACTTTATGTGTGAAGCTTGCTTTCTTCAGTAAGAAAAAAATGACTGTTGAGGTTGAAGAGATGACTCAGTGGTTAAGAACAGTTCTTGCTCTGGGTTCACTCCTAAGCACCCACATGGTGACTCACAGTCACCAGTAATTCCAGCTCCAGGGGATCCAGTGCCTTCTTCTGACCTCTGCAGCAACAGGCATGTACACAGTGCACATGCACACACTCAGGCAAAGCTTTTCTACACAGAAAGGAAATAAATCTAACAGGAAAAGATGACTTTTATTTTATAACAAGCCACCCTGATTAACTTGTAACTATTACACATTTCCTAGTTACTTTGCCATAATTTGCTGCACCCAAGAGTCTTAAGGCCTCTATACATTTATTCAGTTATTTTTGCATCTTGGTTCAGATGGCACAGGAGCCCCCAAGTCCAACATCCTTTGATTTTTTTTTTTTACTTCCTTTCTCTTAGATCTTATACAGTAAGAATAAAGAAAAATTTTACATCAGAAAAGGGGGCATAAGAAGGTCCTGTTTGTGTTTTTTTGTTTTAATTTCCCAGTGCCTACAGAATGTTCAACCATTACTGTCAGTGCTGGTGACATGCTGAAAAACACCTGCTTTCAAAAATTTTAATGAAGTTGAAAATAACTAGTCATCCAAACGGAAACAGTTGAATTAGGATTCATCCATGTTTTAGAAGAGTAGAAAATGTTAAAGCTAAAACGTGGTAAATCTTTGCATGTTGATGGTGACTCGGGGAGGCCAACATGCTTTCACTTGACAAAACCCAATATGTGAAAAGCAAGTCTTGTCCCATTCATATAAAAGTAAATGTGAGACTTAGAGAAAACCTGTACAAACTTGTTACACTAAAACATTTGTTAGCCCTGGTGAGAAAGAAATGAGTCACTGAGACAGAGTCACAGTGGAGAAGAGAAGGCTTGGTTTCTGTACAGCACACAGCTCAGGTTCATTTGACCCTTTGCATATTGCATAGTGACTGAGATGGAGCTGTATAGAAGAAAATGACCACTGGCACACACCTGGAACCTTCCCCCACAGTTTATGTCTCAGCAGTAGATAGCCATGAAAAAGTCTATTGCTGGAAGAGAAGATGATGAGGTTTATTTAGGGGTATATCTTAAGTTGTTGGAATGACTAGGCATTGTTAGGGAATAGAACATTCTTCCCACGTTTCTTAGAAGACAATGCCTGAAAGAAAAACTTTAAAAGTAGAGCTCCCTTGACATGTGGGGAAACTGTCTTTGCTGGGCTTTAAGCAGACAATCAATTCAACATCAACTGAATACATACATGTACAAGGAAATGATTAAGCCAACTCGCTCTGTCCTTTTTCAGCTCAAGCTTTTGGCCATTACAAATATGTTAGTGGGGGAGGAAAGGAAATTGAAGCATAAATATAGTCATATTGTTAATTTTTAATAATGTTTGTATTAGGGAAATGGACAGGGTAAGCTATTATCTAGTAACATCTTGGATTTTATCACATTTGCGAACTTAATGTATATTTTGCATCTAAATTCTACAAAATAATGTCTCTGAAAAAGACTTTACTGAGCCTGTGACATATGAACAAATGACACTTTGTTTAAAATTGTATGTGTGTGTATATGTGTCTGTGTATGTGTGAGCACAGGAGCCCAAAGAGTTAAGAGGTATCTTACTTATTCCATGAAGCCACAGCTATAGGTTGTTGTGAGCCACTGGAATTTCATGCTAGGAACTAAACTTAGATCCAGCACCAAAATATGACATTTTAAATTATATGGACAGTCAATAACCATGTCTTTTGGATGGTAATAGTCATATTTTACAGTGGTCACATTTAGTCAAATTTCTATAACTCTGACAAAATACCTGAGGAAATCAATTTAGTGAGTAGAAAGATTTGCTTCTCCAGTTCAGAAGGTACAGGGTCTCCATTATTTTGGGACTGTGTTAAGATAGAACATTAAGGTGGGAAGGATGGGTAGCAGATCAGGCTGCTCACCTCATGGCAGCTAGAAAGCAAAAAAAAAAAAAAAAAAAAAAAAAGAATCGGTCTAGGGCCAAGATACACTCTCAACAGGCATGTTTCTTGTTACCTATTTTCTCTGACAAGGTATAACTTTCTGATAATTCATTTGAGTATGAACTAATCAGTGGATTAATACATCAACAAAGTTCGCATCTTACTAGGCCAATTACTTCTCAAAAGCCCCAGAAGCGAGGGAGCAAGCCTTCACTTCATGAACCTTTGAGATATTTCCTGCCAAGTACAGCATCTCCTCTGCAAACAACTCAGAGGACGTGGATGTCTGACAGGCTTGGATTCTAATTACTTGAATTATATTGTTTTCAAAATTTCTATGTCAGTAATTGCTTAGCTCTCCAGGGATTGTGGGTTTAGGAGTTGTAAATGGACTTCTGATTTTATAAAACAAACAAACAAAAAAAGCTCTTTGGCAAACAGAGTATTTTCATTGAAGTAGTTTCCTTTTATTACATTAAATAACAAAGATTGTGGATTTTTTTTCCCTAAATGTTTTGTCTGGGCAACATCTTTAACACTTTATTTGATTTTAAATAATCTCGGGCTTGTAAAGTGCTCTTAGTAAATGCTGGGGTTTTTCTTGTTCCTTTGAGGTGGTGTAAGCATTTTACAACACCTAGCTCTTTGGAAAACAGAACACTCACCACACCTAAGAGCTGGCATACAACCAAGAAAGCCTTTGAGTGTATTGGTGGCAAATCACTCAGAGCTGCTAAGATCTATCGAAATAGCTTTGTTTGAAATCTAAATTTTCCTAACCTTTTTTTCCATGATGAGTCAGACTTGGGTGCTTTAGTGTCTAAATTTCTTTCTTTCTTGTTTCTCATCACATTCACTCAGAAGATGTTCTTTCACTAGTTCCAAAATTTGTATTTCTATATTCTGTCAGTTTTCATCTTGAAACATACACCCAGCAATATGTTCTGAATCATAAAACTCGGCATTAAATCCCAACACTTGGAAAACGTTCTCAGTATAGGTTTACCTGAACTACTGTTCCTGTTTGTATTTGGTACGAATTCATTACCATTTGAAAGTCATTAACATCTATGAGACTTGCAACTTTATTGAAATGTCTGGAGGATTTTCGGCTGCAAGGAAGATAAAACCCAAGGCTAAATGGCTTAACTGATAGGAATCATTGACAGCTATTGGTCAATGGAAAAGTGTGCTGCTGGACAGTAAGCAGAGGTCACAGGTTCAAGGACACCGTTTTCCCCCATTCTGTCCTTCCGACATTTCTTTTAAATCAGGTATATAATCCATCAATTTTAAGTTTACAATTAGGATTTTGGCAAGGTTAATACTTATGTAAAGCTCCACAAAGCTCCTTTAGCTGCCTGAATCTCCTCTGCCCACGTTCTGGCAACTTCACTGAACTACAATACTCCAATGTACTCCCTCTCACATCCCCTTCCTTTCCTGTGGCAGGAGACATGCTAGATCTGGCCAGCTTGATGCTCTGATGGCTAGTTTGCTCCCTTTTGTTGCTGGGTGATATTTCATCATACAAGGTCCATGTTACATGTTGTTTATCCACCCAGTAAGAGATGGGAATTTGATCACAGTTTGAGGCTTTTATGCAATCAGCTGCTAATCAACACTCGTATGCATGTCTTTGTGTTGATATAGAACTACATTTCTCTTTTTCAAAGGATAGATTATATTTTAAATTATGTGTTTCTAAATGTATATCTCTGTGTGAGTATGTGAAAATGTGAGTGCAGTCGATAGAGACCAGAAGAAGGACTCAGATTCCTTGAAGCTGGAGTTACAAGCAGTGTGAGCTGCCAGGCACGGATACTGGGAACCTGGGTCCTCCACAAGAGATATATATATGTTTCCTTAACCACTGAGCTCTCCCTTCAAGTACCATTTCTCTTGAAAGTCTGGGAACATGCATGTGAGGTTGCATACTTAGTATTACAATGGCACATTATTTTACTTTATACCGTGTTGGTTACTTGTAATCAGCCATGATCCTGTATTATGAACTAGAATATTCCCAAACTGAGCTGTATGATGGAGTCTTGTCCTGTTATGTTTGGAGTTTCAGCCCTTCTTTTGTCTCATATATTCACTTTGCACACTCTGCCTGTGCCAGTCATTCAGTATCACAAGGGTTTTCACGTTGACTACTGAGGGATTACAGTTTGTGTTCAAATGAATATGTCATTTTTATATGTCATGTCCCCTACTATTCACCTCATTTTGTCTCATCACATAGACATGTGTCACCCCATATTATCACAAGCATGGCGAATATGGTACAATACGATATTTTGTATTAGTTTGAATGAGAAATGTCCCAGACAGCCTCAGGCATTTGAACACTTGGCGTCCAACTGCTGGCACTGTCTGGGGAGGTTTGGTTGGCGCCACCTGCCTGGTATAGTATGTCACTGGAGATTAAAAGGCCTTCTGCCATCTTCAGTTGGCTCTCTTTCTTTTCTGCTTGTGGTTCAAGATGTGAGCTCTCAGCCTGCTGTTCCTGCTGCCATAGCTGCTGCCGTGTTGTTGTTCTACCACCAGAGAGATGCCTAACCCTCTGGAACCAGGAACTAAAAATAACCTCTCTCTTTCTTAAGAGGCCTTCAGTCATGGTGTCTTATCACAGCAAGAGAAATGTGCTGATGCAATCATATTCACATAACTTTCCCTTTCCCATTTATCTTTATACCTGACCTATTATTAATTATGGTTAATCTCTGACAATGTCTAATTTATAAGTTAAATCCTTTATAGGTAAAATAAAAGTTATTTTGCCTCAAAAATGACCTTATAGTAAAAAAGAAAGAAATTTATCACAGAATATGTAAGGTTTGGTTCTATCTCTAGTTTAAGCTATTCAATGGGAATCTTAGAATATATTCCCTATGGACAAGATGGGATGTGCTAAGCAGAGCCTGACAAATTGTCTGGATAAGAAGTATATTCTCTCTCTCTCTCTCTCTCTCTCTCTGTGTGTGTGTGTGTATGTGTGTATGTGAGAGCTGAGGATCATCTTTAAGGCAGGGTGGCAGGTCAGTGAGCTTCAGTGACTCACTGTCTCTGTTCCTGTCACACCCAGCTTACTTTCTGTACAGTAACTTCCTCTGCAGGGAAGACGATCTGAACCTTCAGCTCTTTCCTTGGGTTCCACCTCAAAAGTGTTTGGGTCACAGGCCTGTGCTGTGGAGCTGTTTTATGTGCTGGGGACTTTATTGAGGATTTCCTACAGACCAGGCAAACTACCAATGAAGCTACACCCCTGTGTACACAATTCGTTTTAAAAATGTTTTTTTTATACCTAAATTATCTATTTCTTTTTAAGAAATAGTCCCATGCTCATGTCTACCATTTTTGGAGTTTGATAAAAGTCTCATTTTTTTTAATCTCATCAAATTTAGTAAAGATATATTAATACCACCAGGCAAGAATAAAACTACTACCACGATTTTTGAGTCAGTCTTGAAACAAGCTTTCTTAAATACTGGCCAGGAGCAATGGACACTGGCCAGGTCTATACCCAGGATTCCCAGAGTATGGCAACAAATTGCATTTGTCAGGGGCTATGAAGGCAAACCCCACAAGGGTATGTACCTCCTGCCTACATGTGATCTAGCATATCCTATGCAGCTGGGGCAACCAAGCTTGACATCTTTCATGAACAACAGCTCCTCGAATTCCTAGGAGTTACCTTGAGCAAGTGGGGCTTACAAGTTAGAGGTATTATTTGTTTTATAGGTCTCTTAAAGTATAGTAATTAAAACTTAAAACATAACTTTAGCCTTCACAGAGAGAATGGCATTTTTCCTTTTAGTATTTGCATCTGGGCAATTATTGAGTGTTTTTAGGTAAGAAACTTCAGTGCTGTTTGAACAGTTATTTTATGAGGATTTGTTTTGTTTGTTCTAAAATATAAATTCACTGTATATCCTTAAAGAACTTACATATACTTAACATATTTCTCTCAGATGTCATAGTAATCTTAAAACTCAATAACCTTTTCCATTTTACAGATGGGAATGTACTAACTAAATTCTGTTTTAAACATTATCCACGTATTAAATGGAAGAACTAGGCCTAGGGCAGTCACTTGCAAGTGACACACCCAGATACAGGCCCTCCCAGTGACAGGGCAGTCTGGGTGTGCCTAGGGGCTGGGAGAGCTGTTGGTAAGGATGTGTTCAAGTTGGAAGGGCTTAGTACTCAGGTCTGATACAAGAAGGCTTTAGTTCTTCCTATGTAAGCTCAGGCCCTGTTTTACTTTCCCCTCCTCCCATGTTAATCTGATGACTCCTCAGACGGCCATGGAGGGGTCAGATGCTTGGAAAACTTAACCCTCACTCTCAGTACCGCTCCTCCACCCAGCCTCTCCCTCTGGGTCGCCTCAGCCAGGCCCCGGGGCTCCTCGGGCTGGCTGCAGGGAGGCGGCCCATAGGCTCGCCCGGCCCCTGGGAGGCGCCTGGCAAGGCCCGCCCGGCTGCGAGGCCTCGGCCCCGCCTGGCCGTGGAGACCGGCACTGCGGGGACTCGGGCGGCAGGTCAGTCTTCCCTCCTTCCCGGCTCCGGCTCCGAGGCTTGGTGCCCAGCGGGCGGCTGCGGCGTGGTTCGGGTCGGTTTCAGGCCCAACCTCAACCCCGGCCTCCAGTACCGACTGGTCCCGGAAACCGGCCTGCGCTTCTGCACAGCCCGGGACTGCCATCCCCCGGACGGGGCCGCGGCTCTGCAGCGGGCGAGCGTCACCCCGGAGCTACCCAGTCCCCCAAACTTTTTAAAAAAAATCTTTTTAGCTGTCCCGCTCAGAAGTTGTTCTAGGAAGACTTGCCAACTTTAGCCAGCAACTTTCGCGTGGGCGCCCGACATACCGCCCGGTTGAGGGAACCCGGTGAATCACCTCCTCCTTCAGTTCGGTGGCCCAGTTGTTCCCAGTTTAGATTTCCCGCTCTCCCTGGGGCTCTGTTCAGCCCGGAGTGGAGGTTCAGCGGCCTCGGAGGCACTGGGTCAATAAGCGGAGGAGGGAAAACCACTTAAGCGTAGATGGGAAATTTAAGAGAAATATTTTGTACCGTGTCTGTATTTATGAATAATTTTCACGAAAGCATTTGTCCTGGTTAGATTTTGCTGTTGTTATCAACTTGTCTCCATGAGGGCCATCTGGGAAGAGGGACAAATGTTGAATGTTGACATTAATATGAGGCTGTTAGTGACTGGGGAAGGGTATAGCTTTAAATTCAAAGGTCAGACACTATGACCACCAAGCAAAATACCTGGGAATAACTTCAGTGAGCAAGGATTTCCATGGCTAGCTAATCTGGCATATCAGGCCACTGACTAGTTCAGGTTATTTCTGGCTTTCTGACCCTCCTTCTTACCCACTCCCATCAGAGTGGCAACAGCTTTACCTTAGAGATTACAGCTCTAAGGATACCAGTAATTCCACATTCCATAAGAAGACCACACAAATATAATTAATTCAAGTGACAAGATGCCTCCATTAGATTGATTCACAGGCAGATGTGGATAGGTTGCAGTGATTCGATGGGAGAAGGCCCAGGCCAGCAATGCCACCCTTGGGCCTGGTTTGTATAAGAAAGCCAAGTTGGCTGAGCCAGTTAGGTGCAGGAAAAGCCATTAAGCAGGGCTCTGCCATGGTGGCTTCAGTATCTGCCTGGAATTCCTACTTTGAACTCCTGCCCTGATTCCCCTTTAGGATGGATTACAAACTACATGAATTCCCAAGTTGCTTTACCAGGATGTTTGTTTGTTTGTTTGTTTTGTCTAGAAATACTAAGAGGACCATGGTTACTTTCACATTTAGTTTCAAGCATTTATTCTGATATTTATTAATTATATATTCCCTAGGAAGGTTCTTGGCCAACCTGAAAAAAATCGATTACTAATTTGCTAATTTCTGTACAATGATAATTAATTAAACTTGTGTGGTCTTCTTATGGAATGTGGAATTCCTGTTATCTGTAGAGCTGTAATCTCTAAGGCATGTTGATGGTAAGAGTGGGTAAGAGGGAGGGTCAGAGAGCCAGAAATAACTTGATATGCCAGATTAGCTAGCCAAGGAAATCCTTGCTTATTGAAGTCATTCCCAGGTGTTTTGCTCGGTGGTCATAGTGTCTGACCTTTGAGTTTAAAGCTGTACCCTTCCCCAGTCAGTAACAGCCTCACATTAACACAGCATTTTAAACAAATGGAGTATTTACATATGTATGAAATAACTTTCTTAAAATATGTTCTGTAGTGTGGCTTAATATTAATAAACTCCTACATGGAATTTTGAAGTATTGCTTTAGAAGAAGCACAGTAGATATTTTTTCAGGAAATTTATTTTTAAGTTTTAATTATGTCTGTGTGTGTGTGTGTGTGTGTGTGTGTGTGTAAGGTACAAGGAGAAGTGGTCAATATATCATGCCCCAGAGCTGGAGTTACAAACAGTTGTAAGCTGCCATGTGGGCACTGGGAACTGAGCCCAGATCCTCTATAAGAGTATTGTATATATTATGCATATATTATTACATATATAATATATACATTATATTATATATTATTATATATATATATTCTATTATATATATATTACATATATATTATTACATATATAATATATGTAATAATATAGATATATGCATATATATGCATATACACAAATATATATATAATATATATATATATATATATATTATATATATATATGCATGCCAATACCTCTTAGGTTTTAAAGTATCTGAATTTCTAACTTGAATTTTGTGGATGGTTTCTCCAGCTGGAATTGACTTCAGGATCCTAATCGTAATTCTGGGAAAGACATTGGGAGAAATGAGTTTCAATGCTAGATAGAGTTTTACTATTTATCTTATCCCTCTGCCAACAGATGCAATGGCACCAAGAAGGAAAGAGAAATACAAGCTTCCGGTTCCACTTCCAGAAGGCAAAATTCTGGATGATATGGAAGGAAACCAGTGGGCACTGGGCAGGATGATCGGCTCTGGAGGGTTTGGCCTGATATACTTAGGTAAAGTATGACTAAATTGCCAAGTCTAATTACGTCTGGGATCATTGTAACTATGGTAACAATGGTATTTTAAGAGCTAACTGAAATAACAGAATTTATAGATTTTTTAAAAGTAATTTGAAGATAGTTAATGTTTAGTACATTAACTAAACATTAGGTTCAAGCCGTAACTGACATAACGTGTTCCCTGTTCATCTTTTTTTCCCCAGTAACTTTCAGAAGTCTTTTCAGAGCATAATTGCACAATCTGCCAGACAGAATACAAATTTTCTTTTTGAGAACTTGTTTTCCTGAAGCCACTTATTTTTATAGCTCATAAACAACAACTGTATAAATATAAATATTTTGTGATTCTTTTTACAAAAGTGTTTGCTATATTATGTGCATGATTTGTGTAAGGCATCTCACAGGGCACCTGTGGTGGTCAGGGGACAGCCTTGTTTCACTCTTTCCACCTTTATGTGGGTTCTGGGATGCCAACTCAGGTAGGTGGTCATACTTTTGGAGAAAGTGCCTTTACCTGCTGTGCTGTACCTCTGGTGTCTACTTCTTGACTCCTAATAATTGTTATCTAGGCAATGCTATCCGTGCTTTATGATAGGTAGGGGACCCTGCTTGGGTGTACTTCTACATTGCATCTAAATATTTAGAAATTACGCCGAATTGAAAGAGACTATTTAGGAATATCTTAATTCCATGGTAGGATGGGAAAGATGACTGGGTTTGATGAATAAAATATTGGTGACTAGAAAGAATAAACTGGGTGTGACATTTACTTCATGAAAGATCTTGGATAAATTGATTTTCAGCATCTCTCACCCCCAAACAAAAAAGACAACATAAGATTGTCATATATATATATATATATATATATATATATATATATATATATATATATTCTTCTTCTTCTCTAGAACCCTCTATCAGTTTCTGTAGTAGACAACTTTGGGGCTTGGGATGGTGTCTTATTCTTGTAATCTCATTTGAAAGGTGGAGACAAGGTCAGCTTGGTCTATGTCATAAGTTCTAGGCCAATCAGGGCTAGTAATACCATATCTCAAAACAGTCAAACAAACAACCCACCTATCAGAGGGAACACACACACACACACACACACACACACCCCAAAAGATACACGCACACCCCCAAATACCAGACCAAAAATACCTTCAAAAATCTCAAAATAAATAAAATAAGACCTCTTTATGGGGACTTTTGGGTTTCTTGTCAAACAAATACATTTCTGAATTATGAATGATTAAGATATTAATACTGATGTTTTGCCTTTTGTGTTTGTTTATTTTGAGACCATCTTAAATAGCTGAGGCTACTCTTGAACTTCTGATCCTCCTGTTCCTTCTCTGGGTTGGGACTACAGGTGTAATCTGTCATACTACAGTTTTCAGTGAATGAAAGAAATTCAGTAAATAAGCATGTGCCTACCTATTGTATCTAATATAATTGCAAAAACAAGATCAGGACAAAAACATTTTATGGGCTGAGTACAGAGCGGCTTCCCAATTTAAAGACTGTCCCTGTGTGGTGCCTCATACCTGCAGTCCCCAGCTTATGGGAGCTGTGGCCTCTGGTTCTGGATTGAAGACCAGACAGGGCTACAGCCTGTTTCACAGCAAACCAGAACCCTGTAAGCTTGAGTGCTAGATTGAGTTCCACAGGCAGGCAACACTTTGCAATAGAAACCCAATAGGACTCACCTATATAATTTGAAAATTTTAAAGAACCACATTTAAAAAAATTAAGAGAAACAGGTGAAAGTCATTTTTAAGAATAGGTATTATCAATTTAATATATCCAAAAGAATTCATTTTAGCATGTTCATATAAAAGTAGTGAAATTCTTTACATCTGAGTAAGTCTTTCCAAACTCAAGTGTGAAGCGCCCAGTGTCTGGCTAGTAAGAAAGGCAGCCACGTGTCTAGTGAGAGGCCTAGAGTGCAGAGGAGTGGAATTACCAAGTGCTCTCTGAACCTGGGGTCACTGAGCTCTTTTCTTAGCAGTTGAGTTAAGGTCTCTGGTACACGCCTGTATACCAGTCTTGTATAGGTCAGAAGCAGAGGTGAATCAGTTACTGCTAATGTGACCGTGACTTTGGATCTACACCCTACCGTACACTTACTTCCCTAACTTTTGAATTACTTGAGTAGTTTCAAAGAACTAGAGAAGAGCTTTGATGGTCTTACTCCTCTTCATTTCTTACAATGTAAATATTAATCTGAGTTTATTTGAATTCAGATATAAGTTGGAGATTAAGTATCACCTTTATAAACACGTTTTATAAATCTGTGTGTACACATATGCACTGCTTGTTTGGCTCCGGTCGTAAAGGAAGACTCTCCATGTGTTGGAGTGATGGACATCCCTTTTCAAAGGCAGAATGTTCTTTTAGTCTGAAGTGCAAGTCACATGGCTCTTAATTTTTGTTTTCTGATTATTATTGTCCAAATAAAATGTGTTTTACAGTGCATTTTTCAGCATGTTGGGTGACATCCCTTCCCATCATCTGAATTTCAGAAACTGTATCCTAGAAAGGTATATACTAGCAAGTATTCCTCATTGGTTAAGAACTCTTAGAAATAGTTATTTTCAGAGAGAGAGAAGAGAGAGAGAAAGAGAGAGAGAGAGAGAGAGAGAGAGAGAGAGAGGTTCATTCTTCAGAACTGTGTGACAGTGCTTGAGAGAGAGAGAGAGAGAGAGAGAGAGAGAGGTTCATTCTACAGAACTGTGTGACAGTGCTTTATTGTTCCATCCATGGGATACAGCGAATCACAGAATGAGCTTGATTTTGTTTGTATTAGTTTTCACTGATTATTTTGACCAATAAGCAGCTCCTTGAGAAGCCCCCTGGAGCTGGCGTTTTATCATAGTTCTCTTCATATCCTGCATAAATATCACATAGCACTTAAATTCAAGTTTTTTTTTTTTAATAACCATATCCAAAGATTCTTTTCAGACATTCTTCCCAGACACACTGGTTTGGCAGACACTTTATCAGCATTTGTGGCCTAAGGCTGAGAAGAAAGTAGCTGCTCTGGCTGCCTCATTGTGCATGTACAACTGTCCTCTAGCTTTGAGATCAATAGCCCAGGCCTGTTGGTAATCAGCAACTTGGAGCAAAGGGGAAGGGGCAGAGAAGTCCGTGTTTACTCTTGACGTGGGGAGATAATATGCCTGTAGCATTCATAGCAATAGTCATAAGAGGGATGAGAAAAGTCTGAATATAAGAACAAAGTCTGAGCTTTCTCTTTGTATATGAAAGCGAGAGGGAAGGAGACTGGTTAGGGAGTGGGAAAGTTGCTGTCATTTTAGTACCAAATGAGCAAAAAAGTTTCTAAAACTCCAGGGAAAGAGAGAACTGAAGGTTTGAGTTCTCTTTAATGCTTCATATATCATGGAAGTCACCCACCCAAGGGAGACATGCATAACAGGAGCACAAAGTTCTGTAGCTGGGGAAATCTGGGTTGAATCCAAACTGGCCACTAAGTCCCTGATAGACCAAGTGGCCACTGTGTTACTAATCTTCTGGAAGTTTTGTTTCTAGTCTATATAATTGTAAGAATAATTGTCAGGATTAAAGGAGATGCTTTTAAAGAGTTTGGAACCTAGTAAGCACTTGATAAATAGAATTTATTTAGAGTTTTACATTTGAAATATCTGGTGCCATAATGCATTAGGGAGAGACCTTTGTTGGAGGGATTTCCTGTTCCTTCTGCCTTGAATTGTGGTGCATTTAGCAGCTAGTGTTGTAAAACTAAGAACACAGAGACATTTCCCAGGTGCATGTATGTTTTATTTACTGCTCTGTGTCTGTTCCTTTTAACAGTTTCTAGAGTGGCACAGGGCATGGTGAACATTTCCATTTAGACTACTACTGATTTGCTTCAGATAGGAAAGGAATTGGGGTCTAAAAATGAATGAAAATGCAGAAAAGAAAGCTGTGGGATAAAAGTCCATTACATCCCTTTAAAATGGTTCGTTGTTGGAGGGGCTGAGGCTGAGACTGTGGGACTTGGCCCCACAGTGTTTGCTGTGTTCTCTGCTGGAACTATAGCTGCCACCTATCACCCAGGAGGAGTCCTTTTAGACACAAAGACTTGTGTAAGGTACTCTCATGTCATCCTCTAAAACAGTGGTACAGTTTGTCATGTTGTGGTAACCTTCAACCATAAAATTATGTTCTTTGCTCTGTCATAACTCTAAATTCTGCTACTGTTGCGAATTGTAAGAATCTGTTTTCCAGTCTTAGGTGACCCCTGTGAAATATTTGCCCCCTCCCCTCAAAGGGGTCATAACCCACAGGCTGAGAACCACTTCTTTAAAAGAATGTGCCCGTGCTTTATTGACATATTGACAATAAATTGATACCATTGTCTGTCATAACTAAAGTTGTACATAGAGATTTAATCTTGAGGACCATTATTCCTGGGTAAGTGGCTGGACAGTAGAGTGCATTCTGGAGCTTTCCTTGTTGCTTTTATATCCCGACTTGGCGCTTCAGGAACAGAGGATCCTTTGGGGGTGAATTTTGAAAGTTATCAAATTTAACTTATTTACTAGTGAGGAACTATTTCCACTTATAAAGGCATAGAAGACTGTGTTGTTTTGTTTGATTTATTATTTACTTTGTTGCAATTTATTTATTTATCTTTTTAAAGTATGCACAATGACATCCAGGAGAGTCCAATCATGACACTAGTAGCAATTTTAAATGTTGTGTTTGAGATGTTTTTTATAGAAGGCAGTTAGTCTTTAATGAAAATGACAATAATAGAAAAGAAGGATAATTTGTTTTAGAGAGTAAAATAGTGGTACATATTATTTATACAATAATCTAGTTCCCAGTGAAAGCATAGGTAAGACATGTAAATTTGAAAGAGTTTGCCTGTTTTTCTTTATTTATTTGTTAGATGTGTTTGACATATAGCTAAGTAAAAATCTCTAGAAGATAGTAATTTTTCAAGTACCTTCAATAGGATGTTTGCCTTGAGTTTATACCAGACAGTGCCGTTTGTTTCCCTCTCAGACAAGAAATCCAAATAATTAAGAAAGTTTGTGTTGTTTATAAAAAAAAAGGGAGGAATTCTTGCAAGGCTTAGCCCTCATTTGTATTTGATTTTTAAAAAATATACCTGACCTTAAAACAACCATTTTATATTGCTCATCTTCATTTTCAACAGTTTTAACTATCAGATCTTGCCTCATGGAGCAGTTCATAAGTTCCCTGCTTCTGCCGCCCCACATTTATGTATTTTGTCCCTTCCGCTGCACTGTAGCTGCCTTACTGCTCTTAGTCACTGGTCAAGGTGTTTCTCTCTCTCTCTCTCTCTCTCTCTCTCTCTCTCTCTCTCTCTCTCTCTCTCTCTGTCTTAATTTGAAACTCACTGCTGTGGGGAAGTTTCTTCTTTATGAAATGAGCTCACCTCTATTGCCACACAATAAAAGATTTCTCTGTGTTCAAGAGCTTCTGGCTTCCTTATGAAATATGGATGGACTTTTGCTTCTGAAGTGTTTTAGGTTCTGCTTCTATAGAGAAGGGAGGAGAGGAATAAATAGTATGAGGTACAGTCTCTCCTTTAAGACCCAGGGGTATCCATGTATATCAAACAAATTAGAAAAAAAAATCTGAGAAACTTTAAAACTTGGTGTGAGACTTTACTAGAAACTAGCTACTAGGATCAGGGCAGTTCCCGCATTTAATGATACAAAGGTGCCTGTGAAGTTTATCCTGCTTCCATGCTTGGATTTGTAATTATGCTTCTGAGGGTTTGTCTCTTATATCTCTCTCACACACACTGTGTTTTTCCTGAGCACTGTATAGTTACGCTGTGTCAAAGAGCACTTTAGGAGAAGAGATGGACGAGTCAGCAGTTGTTTCAAGACAGTTATTAGAGTGCTGCACTGTTGCTTAACAAATGACAGCCAGGTAGGCCAAGCCTTTCCTTAGCATCTCAATCCAGGGAAATGATGTTGTAGGAAGACATCCACTGAAGGCCAGAAGCATCTCCAGATGCAGTGTGATCCCAGGCAGTGAAGCATGTGGCCCTTCGTTGGCATTAGACGATAACAGGAGGATCTCCTGGCAGAAGAACTGACTTTCACTGCGTTCTGCATGCTGCCCCTCCAAACCCATCTTTGATTGGCACCTATGCCCTATTGAAACTGGCATCACACCTTCTGAATGGGCACTGTGCCAGACTAGCAGATGGGTATGGGCAAAGGCATGCCAGAAACCCAGTATGTGAATCAAGTTTAAGTATCAGGGGCCCAAACTCCCATCCAGGGATATAAAAACTGCAGTCTGTTGAGAGCTTTTTGTGCTTGAGGTTAAAGGACATGCCATTTCTACTCCAGCTTAGAGCTTGATTAATTCTGAAAGTCAAACAGGAACTCCTGCGGTGGTGTCAGGCAAAGTTCTGTCTTTGGTGAATGAGAATTGCTAGTGCATGTGGGGAAGGGAAAGCATTGTAATGGAGTTTCCGAGGAGAGTGACTCCCCTGCAAGTCCCTCCAGCACTTAAGCAGCATGCGCTCAGGAAAGATGAATATTTCTGTTCTCCAGCGGGGCCAGGTGCAATCAAAGCCACATCTTCAACCCGCTGCAGTAAAGAACCCTAAATTTAGAAAGGGCAGGCGAAGTTTAGAAGAACTCCGTGGTGATAGCTGTTCCAGCCCGAGCTGATGGTACTTCACAGGAGTATACAGAGGAGCGATGAAGGGAAAACTCCAGATCGAAACCTTCAGAGCCGTCCAGCCTGAAATGGGAAAATCTTTAACAAGCCAAAAGAAAAGTTGAGTCCTTTCCCCTCAGTGCAGAAATCTTACTGAGTTTTTTTTTTTTTTTATCAATAACAACTTAGGTTACAGAAATGTTAGGACCAACTTAATACATAAGTAACTAAACTTCCTATTCTTACTTTCGCTTCCTTGCATGTCTATCATGTATATAAACTTTGCTTCTTGAATAATGGATTTTGCATAAAATTGAGTTCTAAACATCATATTCCTTATGATTGTCTCACACCCACCACAGAACTGCCCCCACACCAGGAAGAGAGGGCCCCAGGCTTGTTATCATTTTAATCCTGTCTCCTAAGTACTCTTAAATTTATAGGCATGCCTGTAAGGCCAGCTGTGGCCACGAGCAGCTTTGCTAATCACATTATAACCCTTGCTTTTGCTTTTCCACTGTGTAAACTTTATCTATGGAACAGATTCCACGAGACCGTTGTGAATACTTCAACGTATTCAAAACATATAACTGCCACAAATTAAACTCCTAAAACTAAAGCTGGTACATTGTAACTGCCAAGTGAAGCTGGCACGTCCCTCTGTCAGACTGCAGGAGAGTGTGCCATACAGTCCTCGGAAAACACAATTCATGCAGAAGCTCTCTTGTCACTCGCTCTGATATTAAACCAGAGAAAGTGACATTAATTAAAGAAATGGCACGAGCCAACAAAGGCAATGAAATTCTACGCTTTGGCTTTGTGCAGACCTTAATCCAACCTGTTCTGCTCAGGTACTGTGACCGATTCTGAAGAGAGCGAGGGTTATGGCTTTTAACTCTTCCTCTTCCCTTCAGAAACATGCTTGAGCAACATTGCCTGGAGCACTGGCATGGCGGTGGCCTGCGGTACACTAGTGCATTTGGTAACCATGTGACATGCGCAGTACAGTGAGGAAGAGGAGACTTGTTCCACAGAAAAGGCCCTCGGCTGCTAGCCAGTCATGGACCAAGACTTGCTGGGACCAGTTGACTGGAAACCTTAGTGAAGTGAAGAGGCAAGCAGGAGAGAACCAAGACTTGCCATTTGTGGCCACACAATGGGAACAAAGTGACTTCCTCAGTAATTCTTCACATACCAACTTTTCAGATCTCATACATGTGAGCCGCCATTCTCACCCTACACCACGTTCTGCTGTCATCGGTGCAGAGAGATAGCCTTGCATGTCACAGTTATTAAAAATGATTTTTAAAAAATACTTTATTTTGATTTTATGTACATTAGTGTTCTCCCTGTATGTATGTCTCGGTGAATATATCAGATCCCCTGGAACTGGAATTACAGACAGTTGTGAACAGCCATGTGGGTGCCGGGAATAGAACCTAGGTCCTTCGGAAGAAAAGCCAGTGTTCTTAACCTCTGACCCATCTCTCCAGGCCCCTAATAAATGATTCTTTTATGGAAAAAAAAAAATAGAAAAGTTTTAGAACAAAAGTACTAAATTTTGTGGGGTTTCTTTTCTTTGTTTTTAGTACAATGTATGGTCTCTGTAAGACATTACAATTTCATATTTAGAGACAGTATTTTTGTCTATTTTAAGGAGTTTGGTGTAAGAGTAGCATATGCTAATTTTTCCAAATATACCTTTATGATATTAGATGCCATGTACTTAACCATAGATTACAGGACTTACTGAGAAATGTCTCCTGTGCTAAAGCATGATCTGCAGGGAGTTAAACAAATGGCCACTGTATTAAATCTAACTACTTCCATGTTTATAATAAAACAGTTCACTTTCTCTCTCTGTCCATCTACTTTCTCCCTCTCCTGTCTCTTCCCCAGGAGTCCCCAGTCAGCCTCTCCCCCTTTTCTCTTTTCCCCTCTCTCTTTCTGTTCTATGCCCTTCTTTCTCTGCCTCTACTGTCTTCTCTGGGTTCCCTTTCTGCCAAATAAACTCCCTTTATACTAAACAGCAACAATAACAACAACAGCTACAATCAAATGAACCAACAAAGAAAACCCAGGTCTGTTGGGTAATATTTAATTGAACTATATTTAATAAGCCAGTACACACTATTTTAAGGAAAAGTATGGTGTTTCCTATTGGGTCAACTCTATTAGGCATGGAGTGTGTCAGCACCAGTAACGTTAACAGAAAATAAACTATGCTTCCCCCTCCTCCTCCTCTTGTCTGATGCTGGGGATCCAGCATGCCTTTCACGTGCTACACAGGCACTCTAGCACTGAGCTACATCCCTGGCTCTGGAATCCTTTTAACCCAAGTCTGTGAACAATCTGACTGAGGGATTTATGCACAGTCAGAAGCTTATGGTACAGTTTCCAAGCATAGGTACTTTATATTTGAGATTCAGAATTTTCTAACTGTATAATTAGTCACGAGGTTTAATGTACGCTTTTTTATATCAAGCTGACAATGGCTTCATAGAGACAGCAGTGCCTTAGGGGAGCAAGAAAAAGAGGCCAAAGTTGACACACACAGAGGCAAAACAGTGGAGGAAAATCAACACGAGTTGTGAAGTCAGGCATTGGAAATATGTCAGTGTTCAGGAGACTGTCTTTAATTTGCAATCCAAGTGAAATAGAGTATTTAAATACGAGAGGCAGTATTATTGAGCCCAGCATGCGTGCTGCCACTTGTTTGACTAGCTCAGAATAGAACACTGAGAGGCAAGGGCTCAAAGTTAAATGAACATTTATACATTTTAAAATCAAATGAAAGATTCAGAGTATATTCATGAATTAATTTTTTTCCGGAATCCTAAATTTAATCAGCTGGAATTACTTTTAAAGTGCCATTCTATTTAACTTTGGGGAATGATGAATTTGCCTTTTAGTAGGGATGCTGTATTTTATCATGAAGATGAAACAAACTGTCTTTTGTTAATTATTCCCCAGAGACACTGGCCATTTTTCTCTCCTATGCTTAGTGTGGAGTAAAGGCAGTGCCTGCAAATTCATTTCAAACAAGACCAATCGGAAGCTTCAACATGCATGAGAGGCACCAGAAGAATGTAACTTCCATTTCAGGCACTCTGGGGGCCCCCTAATGAGACTTTTGAGAGGAATGCTACCACAGCTTTACTGAGGGGACCTTGAACACAGAGTAGAAACATGAAAAAGAATGAAAGAGAACAATGTGTGTGTTCGATGTGTCAGATAACTAAAAGATCAGTCCGCTTTTGCAATCTCAGGAAATCATCATCAGCTACTAGAATCTTTTTCTTGGTGTGTGCCATGTGCTGGGGGAAGTGGGTTATGTGCATCATGTCATTTAATCTTCTTGGAGCTTGGTGAGGAGGATCTTGAGCCCTAAGCGGTAGTGAGTGCTATGCTTCCAGGCCACATTTTAAATCCTCTCTCCGTTTACTTTTGAGCACAGGTTTCTTTGCTCCATGGATTGCTGTTCCTTGTAGAAGAACACTTTGAGTTTATAGCTAGCCAGAGAAAATATGGCAAGTGATGTGAGTATGACAAGCTAATTTCCAACACAACAGCTAAATATGGGATTGATAGTATTGGCAACTAAGTGGAGAAATCTGTTAGCGGTGATGTCTACAGTGGTGCCATTTTCATTAGATTGACAACCCAAGGCACAGAGCACTGGTGCTAGTCTTTTGTTATTAAGATCACCAAGTCTGTGAAAGAACAGCTGATATTTACAGGAAATCCAATGCTGGGACAGAAAGGAAAATTAAAATGTGCTGTAGCTTAGGTCATACAATATTTTAATGTAAAAATAGTGAGATTAGCCAACTAGTTGTACTTGGATCTGAGGAGAAAAATTTGCTGGGTTGTCAGGCTTTTCGAAACTGAATACATTTATCTGACTTAAAGGGATGTGTTAAGTCTTCAGAAGATGCAGGGCAAGGACAATGAAGGGGAGACTCTTTAATTATGACACATTATGATATAAATTAAGAAACATACTGGAAGAGAGAGAACTTCACAGATACTGAGCTATTCTTAGCTGTATTTTTTTTCTTAGAGGATAATTTAAAGATGCACAGTTTAGAAAACTAGGTTTTTTAAAAGGTAAACTACAGAAAATACTTGGGTAAATAGACTCTTGTTAAAGAATTTGCTTCTTACTAAAGAATTTGTTTCAGATAAAAATATTTTACTTACAATAGCATCTAGACTTTGAAAATAAGATTTGTTCTCTTGAGGTATCTGTCTTTTGAGACTGACTCTGCAGATGCTATCATGAGAAACATGACGACAGTTCATGTAGAGGTGAGTAGATATTCGGTGGAGGACTTGTTGTGGATTACAGTAATAGTTTTTATCCATTTTTACACGGTATGTACACATCACAAGAAAAAGAAATAACAAAAATAAAGCTATCATATTAATGTAAAATAAACATTTTTAGCAAGACTGATGGCAAAACCCTGAGACCCCAGTACTTGGAGAAGGCTGTGAAATAGCTTTCCAAGATCACAAATTCAAGATCTGCCTCAGCTCCTTGGGTTCTAGTTAATAACGGTGTAGTCATGTTTACTACCAAGAATAGCCATCACAAGGAGTGAGTCAATGCATCTGAGAAGCTTAGTGGAGGAAATTCTACCAGTGAAGAGGTGTCACTGGTAGAATTTTCAGTGACCAGAATGGTATCAATTTATTTTTATCCTAAAAAAAAAAAAATAAAATAAAATAAAATAAAATGTAGCTGATACCAACAAGAAACTGTAACTATCTCTAGAAATATTTTAATAACCTGACAAAACATCTTCACATGGGTCATTTTTGAACTCAGCTTTATAGGGAAGAGGAGGAGGGCCTCTATAGTGTACCTTGCCCCCATTCACCAACCAAGCATTCCTGCTCCATTCATTTTGTATACCAATCTTCCAAGAAGACAGTTACTAACAAACTTTGATTACAAATAATTATGCTAAAAATATTCTTATACTGTGCAACTGATTATGTACTTTATAGGAGAAGCTTTAATTTGGAGACTTTAATGGTATTATAAAGAATAGAATTTTGTTTGTATGAACATTTATTTAAAAATTTTGATGTGCAGTTATTTAACACACAAAAATCCAGAGTCTTGTAAGTCACAGTCTCCAAATCCACTGTTGGCAGTAAGTACATGCCTGTCCTGCTTGTTCTGACCCTCATATTTTGGTGTCAGGGTGTCTTTCTTCATTTCCCCCCACATTCAGATTGTTCCTCAGTCCACAGTTATTTAAAACAATATTGTTCTTCGCTATATGTTTTTAAGCCAGCTTGTACATTACGTATTTATTTTCTATAATATTTTGGCTCTATTTTTTTCTAATCATTTTCCATTTTGTATACAGGCACATTTATATTTTAAAATTATCATGGAGGAAAGTGAGCTTTGTGTCTGTATATTTCTTTAAATTTTAATATATCATAGTTTAAATTCAACACAATAGGATACAGAACATACCACCCGTCTACGTTTGTCATACCTCCTAAGCCCATCGTCACACCTCCCTACTGGATCTGTGTGTATATGCATGCTTCAGGAAGTGGAATCCTGAAGCATTTGTTCCTCTGACACTGGAAGGCATAGGTAATGTGGTTCCTTTACTTTTGTTCTTCAGAGTTGCTTTTGCTGTTGAGTTCCTTACCTTGCATATTTGTATATGATCAATGTTTCTATAATTACAAAAAAAAAAAAATCACTTGCTGGGATTTTGTTTGGAATGGAATTAAATCTATAGATGAGTTTACTGAGAACTGACATGTTTTATATGTAGAGCCTTCCAAACCAGTGTGCCTCTCCTCTTAGATCTCTTTCATCCGGTTTTGTGTAGGTTTTAGCATCCTAGTCCTGGACCGCTTGCGATTTCCATTTTCATTTGTGTCACATTTATTTATCGAGGAAGTCATTGTGTTCCTCGGTGTACACATTGGGATCATGGAGTTAGTTTTCTCCCATGGTGGAAGGACTCACTGTTTCTTTATATCTTAGGATCTTGGTTAACAGTCTTATTCTTGATTTTTTTTTTTTTTAAGCAGGTGTTGGGAGTCTTGAATGTAGACATGTCACTCTCTCCCATATTCCCTTTATCCTATTTGTTTCTTGACCAGACATATTGGTTAGTCTTTGCAGTTTGAGTAGGAATAGCTCTGATTCCTTCTGCTCCCTGGCTCCATTTAGGGGAGCAGCGTCCAGCTACTCATCTTGAAGTCTGATTTTGGTGGTATTTTCTATTAATGCTGTTTACCAAGATGGAGAAGATGCTTCCTTGAGTGGGTAGAAAGTGGTGTTTTTTTTTTTTTTTTTATCAGGAATGGATGTTAGCTGCATCAAATGATTTTTTATGTACCAATTGATAGAACTCTGTGGTTTGTACTGAGTCTCATTATGGTAGATGGTAACTGATGATTTTGATAAATTGAAATCTTTTGTGTTCTTCAAATAAACCCTTATTGATTTATATATATATATATATATATATATATATATTTTTTTTTCTGGATTTGATTTATTTTCATTCATTTTGGTTGTTTTCTTTTTTTTTTTTCTGTGTTAAAGACAGCTGCTGATTTATAGTGTTCCCTTCCCCTTGTCCTGTTCCTCCCTCTTCCTTTTCCCTCCTCTCCTTCCTGTCTCTCCCTCCTTTCTGTCCCTCTTCTTCTTATCCCTTCTCTCTTTCCTGTCCTTTCTCTTCTTCCTGTCTCTCCCTCCTTCCTGTCCTTTTCTTCTTCCTGACCCTCCTTTCCTTCCTGTCCCTTCCTCCTTCCTGTCCCTCCTGTCTTTCCTGTCCCTCCTGTCTTTCCTGTCCCTCCTCTCTTTCCTGTTTCTTCCTCTACCTGTCTCTGTCCTCCTTTCTTTCCCTTTTCTTTTACCATGTTTTTTGGTGTATATATTGGAATAATGGTAACATAAACTTCATAAAAACAAATTCTGAGCTATTTTCTCCTTTTTTTTTTTTTTCTGGAAGTGAATGTGTAGGATTAATACAGCTCCTTTAAAAATATGTTTTTAGAATTGTACCACACAGTCAATAGGCTCTGACCATTTGCTTGTCACATGACTTTTCTTTTCAGTTTTTAACAATATTTTCCATCTATTCGTACTGTCAAATTAATGGAAGTCATTTATAGTATTGACATGTTACACTATTTTTATGTGTCTGATGGTAGTGGTTGAACCCAGAACCTTGTGCATGCTAGGCAAGTGATATACCCCTAGTTGCACCTCAGCCTGTGTTACACTTTTACTGTCAGAACTGCACAAATTTGATGTATTGTAGTTATTATATGTATATATATATCATTTATATTAATTAAAAGTCTTGTTAATACATGTTATAATTTTTGCCTCAGCTGTCAAATATTTTTAAAGAAACTAGAAAAAAGGATATGTAAGCCAATATGTTCTCTATCTATAATATTTTTTCTCCCTTTGTTCCTGGTAGTCCACATTTTATAGTACATTTTTTTTTTTTACACAGTGTCTTCTTTATCACTGAGCCTTCCTTTTAGAAGAGTGTTATTGATAAATATTTAGCTCAAAATTGTGTTTTTCTAGCACCTTCCTTTTCATGGTGTCTGATGAGAAATCTAGTCATTCAATTCGTAATGATAATGTGTCATAATGATAATGTGTTGTTTGTTCTAGATCTTTTAAAAAGATTTCCTCATTCTTAGCTCCCAGCTGTGTGACCATAACTGATGGAGGATTAATGTCCTCATGCTTTTCCTTGGGGGTGTCTGTGAGCTTTGTGAGGCTCCAGGTTCCATGTATAGTCGGGATCTCATTCCATTCAGTCTTTCTTTTCCGTATTGTTTACTTCTTTAGTTCAATATCCACTCATATTTTCCTTTCCCATTGCCCTCAGATTTCCTGGGATCTGTTCTCCAGACTGGAGACTGTCTATTGGTCATCAAGTTTAATGACTCTTCCATGTATTGTGTCTAACTGTAACAAGGCCAGCACCTTATAATTTAGAACATGTCAGAGGTGTCATTTCATCCTCCCTAGTAGGCCTTTTTTTTTGTTTTGTTTTTGTTTTGTTTTGTTTTGTTTGTCTTTTTGTTTGTTTAATCTTTCCTAGGTTGCTCTAGCTTTCTATTTCACTCAAAAGCCTTTGCCTTTTGCCTGGGCACCAGAGAAAGTTGTTCTCACATCTGTTAGATTGCTTTAATATCTCTATCCTTTTAGCCCAGTGTCTGCTTATTGCCTATTTATTGATGATCTATCAATTACTTACCGGAAGGAACATGTGTGACTCCACTCCCTCTTAAATTTGTGATTTTCTCTTCTGTACATATTGTTATTTTACACACACACACACACACACACACACAAACACACACACACACACACACACACACACACACACACACACACACACA